>OVBL01001036.1:0-380708 GCA_900406555.1 Pseudoturritis turrita | reverse complement strand
TTCTGACTAGCCGTTTCACTAAACAATCTATAAAACAATTTGGATTTTTGTGGGCTGAAGTTGGTGATACTGAGACGCTTAGCTACAGTGTATGGCATCAAGTTAGCACTAGATCCCAAGTTACAAAGGCAACACTCACAAGTGGCACCTTCGATTTCGCAAGAGTGTACAAAACTACCAGGATCTTCTAGTTTTTGTAACCCTTTCTTTTGAAGCATGCTACTACACTCTTGAGTGATCAACATGATCCCTTCTTCTAAGCTTATGCTACTGGTTAGGATGTCCTTCATATACTTTCACAAGATTGGGATGATCATACAAGAATCAACAAAAGGAAATCTTATGGTAAGTTGGCTTACAAGTTGTCTTAACTTTGCTTGTTCCTTCTCCTTCTTTGGCTTCTTCAAGGCACTAGGAAATAGTACTTTAGGCCTGTAGACACGTGATATTAGAGGTGGAGTCACGTTTTCTTCAAGGGTTTCTTTGGCAGCCTCGTCTTTGCTTCATCGTCCTCTTCAATCACTTTTAGAGTAACTTCTTGTTCGGCTTGTTTTGGCATTTCTACTTCGTCCAGCTCCTTATAACTTCTTAGTATGATAGCATTAGCATACTCTCTATAGGAACCGTAAAAACCATAATTAAGAAAAACGAATTAAGGTAGAGATATAAACGATATATGAAAATGATTTTTAAAACAGACAAAGAGACGAGATATGATCTCTATCCTTAATTCATAAAATCTCCTGCAGTGTGGCAAATTTTAGAGATTCTGAATCTCAGGATACAACTGTGTTGAGACTATAATCGCGACACTCGATTATAGAATCTACGAAACCAATAATCTACGATATACTCTCGAGACACTTACTGAGAAAGAGAGAGAGATTGCGGTGTTTTTCTTTCTGTTTGTTTCAGAATGATTGAGTGAAGAATAAGAAGAGTATGAGGCTATATGTATAGCCAAGGGAGAGAGCTGATTAGCTCCACCATGATAAATGGAGGGCGTAGATCATGGACAGTAATCAAAAGGGGTGATATCAGGGCGCGGGGCACAAGACTCGGATCCGTTTTGATACTGAAGAGAGAAACATTTTGATTTCATTTGACTTTGACCAAAAAAATATGATCATCCAAGTGTCCTAAGTGCCAAATTTAAAGCCCACGAGCCTCGAGCCACGTGCCATGTGCCGAACGAACGGCGACGGCGCGCATGTGTTGCTTAGCCATCTCTCTTTCTAGGTGCACACTTTTGATATTAGAAGTGTGTTCACTCTCTTATATATTACATGATTTTACTTCATGTAAGCAATGTAAGACAAATGTATTTTACTAACTTAGTCTTTTAAGTGGAATTCACTTATAGCTCAAATTAGTTTTATCATTAGCCCATTTCTCATTCACATTTTTTAACAATTTATCAATATCAATTTTTAGCCCATGAAGCTTAATTGATTTTATGATTAAATTGTTCCAACACTCTCTTCTTGGATTTACCTCAAATTTTCCAGGAATAAACCCAACTTGTTGCCCAATAAACCCCACGATATAGGCTATTAAAGTTTAGGTGTTTCACATGAGAAGCAAGTGACTTAAACTTGTTGTTGATGTTGAGATACATGGAATCTATCTCGGCATGTATCTCCTTATTGTTTTGCTTCTGCTCTTGTACGAATTCATACATTATAGACTCAATTTTTCTCTCTTGACTTTCCTTCGATGCAACGTCTTCAAAACCTTATGTAAACATGGACTGATTTCTTTGTTGGTAGAAACCCTTAAACATACTGTTGTTTAGGCTGGAAATAGATCCCTTGAGGCACATTTTGTTGAGTATAGAAACGTCTTTGAGGCCTGTAGGTCGGATTGAAATTTCTATTACCAAAATTAAGATTTTGCACTCTCATGTAGTTTACATCTTCTTGTTGATTTTTTGAAAAATCACCAATACATTCTTGGTTAAACTCTTCATTAGGGGCTGTCATGTCTTCAAAAGCTTAAATGTGCTGTGAGAGAGAATCCGTCCGGGGACGACGAAGATTATAGTAGCTTGATGTATCATTTGGAATTTTTTTTTAAAAAGAATGGGTTGATATCATTAGATCTTTCAATGGCTTGGAATGTATATATTCATAGAAAGCTTGTTCCTGCTTGTATAATCCAACCACAAGAGAATCCAAGAGAGTACCTGAATCTTTGAGCCCCATCAAAGCTAATATGGAAGAAAGAAGAGAGCCTTATGGGTTTGGCTTCGATATTGTGATCGGTGATTACAAAATGGTGAAGTTTGTTTCTAGTTACAGATTTTATCACAGTGTTGATGTCTACTCCTTGAAGACAGACTCGTGGAGGCAGATCTCAGCTCTGCTTTATGAGGACGTCTATTACACTTCCTCTGGTGTGCATTTCAACGGAGCAATCGATTGGGTTTTCAAACTTCACAAGAGTCAAAGCCACGAGCAAGTGGTGGCGGCGGCATTTGATCTTACCATAGACGAGTTCCGAGATATTCCATTGCCTGATGAGGCTGAGGATTGCAACTTCCTTCAGGTTGCAACTCTGAAGGGAAATCTCAGTTTAATTTGTTTACGAGAGCATTCTTGAGAAGCACGAAGTTATATGGGTGATGACGAGTATTGCCTCGAGAGATCATGGAGTAAGATTCGACTCGGCATGTCCTACAGATCCATTAGACTAGTCTAGTCGACCAGGAATGATGAGGAGGTACTTATAAAGCTTGATGGGAAGTTGGTCTCGTACAACTTCAAGTGTAATACTCAGAGGAATCTGGATATGAACGTTGCTCAAATCCGCATCATGCTTGAGGCCAATACGTATTTAGAGAGCCTCATATCATCCAACTTGTATGGTAAAAGTTAGAAATCAGAAAAGTGAAGAAGAAGTTTGACTAGTGGTGGCTGGAGATGATTCAGACTTGAGATAATGTTCAGTTTTAACCTTCCAGTGTTCATTTCAACGATGCTTATAGGTGCGTAGATATTCTTATAACTCCAGACTCATGGCTTAAAGAGTTAAAGAAGAGATTTAGGTAATGATGTTGTTGGATTTGTGATTATGTATTCTTAAATGCAGATTAACCAGTCTAAACAAGAACAACAAACATAATCACATGAGCATGTGCCACAATTAGTTCAGAACACAATCGTAGTGTTCACAAATCATGTTATGTGTTAAGAAAGCCTATTCGTTTTAAAAGTTTTCTTATTGATTAAAATGTTAAGGCATAGCCTTATATACATAATCGGTTTAGCCTAATTACAAAAAAATGTAAATTACCAACTATACGAAAATAATTATTTTTAGGTCCATATCTTCCTCAATATTATGTTAACAAATAATTATAATTAATGCTAAAGACCACTTTGTGAAGCATTAGGATCAAATCTTGAAAAAGTTAAATTGTATAACCAAGTAAACAGATATTGGATCGGTTTTTATGACCAAGTCAGTGGAAATTGATTCAGTTTATCTAACTGAACACCTTTTTAACCTAAACATGTGATCAACAATCTATATCACCCGATTAGAAATTAGTATAACTTAACCAATCATTGAGTTTGTTTTTTAATGTATGGTTAGTGAGGTCGTTAAATCAGATTCAATCAACGGGTCTTGTATTAACGATTATGTTCATATTAACACTTGTGGACAAAAAAAAAGTGATTAATTAAGAACCTCTATCATAATAGAAAAATAATAAAAGTCACAAAATATTACTCAATGTTATCCGGTTGAAACATCTAAAGCCTTGGAATGAAAACCGGTTCAAGATAACCGAGATTGACCCGGATCCAGAGTTACGGGGCGAGATGGAGGGTTTTAGAATAGATCAGAGGGACGAACGAGCCATTTTCCCGGGGAAGTGATAATGGGGACGACGAAGGGAGAAAGGCGAAGAGGAAATGAGACCAAGGACGAAGCTATACCGGAGTTTTCCGGCCTTCCTCCAGAGATCATCACGGATATTTTACTTTGATTACCGGCCAAATCGGTAGGGCGATTCAGGTGTGTGTCTAAGATTCCGGCCATCGGAAACTCATCGTGCCTTCACGTAATCTACACTCCGTGGACTTGGATTCGATCGGTGATGGGTGTGAAGGAGCTAGGGTTTTGGCTGGTGTTAAAGAGCATCCGAATGATGGTTTGGAATCGGTTACAATATACTGGTGGAGATAATTGGATCGTCGAACGGCTTGGTGTGTATCTATACTGAGAAAGGCGGTACCTTTTTGTGTAACCCAACCACCGGAGAATCCAAAAGAATACCTGAATCTATGCTCCCCAGATTCATAGACATTGTGAAAGCATGTAAACATTTTGGGTTTGGCTTCGATACTCTGACCGATGATTACAAACTTGTCAAGTTTGTTGCTAGTGACCAAGGTTATCCCAATGCTGATTTCTACTCCTTGAAGACAGACTCGTGGAGGCGGATCTCCGGTCTGCCTTATAAGCGCCTCGGTTGCAATCTCGGTGTGCATTTCAACGGTGCGATCCACTGGGTTGTCAAACTTCACAAAGGTCAAAACCCCAAGCGAGTGGTGGTGGCGGCATTTGATCTTAAGACAGACGAGTTCCGAGATATTCCATTGCCTGATGAGGCTGAGGATTGCAAGTACCTTAAGGCTGCTACTCTTAAGGGACGTCTCTGTCTGGTTTACGACAGCATTGAGAAGCACGACGTTATATGGGTGATGAACGAGTATGGCCTCGAGAGTTCATGGACTAAGATTCGACTTAGCATGTTCTACAGATCCATGACACCACTCTGGTCGGCCAAGAATAATGAGGAGGTACTTGTACAGCTTGATGGGAAGTTTGTCTTGTACAACTTTGAGTGCAATACCTGGAGAAATCTGGAATTCAGCAATGTTACATTCCGCAAGATGTTTGTGGCCAATACGTATGTAGAGAGCCTCATATCACCCAACTCGTATGGTAATGCTTAGAAATCAGAAAAAGTGAAAAAGACTAGTGGTGGCTGGACATGATTCACACTTCAGATTATGTTCACTAGTTCTATCCTTTCAGTGTTCATTTCATGTTCGCTAGTTCTATCCTTCCATGGTTCATTTCAATGGTTTCGATGCATATAGGTACGTAGAGAGTCTTGTATCTCCCAACTCATTTTGTGTAGAGAGCTGAAGAAGATATTTAGGTAATGATGGTTGTCCATGTTTAAAAATACTTGCGTCTTTTCTGACTTTTCTCTATCTTGTTTATATTAAGCTATCAAAACAAAAACAATCGCATGAGTATGTTTTAGTTCAGAACACGATCGTAGTAGCGTTCACGGACTTTGTAATTTATGTGACATAAAACAATGAAAGAATGTTTAACAGGCTTAATGTAAAAGGAGACTGATAACAGTTTTTAATTGGGAAAATGGGAACAAAATGAAAAGTCACATTGTATTCAAATGTCCGAGGGAACATGTTTGAAAAGAATACTTGTTTTCTTTTCCCTCCTCCTCTGAATAAATACCGGATTTCATAATTATTATTTAGAAGAAATAGTCCAACCATGAAGTAGACATATCCATGTCCATTCGCTTCATCCTCAATGAACTTCACCGTGGCAAGGAAATGCATGGTTGGCGCGGGGTAGGTCAAGTAGTCCATATATCCTCCAACTCCTTCAAGTGCTTGAACCCTTCTTGTGTCCACTCCTCAAAATCGCAGGTGCCTTGAAAAGAATGGTGACTGATTCTTGTTGAAGTGCTCGTGGTTGTGAAATAATCCCTAATTTTAGTTATGTTCTAAAATAATTTTGAAAATACCCCTTAAGGTCACCAACGGCAGAAGACAATCACCAGTAGTGCATTAACCGGTATAAGCCGAACCAGAAAACTCGAGAACTCGGTGAAAACTGAGTGGGTAGGGTATGAAAACCGAGTGGGTAGGGTTTCGCAGACTGACTGATATCACCAACGGCAGACCGAATACAGATCGCAATCAGAGAATTCGTTTGTAGAGAGTTTTTGTTGATGTATATTTGTATATACTTCCACTTCCTTTATACATTATTTCATTAATTTCTAACTGTTGTCAAAGTACAACTTATGTTAAAAAGAAAAACTCCAAAGTGAAAACCGAGTGTTAGGGTATCGCAGACTGAATGAATGTCACCAACGGCAGACCGAATACAGATTGATATAGGATTTGTAGTGATTTTTTGTTGTTGTATGTTTGTATATACTTCACTACCTTTATACATTATTTCTTACTGGTTTCAAAGTAAAACTTATGTTAAAAAAGAACAACTCAGACAAAAAAAATCGTTATCATATGTTTCTTCGTGTATCTTTGTTCAACACGACACTATGTGAAACATTTCCTTGGTATTTACCATGGTTATCGATTTTTCTTCCATTATGTGTTTTCAATGTAAATAAGCTTTTAAACACTTAGATTGAAGATCACTTTGGAGTTATGACGGCTAAACAAATGTTAATCGAAGTTTTTTGAAGAGTTTTGAGTAGTTTAGGGTTTCGCAGACTGTATGCCGATGTAGCGCAGCGTTTTTGAAGAGTTTCAACTAAAAGAAAAAGGCGGCGCTGACTTAACTGTACGACAAAAGGGGGCGCCGTCTTAATTAGGTAATATTAGTTTAAAAATATTTCCACAATATATATTCGGGCCTCAAAACAGTTGTTTCAGGCCCATGAAGCCCAGAAAGCTTGGAAAACACAACATTGACTCTTCTTCTACTTCCCCTCGGCAACCCTAGAGCAGAGGAGCGTATCTTCAATTTTGTAGATCTCTTTCTTCATTTTCTTCATTTCTCCGATAATTCTCCGATCTCTTCATTTTTCCGATATTTCTCCTTCGAATATATAATGTATATGAATGATTACGAGATGGATTTTCCTGCCATTATTTTTTCGAAGGAAACGAGCCAGATCCAAATACCAGAATAAACTACAGTTCAAAGTTCAATCATCTTTCACTGGTGGAAAGTGTAGTGGGTGAAGAAGTGTGGATTATGTCCGCAAGTCATAGCTAGGAGTTATTTGTAAGTTTGAGAAGTTGGGTTTCGGATGGAGTGCGAAATTAGTGCATCACCATCTTATTTGCAAACAATTGGAGTGTGAAAGCCATTTGAGTTGTGGTTTTTGATCGCGGGGCTGAGGATGCCAAACAAGAACAAGTAGGAGATGATGCAAAAATAGATTGCAGTGAAAAGGCAGATGGCATCGAGGCAAAGGATGCCAAACAAGAACATCTTCAAGATATGTTCCATGGGGAAAAAATATACAAATGTGAAAAGGCAGAGGATGCCAAAGAAGAACATCTTCAAGATGATGGTAGAGTTGGAGATGTTGAAAAAAGTGATGGGAGTGAAAAGGCAGAGGATGCCAAAGAAGAACATCTTCAAGATGATGGTAGAGTTGGAGATGTTGAAAAAAGTGATGGGAGTGAAAAGGCAGAGGATGCCAAAGAAGAACATCTTCAAGATGATGGTAGAGTTGGAGATGTTAAAAAAAGTGATGGGAGTGAAAAGGCAGAGGATGCCAAAGAAGAAAAAGGAGATAATGATCCCAAAGCATGCCTTCAGGCAGAGGATGCCACTCCCGCATATGAAAGCAATGTCTGCATTAAGGATGCCGCTGCAGCAGATGAAACTAATGTATGCATTAAGGATCCATTACGGCATTGATAACCAATGTCTGCATGGAGACAGTTGCTTCGACTGCTGAAGATGGTAAAGGCTCAGTGATTGACACTGAAATCATTGAAGAAAGAGGAAGAGGAAGAGGAAGAGGAAGAGGGAGAGGAAAAGGAAACTCCAGCCAGTTAATATCATTGAACCATCAGTAGATTCAGTCCATCCAACTACATCTCAAATCGAAATATACGAAAGCTCCAGAAATCTTCGCCAGACCAACAAGCTAACAACAAGGAGGAGTGAAAGGTTAAGCAAATCGACTGCGCTTCCTGTTGTACCTAGCAACAACGCAAAACCAGTGGCCCAGAAATCTGCTTACGAAATTGTATTTGGAGATGTTGACAAAACACTGGTGGACAAGATGAACGTATTCAGAGCCGATGAGTAAGTACACACAGCATATAAGATCGTCTATTTTATCTTGCAGTCTAACTTGAATGTTGATTTTCTTCGACATAACAAATATATATCCATTTGGAGGGAAAACAACGGCCCGTGAATTCTTCAACTTACTTTTGAAGCCTAGGGAATGGTTAAACGATATGGTAAGTACATTCTTCCTCGTCAACAGTGGACCTGGCAAAAGTGTTTATTTCATGTTGTCGTTATCTCCATTTCGCAGAGTTCTAAACGGCTCATTGCATAAGAAGATTAGTGTTGGTAAGTATTGATGGAATATTAGTTGTTTGATTTTCCATTTCACGTCAGATTTCTTAATCTATATTTATGTTGCTATATAACACAGTTGATTTGCTTGGTGCTATTGTGAAAGTCAAGAAATTAGAAATTTATCAAGGCTTCACAGATGACGTTTACGTTGTCCCTGGTCACAAAGTTCTACACTTCACATTGAGGAATTTCAGGTAAGTTAATTATGTTTATAGTTTAGGATGTCTTTTGAGAACGAAGTACTATAAATTCGTCTTTGTGAGCTGCAGCGGTGAAAATATCAACTGTATTGCGAAGGGAACATTTGCTGATGAATTTGAGTACTTCTGGCGACTTCAGCCAATTGGGAAGGTCATACTCTGCGTGCTACGAAATTGGAATATGGACTATTTTGGAGGTAGTGTTACTACTTCATTCAACCATAGAGAACTATTGCAACATATATGAGTAGGTGACTCTTTGGCATTGCAAGTGAGATACGTGTCTCGGCTCTCTACCCATTCTCTGAACTCCTCATAAATCAAGCAATTCCTGCCGTTGAAGAAGCAATCCAGCAACTAAGGGTTGTTAAGACCGGTGGTTTCTCAATGGTTGAAGATGCATACATTGATGACCCTATTCGTCGTACCAATACCACCTAGAATAAACTTCGTCAACTGAGTTGTTTAATGTTATTGCACTCGATCTTTTGAGACTCGGCGTAACACTTTTGTATGTCTCGTTATAATAGCTCAGTAATTTATGTATACTTTTATTTTGTTTAGTTAGACCTTTGTGGATGAAAACAAGTTGAGAAGATGCAGTTTATGCGCAGTGTTAGCGATAAAGATGCAACCTAAATGCAGAGTCCGCCCATCATCTTCTCTCAGATGCAGAGTACAAGCAGATACTGCGCCTTCGCTCAAAATAACCGATAACCGAATTGATCCGCGAGTTCAAAATGAAACACTTATAGCAAACCAGTCTTCCAAAGATAATAAAGCAAACATAGAAAAAACACTAAAGAACACACAGATGCAGCCTAAATGCAGAGTCCGCCATCATCTGCTCTCAGATGCAGAGTACAAGCAAATACTGCACCTTCGCTCAAAATAACCAATAACCGAATTGATCCGCGAGTTCAAAATGAAACACTTATAGCAAACTAGTCTTCAGAAGATAATAAAGCAAACATAGAAAAAACACTAAAGAACACACAGATACAGCCTAAATGCAGAGTCCGCCCATCATCTGCTCTCAGATGCATAGTACAAGCAGATACTGCGCATTCGCTCAAAATAACCAATAACCGAATTGATCCGCGAGTTCAAAATGAAACACTTATAGCAAACCAGTCTTCCGAAGATAATAAAGCAAACATAGAAAGACACTAAAGAACACACAGATGCAGCCTAAATGCAGAGTCCGCCCATCATCTGCTCTCTGATGCAGAGTACAAGCAGATACTGCGCCTTCGCTCAAAATAACCAATAACCAAATTGATCCGCGAGTTCAAAATGAAACACTTATATCAAACCAGTCTTCAGAAGATAATAAATCAAACATAGAAAAGACACTAAAGAACACACAGATGCAGCCTAAATGCAGAGTCCGCCCATCATCTGCTCTCAGATGCAGAGTACAAGCAGATACTGCGCCTTCGCTCAAAATAACCAATAACCGAATTGATCCGCGAGTTCAAAATGAAACACTTATAGCAAACCAGTCTTCAGAAGATACTAAAGCAAACATAGAAAAGATACTAAAGAACACACAGGTGAGACAGCTCCTTTCTTTGCCTCCACCACCTCACTCTGATCCCATGGCATACTTCTCCGTCCAGCTTCGTGCAGTTGACTCGAACCTGGATTTGTCAGTCTTGTAAATATGGGCTACCTCCGGCAGAAAAGGATCATCTAGGATTGGGTCAGTCATCAGCGCGCAAATTGACATCAAAACCTAATTCCATAACAAAAATTCATCCCATTAACACACATGTTTGGCTGAAGTATTTTTTTCGACAAAACTTTGTTAAATCTGAAAAAATTCCAAACCTGGGACATGGTTAAAGCAGGAGACCATTTTCCCCTCAAGATGTCATAGTCAATCGCTCCTTTTGCGTTGATGTTTGGGTGGTAAATCTTTGTTTTGAAAGCCACCCGCATGCAAAGACAAAGAGAATATCAATTAAAAGCAAGATGATCAAGAGTGAAGTTTCATCCTGTAACAAATAACAATTAACTGAAAAAGCAAAAAGCAAACCATTGGCGCCTTTATCGGATAATCCGGAGGAAAATGGATGGTAAGCAAGAAAATCCCTCCGGCATAGGGATTGTCGAAGGGTCCATTGATATCTGCTTCCCATTCGTAAACACAATCACCAACGGGACCTAAATTATATAAGACTCAACTCAGACATTTAATCTAAATAATACTACATCCTTAAAGTTCCTATTATCATCCGTAAATAATACTACCTCAAACTGCATAAAAGACTTGGGAGTTCTAGATTTTATACCTGCCCTGATGAACTGTGTAGGAACATCCTTCTGGATCCGATTAAGTTCCATTTTAATTCGCCTTACACTATAACCCATGGTCACAAACTTGGTAAGAGAGACGAAGATGATGAATGTTGCGTCTTTGGTAAACAAATAGATGTAGAGACAAACAGACACGACTTTCTCCTATATGAACACGAAGCGTTACTCTAGGGTTTTGGCAGACTAGGGAATGTGTTTTGAACTACTGCAATAAACACATGTTCATTGATGTATACTTTTTAAATGAGTTGTCATTCATCTCCTCATGTGTAAAAAAATGACTTGTCCTTTATTCTTATGGTGTTCGCGCCATTTATTCCGCGGCAAATTTACGCGCTTTCTCTGCCATTTCTTATTAAATTGAGTTGTCTTTTCCAAGGCAGAGTATCTTATGTTATGATAGTTGACCGGTTGCACAGTAATCATCCCTGTAAATTGAGTTTTATTTTCCAAGACAATTTAAAGGAAGATCGACCCCTTTCATATCTTTTCTTATCTATAAAAATAGTAGATTGTTTACGAACAGAATGCCTGTTAATTATTTTCAAAATCCAAATACCGCATCACATCGTAGGTTAACATGCAAATACCAGAGCTCCCTTCGAACATTATCTCTGTCATTGCACGAAAACTTGGCCGCCTCACCTTGTGGAGAGTCGGACACATCCTCCGAATAGGGCGGATCGGTAGAGATGTAGTGTACAGTGATGAAGTCCTCAAGGAACTTAATATCCACGATCTATGTGAAGACACAGATAAAATTCTCCTAGACGGGGCGAAACACGGCTTTTTTGTAAGATGCTTAATCGCCGGAAACCCAACTGCTATTTATTATGAGGCTGCAAGACTCGTGACCGCAGAACAAGACATCAGCGCAGCCATGGAGCTTTTGGACCGGCTTGTCCCTTTCAGTGCTAACGCAACTTATCTCTGTGGAATGCTGTGTGTACGTGCTGGACGTACGAAAAAGGCTGCACAACTTCTCAAATTATGTGTCGACGTACACGCTGAAGGTGATTTTGATAAACTCACCAGGCTTGGGGAGGAGGTTCTGGATGCGGTTGTAGCTTTCTATCCACCCATGAACCATTCTTTTGCATCAACGTGGCAATACCCTGACTGTCCAGATTTGCCTTTTCCAAATTGTGCCACTGAGCACGAATATCAACCTGGATGCGAAAACTGCTACTTGTATTGGTTCGCAAGATAGCTTTGCCGCATTATATAGGAGATTTGAACTATTTCTTCTAATTTTATTTGTTTCTATATTTATAAATCTTTGAAAATTTATGATTCCGTTATTCAAGATGTGGATTTTAATTGAATAACATGTTTTACCCTAGGATTTGTTGAGCATATATATTTTTTGAATGAAACTAAAAGTAAAATCTATAGTAGAGCACAGGAAGATTAATAGCAGATTACTGGATGATTCATGCAGATATCAGACGCAGACTTCGCGATACTTGATGCAGATGCAGACTCTGCGATAACAAATGCAGACTCTGCGATACCAGATGCAGACTCTGCGATACCAGATGCAGACTCTGCGATACCAGATGCACACTCTGCGATACCGACTATTTTATGATACCCACATCAAACTAAAAGACTAACATAAAACAACGGAGCACCATAAATAAGGACAAATAAATAAAGTTATAGACCAAGATTTGTTTCCTTGTTTAAATAAACTTGAAGCCAGAATGAAGCCAGAGTAAAGCCAGAGTGAAGCCAGAGTCAAGCCAGAGTCAAGAAAATGGGCATGTTTTTCGATTGTGTCCTGCATTATGGCATTTTGAGCACCTGTGATAAATTTTTGGGCTACTCTGGAAAAGACTCTTTTTCATCTGTGGGGGTGGAGTACTCTGCCAAAGTTTAGCTTTCTTATTTGGTGTTTGAGTAGTCGGAGAATTACAAGATCATTTCCTTCTCACCTTTGGGGATGGAGTAGTGGGTGAAATATTATCGCTGAATGGAGTACTCTGCATCATTTTCTTCGTAACGGATGGAGTCCTCTGCTTCGTTTGATTCGTTGTGGATTGAGTCCTCTGCTTCATTTTTTTCTTTGTGGATGGAGTACTTTGCGAAGGTTCTGTTTTTTTCTTTTTTCATTGATTACGCTTGAACCGCTTAGCCTTTTCAATAGCAGAAAGGTATCTCTTTGCCTTCGGTCTACCGGAAGGTACTCTTATGACTGGTGGCAGACATTGTTCACTAATTACGTGTGGTGGTAGAATCAAATCTTCGTCTACAGGTTTTATAGGTTCTGAGTACATTGAATACAAGTAGCCCTTTGTGAAATGATCATCCACCAGGGTAGCTTCATCAGTTTTCCGACTTAATGCTGCTTTAATCGCGTGCTCGCAGGGAATCTTCTCGACATCATATTGTTTACAAGTACAAAGTCTCTGCAATCATAAATTTCATAAATTTTAAAAAGGAATCGAACTCAGAGCAGATAAATAAGGCAAACGTTTCCTGAGACTGGCAGACTTGCTCAGGATACGTTTCCTGAAACTGGCAGTGATAAATAGCAAAAAAAAACTTACATACCTTCTGTAGATCAACCACACAATCATAATCTCCACCTGTAACATGGCTACAATTTGAATCAGTATGATGAACATTTAAATTTTCCAAGCTACCGTGTCTTTCATGCAGTAACTTTTCAACATTTGGGGGGGAAATTTGTTTTTAATGAGGCAGCTTTGTCTCGCCTTTCCACAAACCACCTTGACAACAACTTTTTAATAGCCTCCACGAAATGTTTAACATGAAATGATATGTCTTCCTTAAGCGCGGTATTAATGGATTATGCAATGTTGCTCGTCATTATACCAAATCTATCTCCTGGAAAATGTGCACAAACCCATAATCGAAATTCCGCCTCTTCCAAGTAAACTGCTAATTCACTATTCTGACGACGAATCACACCAATTTTTTTTTCAAAATCTACCAGTCGATATGCATATGTAGCACGACACACCAAACTGAGCATTGCGTTCTTTTTGAACTTTAAGATGAGGTTATTTTTGAGGTGATAGTAACATACTCCCCTATCAGCTGCGGGGAAAACCTTCTCAATGGCCTTTGCGATTGATGGATGACGGTCAGAAATAATGGCCAAATTTTTATCATCAAGTATCACACTACCCAAATGTGTAAAAAACCATTCCCATGAAGCATCATTCTCTGAGTTTACAATCCCAAAAGCTATAGGAAATATACTCGAATCTGCATCTTGACCTGCAGCTACCAGCATAACACCTCTGTACTTTCCAGTTAGATGTGCTCCATCTACCACAACAACCCTCCTCAAGAACTCAAATCCTTTGATGGAAGCACCAAAAGCAATGAACAAATACTTAAACCTTTGTTGAGCATCACGTTCAAGCTTTGTAATCGTACCTGTATTGGCCTGCTCTATTTTGTATAGATAGGAAGGTAAGTCCTGGTAACCCCTCTCAAAAGTGCCTCTGACCAGCTCTCGTGCATATGCCAACGCTTTATGCGCCTTCGTATAGTCTATGTCAAGACAATGTAGTGACTTAATACAGTTCATTACATGCTTAGGCGTGATTCCTTTAAGATCATTACCACCACTAAACATATCAACATACATCTTTCCAATAAATTTTGCATTAGCCTGTCGTTGACGAGAATACCTACAGACAGCAGAGCATGTATGAGCTTCTTTATATATCCGAACGAAAAATTCTGGAGATTCAGATGAAACTGACAGAGTCGACGCACGAATCCTCCAAGAACAATTAGGAACAAAACATTTTGCGATAAATAGTTTCTTCCTCGACGTGGCGATTTTGAAATCAAACTTCTCGATGACTGCAATCTTACGTAATTGCATAATTAATGCTTCTTTGTCATCAAATATTTCGCCAACCTTAATGGATCCAGATTTTTTCATTGGTAATGGCTTCGTAGGCGTCTCATCGAATATATCGCAGAATAAAGGCGGCATCTGCTGTTTCTTCGCATACTGTCGGCAGTCTCTGCTGTTGTTCGGTGGTGGCATCATATGCTCGTCTTTAACATTACCAACATCATCAAAATCCACACCACCATCCTCTTTGACATCACAAGCTTCATCTTTATCCGCAGCTTCTGCTTTAATTCCATCGTTTCTTTTCCATGACACGCAAAGCCGGATAACCTCTTTTTCCGCCATTGTGATCAAGTTTGCAAGTTGCCTATCGTTATTCAAGAAGATAGGAGGTGTGTCGCTAGGCATTTTCTCCATGATATGTGTAGGCAACTTATAAGAAATCTCGACTGCATTCATCTGCGTTTCCAAGTTGTAATCTTCACAAACAATGCGGAGAAATTCCTCATACTTGATTTGGTCTTCAACCGCAAACAACTTGCTTCCTTTGCTTGAATTAACGTCGAAATCCCACCCATTTTTACCTTCCATTGTCCAAAAACAGTCAACAAATGCAATATTATCTGCAAAAAAGAGAATGTTCAAAAGATCTGCAACACACTATCTTAGAAGATTTTTCGCAGAGCTCTACACTTTGGCAGGGTCTTTTAGAAATAACTCTGCCAAAGACGTACTAGAGCTCTAGACGCAGTTTAGAAGATGATGGTTTAGATAACTAGTGTAATGTTTTGAAGTGTTACATGTGTTCGTTCTTCCCGAAAATATGCTCGCCTTCAACCCCTAGAATATCTTTAGATGTAAACGAAGATCGTCTTTCCGAAGAATGTACGTATTTTCGTTCAAAATCGAAGTCTGTAAACAATCTTATACTCGGATTTCGCTTCCGTCTCTTTGAAAATATGAAATCTCCCTTTGAGGGTGAAATCGAAATAGTAGATCTAGGTTAAAGGTGGAGAGGTTGAAAAGGTTTATAGCAAACTCAAAAAAAGTATGAAGTAATGGCATTCTTGTTATTATTGTGAAAAGAGAGGAGTACTTCAAAATCCGACCGTTTATACAATTTAGTTACGTTGCAAATGTCAAGCCATGCCCTTGCGAACAGTATGCTACAGTGGGTCGAGCAATATCTGCCTTATGTCTACAAAAAAGCACACACAACATCTGCTTTAAGTCTACAAAAAAACACACACAATATCTGCCTTAAGGTTACCACAACTGACACACTATATCTGCCTTAAGGCTACACAGTTAGCAGAGATTAAGAAGAGTTTGTCCAGCCTTAGCCTTAAGGCTACACAATCAACACACTATATCTGCCTTAAGACTACAAAATTAGCAGAGTTTAAGCAGCGTCTGTCCAGCTTTAGTCTTAAGGCTACACAATTCACACACTATATCTACCTTAAGGCTACATAATTAGCAGAGTTTGTCTAGCCTTAGCCTTAAGGCTACACAATTTACGCAGACTCTGCCAAGCGTAAGGGTATTTTAGACATTTTCAAAAAAGTGTACTAGTTCTACAATTTTCCCTACGAAGATACCCCGCTGGACATTAAAGTTAGAAAATGCACCATATCAGCAACTGTCCCTATTATTTATTTGATGCTAACGATCACTTTGGGAAGCATTAGGATCAAAATTTTAAAAGGTAAAATTTTTCTAACCAAATAAAAATTTGGATAGATTTTCACTAATCAATTTATTCAGTTTATATAACTCAACTTGTTAAACCAAATCAATGTGATCAACTATTTATATCTTAATATTTTTAAGAAAACAATAAAGCTACAAAAAAAATATTTGACCTGTAATCTTATTATATAAAGGAGAATGCACTCAAAATTATAACTCATTAGATCGTGACATGTGTCATTTTAATTGAGATGATGACACGTGTTAATATACTAACGTATAAAGTTAATTTTAATTTAAATAATATTTTCTTTTTATCTAAAAATTAAAAGAAAAATACATCATCGAAAAAAAAAATGTCCTAACGTAACAAAAAAAAAAGTCAATGTACTTCTGTAAAAAAAATTGTCATTAAAAAAAGGGAAAAATTTTGTAAACAAAATTTCACTAAAAAGGTAAAGGAAATTTTTTTAAAAATATCATTAAAAAAAGGTAAAAGAGAAAATTTGTAAAAAATATCATTAAAAAGAGGAAAATTTTGTTTAATGTCAATACGTTTAAAAACAAAAAAATAAAAAATGCCACAACTAATCGAGAAAGAAAGGGAAAAACATACATCATTGAAAAAATTTGTAAAAAAAAATGACATTCAATAAAGGTAAATGGAAAAATTTGCAAAAAATGTTATTAAAAAAAAAGTAAAAGAGAAAATTTGTAAAAAAAAATATCATTAAAAAGGAAAATTTGTTTCATGTCAATACGTTTAAAAACAAAAAAAAGGAAAAATGTCATAACTAATCGAGAAAAAAAAAAAATACATCATTCAAGCAAATCATGAATTCGAGAGTTCCACAAATCGATCAAAACTATTTTACTTTAGATTTTGCCCAACGTGAGTGTGACACGTAGGCAAAATCGTAACTCACCAGATCGTGACATGTGCTAATTTTAATTGAGAGGAGAATGCACTCAAAATTATAACTCATTAGATCCTGACATATGTTATTTTAATTGAGATGATGACACATGTTAATATACTAACGTATAAAGTTAATTTTAATTTAAATAATATTTCCTTTTTATCTAAAAGTTAAAAGAACAATACATCATTGCAAAAAAAAAATGTCCTAACGTAACAAAAAAAAGTCAATGTCCTTCTGTAAAAAAAATTGTCATTAAAAAAAGAAAAAATTTGTAAACAAAATGTCACTAAAAAGGTAAAAGGAAAATTTGTAAAAAATGTCATTAAAAAAAGGTAAAAGAGAAAATTTGTAAAAAATATCATTAAAAAAGAGGAAAAATTTGTTTCATGTCAATACGTTTAAAAAGAAAAAAAGAAAAAATGCCATAACTAATCGAGAAAGAAAGGAAAAAAAATACATCATTGGAAAAATTTGTAAAAAAAAATGACATTAAATAAAGGTAAATGGGAAAATTTGTAAAAAATGTTATTAAAAAAAAAGTAAAAGAGAAAATTTGTAAAAAAAAAAAATATCATTAAAAAGGAAAATTTGTTTCATGTCAATACGTTTAAAAACAAAAAAAAAAATGTCATAACTATTCGAGAAAGAAAAGAAAAAAAATACATCATTCAAAAAATAAGGCAAGTGTCCTAACGTAAAAAAAAAGTCCTACCATCAAAAAAAAAAAAATTTGTTTCATGAGAGTATGTTAAAAAAGAAAAAAAGAAAAAATCCAAAACATAAACTATTAGAAAAATGGGGAGTATAGATGTCATTATGTGCACCAAAAAAATGCATTACATTAAAAAAAAAAGGCACAATGTCATATTTCTCACGTACATGTTCACATGCATATTGACAGACCAAACTCTATATAATAACATCTACAGCGTCAAAAATAACTATGACGTAATTTCTTTATCTCTTAAACTCTTTTCTATTAACAAAACTATCTTTAAATTAAAAAACTTTCCTAATCTAACCATCAATTTATTTTAGATGCTTACGTGGACATTTACTATTGGATGTTTAAAATCCTATGTGGACGCCTTTAGCTTCAAATAGCATAAACTTTTATATAGTATAGATGATGTGGGAGTCGAAATCAACACAATTAGACTTTGTCGGAGGTTTGTTAAAGGGGATGAAATTTCTGCGGATGAACCACGAACGGAGAGATCCAAAGATGGTTTTTATTAAGCTGTGTCGAAAACCTTTCGTACAAGAGTTTGAGAGCAAAAAAGTCTAGGGTTTTCTTGCTAAGTAATTTTTCGGATCCCTTTTTCAAGAGATGTACATGGATATATATACTAGTTTGAGTCGTCCAGGTCAATCCTAAAGGGATTAGGAAAACTTCCCAATCCTTCGGGATTTCCGTTTTCCCGATTTCCGTTGTCCCAACGCGGGCCGAAGATGGGCTTGTCGTCCTTGTATAGAAATGACTTCGGCCGCGTCGTCTTCTGTCTTCGTATAGAAATGACTTCGGCCGCGTTGTCTTCAGGTTTCGTATAGAATCGACTTCGGCCAGACGGTTTCGTATCACTTCGGCCAGACAGCTTCGTATGACTTCGGCCAGACAGTTTCGTATGGTTTTGACTTCGGCTAAGCAGTCTCGTATGATTTTGACTTCGGCCAAGCAGTCTCGTATGATTTTGACTTCGGCCAAGCAGTCTCGTATGATTTTGACTTCGGCCAAGCAGTCTCGTATGATTTTGACTTCGGCCAAGCAGTTTCGTATAAAAATGACTTCGGCCGAAACGAGCTCGTATCGTGCCTAAGTGGATTCGTATCATAGCCGAAGCAAGCTCGTTGGCCGAAGTGGAGCATGGCCGAAGCGGAGCTGCCAAAGTGAGGCTGCCGAAGTGAGGCTGCCGAAGTGAAGCTGCCGAAGTGGGCTGCCGAAGTGAGGCTGCCGAAGTGGGCTGCCGAAGTGAGCTGCCGAAGTGAGGCTGCCGAAGTGAGGCTGCCGAAGAGGGTTGCCGAAGCAAAGCTGCCGAAGCGGAGCTGCCGAAGTGAGGCTGCCGAAGTGAGGTTGCCGAAGTGAAGCTGCCGAAGTGGGCTGCCGAAGTGAGGCTGCCGAAGTGGGGCTGCCGAAGTGGGCTGCCGAAGTGAGGCTACCGAAGTGAGGCTGCCGAAGTGAAGCCGCCGAAGTGAAGCTGCCGAAGTGGGCTGCCGAAGTGAGGCTACCGAAGTGGGCTGCCAAAGTGAGCTGACGAAGTGAGGCTGCCGAAGTGGGCTGCCGAAGTGAGGCTGCCGAAGTGGGCTGCCGAAGCGAAGCTGACAAAGTGACTAGGCTTGCCGAAGTCTCCGTGCCGAAGTGAGCTTAGCTTGCCGAAGTCTCCTTTGCCGAAGTGGCTAGGCTTGCCGAAGTGGCTAGGCTTGCCGAAGTCTTCGTGCCAAAGTGAATAGGCTTGCCGAAGTCTCCGTGCCGAAGTGAGCTTGGCTTGCCGAAGTCTCCTTTGCCAAAGTGAGCTAGGTTTGCCGAAGTCTCCGTGCTGAAGTGTCTAGGCTTGCCGAAGTCTCCGTGCCGTAGTGGCTAGTCTTGCTGAAGTGGCTAGGCTTGCCGAAGTCTTCGTGTCGAAGTGACTAGGCTTGCCGAAGTCTCCGTGCCGAAGTGAGCTTGGCTTGCCGAAGTGTCCTTTGCCGAAATGAGCTAGGCTTGCCGAAGTCTCCGTGCCGAAGTGTCTAGGCTTGCCGAAGTCTCCGTGCCGAAGTGGCTAGGCTTGCCGAAGTCTTCGTGCCGAAGTGACTAGGCTTGCCGAAGTCTCCGTGCCGAAGTGAGCTTGGCTTGCCGAAGTCTCCTTTGCCGAAGTGAGCTAGGCTTGCCGAAGTCTTCGTGCCGAAGTGAGCTAGGCTTGCCGAAGTCTTCGTGCCGAAGTGAGCTTCCTTCAAAGTTTGCCTAAGCGGAGACAAAGCTTGCCTAAGCGGAGACAAGGCTTGCCTAAGTGGAGACAAAGCTTGCCTAAGCGGAGCAAGGCTTGCCTAAGTAGAGACAAAGCTTGCCTAAGTGGAGCAAAGCTTGCCTAAGTGGAGACAAAGCCTTGCCGAAGTGAGCCAAAGCTTTGCCGAAGTGGAGACAAGGCTTTGCCGAAATCTCTCCCTGCTTTGCCGAAGTGAAGCTTCCTTGGCCGGAAATGGAGCTGCTTTGGCCAGAATGGCCCCTCTTGTGCTTAAGTGGACTCGTACAGAAATGACTTAGGCACAATTTTGGCCTTGTCCGATTCTTCGTATTTTCATACTTAGCCATTTTCCCATTGATCACAGCTGGGCGGGTTTTGACCCCCAACAGTTAGCCCCCCAGCTCGGTAGTTTCAGTGATGATAGTGCCGAGGTAGAGGAAGTCCAAGCTGGGATCAATGTGCCGTGTCGATTGGTACGAGCTGAGCTGACATGACGCTGAGTCCGTTCTTTTTGATGTCTACCAGGTTCTCTGTCTTCAGACTGATAATCTTTTTTCCAGTAGAAATTTCTTCCTTCAACTGTGTTTTGGCCCGATTCCCAATGCCTGATGACATCATCTTTTGCTTTATGAGCCTATATATGCTCCCCCTTCTCCTCTTGAAGATTTTTTTTTTAGGTTGTTTTGTTGTTTGTTTTTTTTGTTGTCTCTGAAATTGTTTTCGGCCGGAGTCTTCTCTGCCGAAGTGGTGCTCGGCCGAAATACTTTTTCGCCGAAGTGATTTTCTTTGCTGGGCGAAAATTGGAGTTCCGATTGTGTTAGGATTAGGCAAGACGCGAGCCTTCGGGAGTGTTCTTCAAAGCGGCGAGTTTCTAAGGGCACATACAAGCATGAGGCGCCTGATCCACCAGGATCTACTCTATCCACTGCTGAATCTTTGGAGACCCTCAGGCACCGTTTCAACATTTCCGAAGAAATTGACTTCATCCTTCCATCGCCATCGGATCGGGCCAGTGAGCCCCCAAAAGGGTTTTTTACCTTGTACGAGAGTTGTTTCTACATGTGCTTCATATGGTTCCCAATACCAGGGGTCATCCTTGGGTATCTGTGGAAGCATAGACTGGCTCTGGCGCAAATAACTCCGCGGGAAATTCGACACCTGGTTGGGATCGTGGTCTGCAGCTTCGAGTGTGGCGAAGAAGTCACCGTGGATCACCTGTTGAACCTGCTATCCTTCCGGACATTTTGCTCCAAGGATTCGCTTCTTTACTCCCTATCGAACAAAGCTCACCGCAAAATTATCGGAGGATTCCCAAGTAAAGATAGATATTGGGAGGATTATTTCTTCTTTGTGCCCATCTCCGAGGCTTCGGTTGGTGCAGATTGGGTTAACAAAATTAAGACCACATGGAGAAAAATCGGTAGCCGATACATAGCTTTACGAGCTTTTCTGCCTTGTTGAACATGTCATGACCTTCCGTCTTATTTGTTAGTTTTGCAGTTCCTAATCCACTTCCGACGTGTCCCCCGGACATAATTTCGCTTTTTGAGACTCTAGCTTCCGGTGAGTGCGACTGGCAAGGAGATTTTACTCTTCAACGAGTAGAGAGAGCGCGGGCACGATACTTTGGGTATTATTCTCCGAGTTCGACTCCTTCGTGTTCTTCTAGCAGTACGAAGAGGACCATGGGGAAAAGACCGTCTATTCGCGAAAGGATGGAGGCCGAGAGCCGCGCCGCGATGGAGCAGGCAGAGGTCGGCCGAACTGAGATTTCTGCGGACCAGCTGAGTGCTGCCCTTGCTTTCCCCTCGGGCGACTCGTCTGTTGAACCGTCCGCGCTGGCTCCGTCGATCCCCATTGTGAGAGAGATCGTGTTGGGCTTGCCTCCGGTTAACCGCAGAAAGGGCAAGGCTGCGGCTACAAGTGAGGATGCCGATCGGGTGAGGCCAGTCCGGAGACGTGTCCCGGCAAGGGCTGACAGAGGGAAAGACCCTCGAAAGGATGACGCTCCCGGACGAAAAAGGCGTAACGTATTGGTTAGTAGTGCCGCTGAGCACGAGCTGCCTTCACAACCGGTATCCCAGACGTTTGCTTCTGACATGTTTTGTGACGATGCGTCGGCCTCGGCTACTCTATTCTCCAAGATTCTCTCCAAGGGGGATTGCTTTCCTCCTCCCGATACTCTATCCCGGAGCAAGCCCTACGCCGAAATGTCTCGCCGTGGTGCTAAGGTAGTTTGCGTCGTCCTCTTTTTTTGGTATTTGTTGAAAATGCAATGCCTGATCTCCCTTTTTCTCTTCGTTCAGCTCGTGAACTCTTTTAACAAGATGACGTCCGGTTACGAGGCGGATGTCCGTAAGAACGCGAAGAGGGCCGAGCGTGCACGGAAAATGGCCGAAGGGCTTCGATCAAAGCTTACCGAGGCCGAGCGTGAGCGTGATGCTGCGGCGGAGATAGCGTCGAAACGGAAGGAAGACTTGGAATCCTATCGGGTCCAGCAAGAGGCGTAAGTGGCCGAGCTCCAGCGGATGTTGAGCTCGGACAGGGCCATGACCGAAAAGAAGGTTGAACGGGCTAAGAAGGGGGCGATGTGTGGACTGGCCGAGAAGTTTCGATCTAAAGTCGACCGAGCCAAGGAGAAGATCAAGAGCTTGGGTGAATCGTCGAAGAACAGCGTCGTCGATCTTGCCCAAGTTGACGGGAACCTTGAACTCCTTGCGCTACTCCGCGGTGACGAGCCACCTTTGCTGGATGCCGAAACTAAGAAACTCGAGGGATGGAGAGCGAAGTACGCTGGTGCCGATGACGAGTTTGATAGGTTGGTAGCCTCGTTGGGGAATGACCTAGTGGTCTCGCCGATCTCTGAAGATTCGGCTGATGTCGCGCTCGGCAACGAGTCCGTCGAGGCGTTAGCGGTGGACGTCGGCGTTCGCGTATTCTCCGGATCCAACAAGGGTAAGCTTGGTTCAAACGAAGCCTCTGAATCCGAGACGACGGCCGAATCCTCCGACGATGAATAGAGTGCGTCTTCAAGGGGTAAGGTATGATGATGATGGGGAATTGCCCAAGTCATCATTTTAATTATGGTTTGACGTTATTCGGACATGGTGCCTGGATGGCTTTATCCATATTGACTTGTTATGTTTGCCTTGTGGCTTTGACTTTGGTTGTGTCGTTTCTTTGTTGTTGAAACTTGTTGCTTGAATGTTTTTTTTATCCAAGGAGGACTGATCCGTTTTGCTATAGTTTGTGCTAGTGTTAATACCGACGATTCATTTTTTTTTTTTTTGAATGATTACGTTAGCGTAAGCATACTTGCTTCGATTATGAGCACAGGTGTTTTGACCAACGATTTGTTTGTTGGGTGTTCGGATGAACATTTCGGTTTGCGGATATGCTACCGTAAGCGTATCCGCTCCGACAATGGACACGTAGTACTGTTGCGACCAACGATTTGTTGTTGAGTTTTTAGGATGAGCATTTCGGTTTACGGATACGCTACCGTAAGCGTATCCGCTTCGTCAATGAACATGTAGTACTGTTAGGACCAACGATTTGTTGTTGGGTTTAGGATGAACATTTCGGTTTACGGATACGCTACCGTAAGTATATCCGCTCCGACAATGGACATGTTATTTATATAGCGCGCGCTTTTAATCCGCTAGGATGTAGTAATTATATCCGTAAAGGATGTAGTAGTTCGTTGCTGTGGCCAGCAGCAACGAGGGTGAAGAGAGGTGCCTGTTTTAGTTAGGACTTTAAGTGATTCCTGAAAGGTGCGTATGTGATGCTTGTTTCTGTTAAGGCTTTAGTAACCCGTGGAGGGTGTGATATGAAGAAAATTGCTTCGAGAAGCTTGCATTAAGTAGATGCGGAGTCTATTACAAAGGTGGGAGTATACGAGTATACGTACCCACTTCCCCCTTTTTTTAGGAGGGGGGCAGCTGAACCCATCCGAAGATGAGCTGCCTACGTACCCTTTGCAGGGATCAAGCCGCCCCGTAGTTCATGTGAAGTATCCTAAGTATAGTACTTCTTGAGGTGCATTGCGTTCCACGATCTTGGTATTGGAACGTCAGACATGTTGGCGAGTTCGTACACTCCGGGTCGGACTACTTTCGTGATTTTGTAAGGTCCTTCCCAGTTTTCTCCGAGTTTGCCGGCGTTCAGCTCAGCAGTATTCTGGAAAACTTTCCGTAGGACCAGGTATCCTTCGTAGAACGGTCGATTTCGTACGTGAGAGTTGTAGTATTTTGCCGCTGCATTCTGGTAATTCTGAATTCGGATCAAGTTCAACTCGTCAAGCATCAACAAGTGATTGAGTCCTTCTTGTTCTGGGAGTAGTCTTCGGCGGACTCCAGGAAAATTTATCTCTGGTGGAATGACGCATTCTGTCCCATAGACGAGAGCGAACGGAGTTTCGTTGGTTGCTCGTCGCGGTGTCGTTCTATGAGACCACAATACACCTTCCAGTTCGTCGGCCCATCGGCCTTTCTTCTGGTCGAGGCGTTTCTTAAGACCGTCGAGAATCATTTTGTTTATTGATTCAGCCTGGCCGTTGCCTTGTGGATATCATGGGGTGGATTTGCTTAGCCGGATCTTCCACTTCTCGCAGAAAGCTTCGAACCTTGTGGAAATGAACTGTGATCCATTATCGGTGACGATCTCGTATGGGACTCCATGTCGGCATATGATGTTCCTCCATACGAAACTTTCGACTTGTGCCTCCACCCACTTTGAAAAATAGTCTGTCAGGACCAATAAGAATCGTTTCTACTTTGACGGATGTAAAGGTCCAACGATGTCCATGGACCATCGCATGAAAGGATAGGGTGATGATATCGAAGAAAGCATCTCGGTCGGCTGATGAATCATTGGTGCGTGACGTTGACACTTCTCGCACCTGGACGAGTATTTCTCACAACCTTGTATCATGGTCGGCCAGTAATAGCCATGTCGTTTGATTTTTATTGCCAAGGCTCGTCCTCCCGAGTGGTTACCACAGGAGCCACCGTGGACCTCCTCCATGATTGCCCTTGCCTCCTTTCTTTCGACGCAGGCGAGTAATGGCCCTGAGAATCGCCATTTCAAAACATTACCATCGAGCAAGATGTAGCGCGCTGCTTGCGCCCAAAGTTTTCGGGCTGCCCATTTGTCTGAAGGTAAGATACCATCGCAGATGTATCCGCGGATGTCGTCGAGCCACCCTTTGTCGCAGCCATACTGTATGCCCGTATACGCTCCATACATCTTGACGACTCCAATTTCGTGGCAGGGGTCGACGTTGGAGGGGAGGGTCGTAAAGTCCTCGTCCATAGACGTTGCTTCTTCTGCAGCAGTCGCAGGATCTTCGTCTTTGATGACTGCATCTATTTCCATCGAGCCGGTGATTACTGCTTCTCGTTTGTCAGCGTCATCTCCAGCATTGTCTGGTGCACAGGCTTTCTCCCTTGCAGTCCTGGCAGCTTGGGATCGAGTAACTACACTCACTGTTTCTGTGAGAGTGATGCTTGGGCGCTTGATTAATTCCACCGGAATAACTCGTTTCAGGGCTGGATCAGAAGTGGATGCGAGGGCGGCCAGTGCGTCAGCCGAAGTGTTTTCTCCTCGTGGAATACGCGTGAGTGTGAACTCTTTGAACTGAGCAGTCAAGTCTTTGACGACTTTCAGATACGCCTCCATACGATCGTCTTTAGCTGCGTATTCCCCGCTGAACTGGTTCGCGACCAACTGTGAATCGCAGAACGCGTGAATGCAGTCAATCTTGAGTCCTTGCGCAAGCTTTAATCCGGCAATGAGGGCTTCGTATTCTGCTTCGTTGTTGGAGGCGTGAAAACCTAGGCGGAAGGATTGTTCAAGTATCTCGCCCATTGGCGACGTCAGACGTATCCCGACCCCTGAACCGTTTTTGGATGATGAGCCGTCAACGTGAAGTTGCCAAGTCGAATTCGGGTTTCCTTCGGTGAGGCTCTCCTCCGGGAGCTCGATTAAAAAATCGGCAAGTACTTGCGAATTTACGCAGGTTCGTCAGTGATACTCGATGTCGTATTCGCTGAGCTCGATAGCCCACTTGGCCAATCGTCCGGATTGGCTTGGGCTGTGCAAAATCGATCGTAGAGGTAAAGGACTAAGGACCACAATGGAGTGTGATTAGAAGGATGGCCTTAGTTTCCTGGCAGACATGACCAACGATAAGGCCAATTTCTCCATCTGCGGGTATTTGTCTCTGCGTCAGTGAGGGTCTTACTGACGTAAAAAATTGGTTTCTGCTCGCCCCGTTCGTCGCGAATGAGTACTCCGCTTACTGCCGTGGTGGAGATTGCGGGGTATAGGAAGAGCGGCTCTCCCTCGACTAGCTTTGTGAGCACCGGGGGACTGGCGAGATATTTCTTCAACTGCTGGAAAGCCTCTTCACACTTCTCTGTCCATTAGAATTTCTTGTTTCCTCGTAAAGTGTCGTAGAACGGTAAGCACTTATCGGTGGACCGCGAAATAAATCTATTAAGTGCAGCCACCCTTCCAGTCAGCCTCTGTACTTCACGTTTGGATTTTGGGGAAGCCATCTGGATAAGGGCGTCAATCTGCTTTGGATTCGCTTTGATTCCTCGATGAGTGACTAAGTAACCAAGAAACTCGCCGGACGTGACTGCGAATCTACACTTTGTCGGGTTGAGCTTCATGTTGTGCGAGTTGAGCTGTCGGAAACATTCCTCCAAATGTAACACGTGATCCAATGCCTCTAGCGATTTCACCAGCATGTCGTCTATGTAAACCTCCATCATTCTTCCGAGTTGATTAGCAAACATCTTGTTTACTAAGCGCTGATATGTGGCTCCGGCATTCTTGAGGCCGAAAGGCATCACCTTGTAGCAGTAGATTCCACGATCCGTAATGAAGACTGTCTTCTCGCGATCGTCGGGATTTATTAGAATCTGATTGTACCCAGAGAATGCGTCCATGAAAGATAAGAGCTTCTTATCGGTCGTTGCTTCGACCAGTCGGTCAATGTGTGGTAGTGGGAAGCCGTCTTTCGGGCACGCCTACCATTTTCCGTGAAATCGGTGAAATCGACACACACCCGCCATTTTCCGTTCTTCTTTTTGACTACAACAGGATTAGCCGGCCAATCCGGGTACTTGACTTCCATTATCGACCCGACTCGTAAGAGTCTTTCGACTTCGTCGTTCACTGCCTTCGCTCTGTCAGGACCCAACTTTCTCCGTTTTTGCTTGATTGGTTTGAAGGTTGGGTCGATGTTCAATTCGTGACTGGTTACGCCGATATCAATTCCGGGCATATCCTCTGCTGCCCATGCGAAAGTGTCCACGTTCTCTTTTAGGAATGAAACCAGTTCGTCCTTGATTTTTTTGTCGAGGGCGAATCCAATCTCTATGCATCGCTCCGGGTGTTCGTCGTCGATACAAACTGATATTACGGGGTCGCAGGGCTGTTCAGCTGGTTCTTCTTCGCGATCCTCCGCGATCTGTAATTGCTATAAGAGCTTGGAGAGCTCTTTTACTAGCTCCCTGTCTGTCTTCATTCTCTTGCGTTCTGACTTGGCTATTGGATCGGTGACAGGATTCCTGAGCTTGTGTGCAGCTAGGAAGCATACGCGGGACTCCTTCTGACTTCCCAAAACCGTCCTGACCCCGCTCGGTGTTGGGAATTTGACGCAGAGATGGTAGGTCGAGGCTACGGCGCGCATTGAGTTTAACCAAGGTGTGCCAACGATGACGTTATAGATTGCTGGGTGATCGGCTACCGAGAACTCGACGAGCTTGATGACACCCCCAGCTTCTACAAGCAGCTTGATCGTCCTGATTGTCATCGTCGTTTCTCCGGAAAATCCAGTCAATGGTTTAGGGGTAGCCACTATGTCGGACGGATTGATACCCATTCGTTTGAGAGTTTCTTTGAAGATTATATCCACTGTGCTGCCCGTATCCACGAGCACCCGAGCTACATCATAGCCACCGATGATCAACTCAATTACGAGAGGGTCATCGTGTGGTTTGTCGATTCCGGCTGTTTCTCTTTCATCGAATGAGATTACGTTGTCTGGCAACTTGGAGGGTGCGGACCAGTTAACGCTGACATCGGCTCGTTGTTGAAAAGCTTTAATCGACGAGACGGTATATGAGCAATAGTGAGACCTACCCATTATCATGTTGATCCGTCTTCTTGGGCTGGATTGTGGCGCTTCGTCGTCCTGCCTCCCTCGCTTAGGGAGATCTTCGTTTGCCTGTTCCGGGCGGTTTGCGTTGGTATCCATGTCGAAGTCCTTGAGGCTAATATCACCTTTGAGTTTGCCAGCCGCCAGTTTGGCAGCGAGTTTCAAACCTAGGATGCGACAATTTGCAGTTGAGTGTCCGAAGATATGGTGATGTTCGCAGTAAGCCGTTTCGTCGTAAGTTCCTTGGCCCCTGGTCCACGTGCTACTCCATGTACCTCTTCCTCTGCCTTGACCTCGTCCTTGCCCATAGCTTGACGAATCAACTTGGTAGTTATGGGCTCCTTTGAATCCCCCTTCGTGTTGGATGTATCCAGGGCCTTGGTTGCCCTTTCTGTTGTTCGGTGGGTTCGGAGCAGAGGGCGGGTGGCTCGTGGACTTCGTCTTTCCGTGTTTCTGGGCTAGGATCTTCACTTCTTCTTCATTGGAGGCAAAGTCTGTCGCTCGGTGCAATGCATCCTGGATCGTGGTTGGTGCGTTCAGCGCAATCTCCTTCCGAAAATCGGAGTCGAACCACAGGGCCTTCTTTAACGCTTGCAGTGCGGCTTCGTCACTGATTCCTTCTACCTTTGACAGCACTGTCTTGAACCGTCCGATGAAAGTTCGCAATGTCTCGTTCTGTCCTTGCCCCATGGTCCACAGATCCGCATCGGATGTCCGGTGTTCCATGAATATAGCATAATGTTTAAGGAAAGCCGACGACAGCTGATTGAAATTGTCGATCGAATTTCTTCCCAGTCTGGAGAACCATTGGAGAGCTGGGCCCTTAAGGTGCTCGACGAACAAGAGACATTGTCCAGCGTCTTCTTCTCCCTCTCTGAAGTTTGCTCGTCCCATTGCTATTGCGAAGGCGGTCAAGTGCTCCTTTGGATAGTTTTACCTTCGTAGACTGGTATCTTCATCTTCCCCGGATCAGAAACTCTCGCCTTAGTGATTTGAGCCGTGAACGGGGTGTTCTGTGCTTCTTCAAGCACTCGGTCGAGTTCGGGAGCCTTGCTAGTAGCCCTATGCATCTGAGATCGAACGAATTTCATCTCGGCGGCAACTCGCTCCATGCCTGCCCGGATTTCGGCTATCTCCTCCTTTTGGGTTCGGATCATCGCTTTGCGCTCTTCCTCGATCTGGGCTCGTTGGGCCCAGAGGATGTTCTCCTCCTCTTCGGTGAGGTCCTGATCATGGCCAAGGTTGGTGTTGCTCTGTTCGTTTCGAGTTTGGGTCGCACCCGTGAGTTTAGATTTGCGGCGGTGTTCCGAGTCGTGTTCACCCTCTGGGTTATCCTCCAGGTTGATCACTGGATTTATTCCGTCTATAGTCTGCGTGTTTGCCTCCTGCGGTGTCGCGTTCAGTTCTGTGGTCGTGATTGGTTGGTTTGTAGGGAGCAATCCGCCCTGGGTTCTCGTCGTATGGTGGGGTGTTGAGAAATCGAGGGCCGTTGGGTTGAGACGTCGAAGAGGGTGCCTCATTAGGTCAACTCCTGAGCCTCTACCACGGGCTTGGCTCGCTGTTGCAAGGACTTCGAGCTTATCGGTCATCGTCGTGTTTAGCTTGTCCTGCTCCTCCGCCTTCTTGAGCAGCGTCTCCAGCATCGTCTTGATCTGTGATAGGGCCTCTGGGCTCGTCTCCAAGACTGCAAGCGTTGGTACATCTGTTGCTCTAGACCCATCGATCCCTGTGTCCTGCGGGTCGTCGGTTCGTCCGTCGCTAGTCATCTTCTTCGAATCGTTCATGTGGTGGTTCCTTGGAGTAAGAAAATTTCAAAGCCCCCTCCATCTAGCGCCAAATTGTGGGAGTCGAAATCAACACAATTAGAATTTGTCGGAGGTTTGTAAAGGGGGATGAAATTTCTGCGGATGAACCACGAACGGAGAGATCCAAAGATGGTTTTTATTAAGCTGTGTCGAAAAGTTTTCGTACAAGAGTTTGAGACCAAAAAAGTCTAGGGTTTTCTTGCTAAGTAATTTTTCGGATCCCTTTTTCAAGAGATGTACATGGATATATATACTAGTTTGAGTCGTCCAGGTCAATCCTAAAGGGATTAGGAAAACTTCCCAATCCTTCGGGATTTCCGGTTTCGCGAGTCGGTTTGACTTCGTCGGCTTTTGTCCCAACGCGGGCCGAAGATGGGCTTGTCGTCCTTGTATAGAAATGACTTCGGCCGCGTCGTCTTCTGTCTTCGTATAGAAATGACTTCGGCCGCGTCGTCTTCCAGCTCCGTATAAAAATGACTTCGGCCGCGTTGTCTTCAGGTTTCGTATAGAATCGACTTCGGCCAGACGGTTTAGTATCACTTCGGCCAGACAGCTTCGTATGACTTCGGCCAGACAGTTTCGTATGGTTTTGACTTCGGCCAAGCAGTCTCGTATGATTTTGACTTCGGCCAAGCAGTCTCGTATGATTTTGACTTCGGCCAAGTAGTCTCGTATGATTTTGACTTCGGCCAAGCAGTCTCGTATGATTTGACTTCGGGCAAGCAGTTTCGTATAAAAATGACTTCGGCCGAAACGAGCTCGTATCGTGCCTAAGTGGATTCGTATCATAGCCGAAGCGAGCTCGTTGGCCGGAGTGGAGCATGGCCGAAGCGGAGCTGCCGAAGTGAGGCTGCCGAAGTGAGGCTGCCGAAGTGAAGCTGCCGAAGTGGGCTTCCGAAGTGAGCTGCCGAAGTGTGGCTGCCGATGTGAGGCTGGCTAAGAGGGCTGCCGAAGCGAAGCGGAGCTGCCGAAGTGAGGCTACCGAAGTGAGGCTGCCGAAGTGAAGCTGCCAAAGTGGGCTGCCGAAGTAAGGCTGCCGAAGTGAGGCTGCCGAAGTGAGGCTGCCGAAGTGAGGCTGCCGAAGTGAGGCTGCCGAAGTGAGGCTGCCGAAGTGAAGCTGCCGAAGTGGGCTTCCGAAGTGAGCTGCCGAAGTGAGGCTGCCGATGTGAGGCTGGCTAAGAGGGCTGCCGAAGCGAAGCTGCCGAAGCGGAGCTGCCGAAGTGAGGCTGCCGAAGTGAGGCTGCCGAAGTGCAGCTGCCAAAGTGGGCTGCCGAAGTGGGCTACCGAAGTGAGCTGCCGAAGTGAGGCTGCCGAAGTGAGGCTGCCGAAGTGGGCTGCCGAAGGGAAGCTGCCGAAGTGAGGCTGCCGAAGTGAGGCCACCGAAGTAAAGCCACCGAAGTGAAGCTGCCAAAGTGGGCTGCCGAAGTGAGGCTGCCGAAGTGGGCTGCCGAAGTGAGCTGCCAAAGTGAAGCTGCCGAAGTGAGGCTGCCGAAGCGAAGCTGCCGAAGTGACTAGGCTTGCCGAAGTGAGCTTAGCTTGCCGAAGTCTCCTTTGCCGAAGTGGCTAGGCTTGCCGAAGTGACTAGGCTTGCCGAAGTGACTAGGCTTGCCGAAGTCTCCGTGCCGAAGTGAGCTTGGCTTGCCGAAGTCTCCTTTGCCAAAGTGAGCTAGGCTTGCCGAAGTCTCCGTGCCGAAGTGTCTAGGCTTGCCGAAGTCTCCGTGCCGAAGTGGCTAGGCTTGCTAAAGTGGCTAGGCTTGCCGAAGTGACTAGGCTTGCCGAAGTCTCCGTGCCGAAGTGAGCTTGGCTTGCCGAAGTCTCCTTTGCCGAAATGAGCTAGGCTTGCCGAAGTGTCTAGGCTTGCCGAAGTCTCTGTGCCGAAGTGGCTAGGCTTGTGAAGTGGCTAGGCTTGCCGAAGTGACTAGGCTTGCCGAAGTCTCCGTGCCGAAGTGAGCTTGGCTTGCTGAAGTCTCCTTTGCCGAAGTGAGCTAGGCTTGCCGAAGTGAGCTTTCTTCAAGGCTTTCCTAAGCGGAGACAAAGCTTGCCTAAGCGAAGACAAGGCTTGCCTAAGTGGAGACAAAGCTTGCCTAAGTGGAGCAAAGCTTGCCTAAGTGGAGACAAAGCCTTGCCGAAGTGAGCCAAAGCTTTGCCGAAGTGGAGACAAGGCTTTGCCGAAATCTCTCCCTGCTTTGCCGAAGTGAAGCTTCCTTGGCCGGAAATGGAGCTGCTTTGGCCATAATGGCCCCTCTTGTGCTTAAGTGGACTCGTACAGAAATGACTTAGGCACAATTTTGGCCTTGTCCGATTCTTCGTATTTTCATACTTAGCCATTTTCCCATTGATCACAGCTGGGCGGGTTTTGACCCCAACAGATGAGCTAAACTATTCTTTTTCTTTTGTTTTCATTGAATATTTTATTTACCTTTACATATTTTATACATGAGATCAATTCTTCTTTTTTCCATTTTTCCTTAAATAACTTATTTACTTTTACATTTTTTTTAGGCATCAACTCTTCATTATATTTACCTTTACCTTTTTTATTAAATTTAAAATGGAAATATCAACTCTTCTTTACATTATTTTCTATACCTCTACATAATATTTCTTACATTTTCATAAATTTTATCTTTATTAAATTTAATCGATTACCGACACATTTTACTTTATTTTTTTATCATTTATAAATAAGTTATAATTAAAACTCCACGTATTACGCGGGTCCTAATCTAGTGTATTATATTATAGGAGAGCAAGTATCTTATTTAATGCTCGTTGGAAAAATTGTTGATTTATACCCGAACTATACACGATGAGAAGATTCATACACGAATGCATGGACAGTGTTAATACCTAGACGAACGAGAGAAAATTCAAATTATCATGCATGCATGAACTTAAATATTAGTGCCAAAATCCGCATTAGCTTAAACTCCATGAACATTACTGTTAGTGCAAGTTGGCTCAGATTACATGTGGACTAGCATAATTAAACAATTTTTTCACTAAAACAAAACTTTAAAACGACGTTGTTTTACTTAAAAAAAAAAACAACATAAGTCGTCTGTGTATGACTCAGATAGCACTCGTGGAATCGGAGATTTGTGTATGAATCCACTGTCTCTATTCATGTAAAACGATAGCATTGGTGAGCATTACCTTGGATTCGGTGAGGACAAGGGAGTCAATCAGTGGTCGTGGAATCGGAGATATGTCTTAAACCATAGCACTCGTCTATGTATCTCTGCTCTATGATTTTGTCTTCTCCATTTTCGTCTGTGTATCTCTGTTCTAAAATCTCGATCTCCATCAAATATAGTGGCGCAACGTAAGCTATCAAATCGAAGTTCGTTGATTCACGAGAATAGCCTAACGACGATATGAACTTGAGTATCGTTGATTCGTATGAATAGCCGATAAACAAGCAAAGAGATGAACTTAAAGTTCTCAAATATTATTCAATAAAACGTGTTATTTCCGTAAGAGGCACGATGCCTTTATATAGAGGCTACAAATGAAAACCCTAACTTAGAGAAAAAGATAAAAACACTATCAAAATAATAGAAAGCCCAAACGATAAATAAAGCCCATAAAATCAAAACGAAAGAAACAAAGTGTGCATAGTGTGTGACACATATATCATCGTGTGTTACACAATGACCAACGGTGTTGAAGAGAAGATGCGCTGCATCAGGTCCCTTCGGGTAGAAGAAGATTCGGCTCTGAATCTGGATCATCGTTATCACCCAAAAACTTAGAAAGGTACTTGACGTTGAACACATTGACAGTCTGATGTGCGCGGGAAGTTGAACACGATACACATTGTTGTTGATGCATTCCAATACTTGCACCGGACCTATCTTCAGAGATCGTAGCTTGTTGTACTCGTGCAATGGCAATATATCTTCCGTCATCACCACCTAGACCATCTCACCGGGCTCGAGAACCAACTCACGTCGATGAAGATCAGCCTTGGCCTTGTACTTTCTTGCAAATTGTTCCAAGTTGCAAGTCACCAATTTATGAGTTTCTTGCAGCGTCTCAATAAAATATGTCGCACGTCTATGAAGTCTCTTGGCATTGGGTAATGGTGCAAGGTCCAACGGACACCTAGGAACGATACCATACACCACTTGAAATAGAATAAACCAAGAGTTTCGATTAGTAGCGTGGTTGTGAGCAAATTTGGCTTGACACAACTGTGACTCCCATGTACGGAGATTTTCGCCAACACGACAACGAAGCATGTTACCCAATGATTAATTAGTCACTTCGGTCTGACCGTCCGTCAGCGGGTGATACGCCGTACTCATATCAAGGCTAGTGTGTAGCAATTTCCACAATGACCACCAAAATTAACTCAAGAAACGAGTGTCCCGATCGAAAACTATTAATGTGGGAAGACCATGAAGACGATAAATCTCGCTGAAAAATAATAGAGCCACTTTTACCGCATCGGTTGTTCGCTTACATGGAATGAAATGAGCAATCTTTGAGAAGCGATCAACCACCACGAAAATGGAGTCATTGCCTCTTTACGTTCGAGGCAAATCCAAAACAAAATCCATACTCAAATCAGTCCATGGTTGTGTGGAAATAGGTAGTGGTAGGTAAAGACTTGCATTCGTCGTGTGTCCTTTATCACGTTAACAAGTTGCAAGGTGCGATCGCGTCCCACATGACCCTCCTTGTGTAACTCTTCGATGACACGCAAACGTAGGCTACAATCGGTAGACAAAGTTGTACACTTTTGAAGAGAAAACTATCAAGCAACGTAAAATCAGTTCTGGACTTTGCTTGTACCTCAGACAACACCTTAGAAAAGAACGTATCTGATTCGTACAACTCCGAAAAGACAAAACCATCCACCGATGCATGTAACGTTGTCAACAAGCAATGTCGTCTACTCAGAGCATCCGCCACCAGATTAAGCTTACCGGACTTCTGACATATGGTAAACGTAAACTGCTGGAGATATGCTATCCAAGATGCATGCCTTGCTGATACTTTAACCTGGCTATCGAGGTGTTTCAAGGCATCATGATCGGTAAAAAGGAAAAAGTCACGATGCACAAGATAATGTCTCCAATGCCTAATAGTTTGGACCACAACGTAGAATTCGACATCATATGTGTTGTAACGACTCCTTGCACCCGAAAGTTTTTCACAAAAATGCAAGATGTCATGTATTCTGGCTAAGAACATCGCCGATACCGAGCTTAGATGCGTCACAATGCAACTCGAATGTTACCAAAAAATCTGGAAGGATTAACACCAGTGCTATTGTGAGCTTGTATTTAATCAATTCAAATGCCTCACGTTCTTCCTTAGTCCATACGAATCTGTTGTCCCTCATGCAATCAGTGATCGGAGCCATAATCGTGCTAAAGTGTGAAACAAAATGCCGGTAGAAAGATGTTAAACCATGGAAACTACGCACCTCCGAAACTGATTTTGGTTCTGGCTAAGAACGCACTGCATCAACTTTACTCAAATCCATCAAGAGGCTCTCACAAGAAACCACATATCCCAAGAACAAAAACTAGCCACACTCCACTCACACTTTTGTCTTGCCACATAAAGTGTTTCACATCGTAATTTGCCAAGCACTTGACGAAGATGTGTAATGTGATCCTCCAATGAAACACTAAACATAAGTATATCGTCAAAGTACACCACAACAAACTTTCTAATATGAGGACGCAATGCTTGATTCATTATCCTCATGAACATACTCAGAGCATTATACAAACCAAATGGCATAACAAGCCACTCAAACAGCCCTTCATGTATTTTAAACGCGGTTTTTCACTAATCTCCAGGGCGAATACGTATTTGATGGTATCCACTCTTGAGATCAAGTTTTGAGAAAACCCCCACGAAACTAATCTGATCCAACAAGTCATCTAGACGCGGAATAGGGAATCCATAACGGACTGTAATCTTGTTAATTGCGTTGCTATCCATACACATCCTCCAAGATATATCTTTCTTGGGAATAAGAAGAGCAGGTACCACACATGAACTAAGACTCTCTCTAATGTGTCCTTTGGATTAAGTCTTCAACTTGTGGGCTCATGCGATAGTGTGGACGATTCGGTAAGACTGCGCCCGGCAGCAAAGCATTCCAGCGGAGACCCGATGCTAGCATCAACTGGTCATAACCATCTAAGATTCTCAACGATGTGATTTTGTTCGAAGAAAGGGAAACAACTGACATAGACCAACCGCATAACGACCTCCTCGTGATATAATTAATTGTGAACGATTGCAACGTTGCCCGAGTCCTGATAGACACATGAAGCTTTGTAGACGTAATCGTCGGTGAAATACTCAGAAGAATGAACATTGACTTATCCGAGGTCATAGTAACCTTATAGCCTTTGACTGGATTCCCAGGAGAGACGACAATGACCCTTGGAACAATCAGACTGCCCGTCTGCGCTGGAGAAGTGACCAAGGTAGTGGAGTTTTCAGTCGCAGATCATCCGACAATCTATAACGTGATCATGGGAACTCTCTGGATAAATTCCATGCGAGCCGTGCCATCGACTTATCACCTCTGCATCAAATTTCCAACCCCCCAATAGAGTCAAGACGATCCAGGGAACCAAAAGGAGTCTCGCATTTGTTTCTTAGCTGAGCAAAAACTCAGAAATCCTATCACAGAGCTAAGCGTAGAGACCAAGCGAAAGAAGATGAAAGCCAATGGGGAACCCGAGAAGGAGTTGGAAATTTTTTTATAGAAAATACAGATCACGGAGGATTGTGAGAAAAAAACGAACCAACTTGCGACCCCGTTGTTTCAGTAAACATCGATGACAATCATCAAGAACGTTGCGTCGAAGTAGGGACCGAGCTGAACGACCTGACAAAGGGAGAGATGATTTCTTTCCTCAAAAAGAACGTGAATACTTTCGCGTGGGCGACGAAAGACATGCCCGGTATCAGTATCAATGTGACGTGCCATGAGTTAAACGTGGATCCAACCTTCAAACCAGTGAAGCAGAAAAGAAGAAAACTTGGACCAGAGAGAGCCCATGCAGTGAATGACGAGGTGGAAAGACTACTACGCGTCAGATCAATAGTCGAAGTAAAATATTCGGACTGACTCGCTAATCCTGTGGTGGTAAAGAAGAAGAATGGAAAATGGCGCGAGTACGTAGATTTCACGACCTCAACAAGGCCTGCTTGAAGGATAGCTTCTCGCTTCCACATATTGATCGATTAGTATAAGCCACGACAGGCAACAAACTCCTCTCATTTATGGATGATTTTTCCAGATACAACCAGATCCTAATGAATCCCAACGATCAAGAAAAGACTGCGTTCATCACAGACCGCAGAATATATTGCTACAAAGTGATCTCGTTCGGCCTGAAAAATGCCAGAGAAACTTACCAACGATTGGTGAACAAGATGCTCGCTGAACAACTCGGAAGTACGATGGAAGTATACATAGATGACATGTTGGTTAAGTTATTGGAAGCGAAGGATCACGTAGCTCATTTAAAAGAATGTTTCGAGAAACTAAACCTGCATAACATGAAGCTCAACTTGACCAAGTACAAATTTGCGGTGACATCCGGAGAGTTCCTTGGAAATCTAGTCACTCATCGGGAGATTGAAGCCAATCCAAAGCAGATCAACACACTCATTCAGATGGCTTCCCCAAAAACTAAAGGGTGAAGTTCAACGGTTAACTGGACGAGTAGATGCACTGTACTGGTTCATCTCACGGTCAACCGATAAGTGTTTACCTTTCTATGATACTATGCACGAAATAAGAAGTTCGAATGGACAGAAAAGTGCAAAGAGGCATTCCAACAGCTGAAGAAGTACCTAGCTAGTCCTCCAGTACTCACGAAACCAGTAGAAAGCGAGCCATTATTCCTTTACATGGCTATTTCTGCAACGGCAGTGAGCGGAGTACTCATTAGAGAAGAACAAAGCAAGTGGAAGCCTATCTTCTGCGTCAGCGAAACTCTGACCGATGCCGATACCATATATCTGCAGATGGAGAAGCTAGCATTATCAGTAGTAATGTCTGCCCGGAAGCTAAGACCATATTTTCAGTCGTACTCTATAATAGTCCTTCCCTTTACAATATGTCTTTCATAGTCCGAGTCAGTCCGGAAGATTAGCTAAATGGGCAATCGAGCTGAGCGAGTATGATATCGAGTATCAGATTCGAACCTGTGCAAAGTCTCAAGTCATCGCAGATTTCCTGATCGAACTTCCGGAGGAAGAAATAAAAGAACCATCTCCAAGCTGAGTATGCAAGCTTCACGCAGATGGATCATCATCAAAACAAGGCTCCGGGGTAGGAATACGATTAATCTCTCCAACGAGCGAAATTCTTGAACAATCATTCCGCTTGGATTTTCGCGCATCCAACAACAAAGCAGAGTACAAAGCCTTAATCACAGGAATGAGACTTGCTCACGGACTCAAGATTACACATATCCATGCCTTATGTGATTCACAGCTTGTGGTCAACCAAGTCAGTGGCGAGTATACAGCCAGAGATGATCGGATGGAAGCTTATCTAAGAATTATTAAGGAACTAGTTGTACAATTCAAAGAATTCACGTTGACACGAATACCTCGTGGGGAAAACACGTCGGCATATGCACTAGAAGCACTAGCATCCACCTCCGATCTAGACCTGAAAAGGATAATCCCGGTGGATTTTATCGAACAACCAAGCATCTATCTCTCGGGCACTGTTAACACGGTTACCCACTCCCAAGTGGATAGTCAAGCAAAAGATGCACTCGAAGGAGTTGTCGCGGTAGAAGATGGCGTTGATACCATCGCAACAATGGAAGAAGACCAAAGTGAGGACCCATCGGCCAAAGACGAGACGGTCGAGATAAGGGAAGAACCCAAAATGGATCCCCCAGCTGAAGACAAAGCAGTTGAGATGGAGGAAGATCTACAACCAATATAAATGAAGTACGGATGCGACAAAGAGTAGATGGGAGCAATCCGCGTATACATCATGGACGGTAAAGTACCATCCGACAAATGGGCTGCCCGAAAACTAAGAGCTTAAGCTGCTCGATATGTTCTACTAGACGGGAACATCTTCAAGTGGAGGTTCTCGAGACCATTAATGGCATGCGTAGAAGGGAAAGAAGCCAAGCAAATCATGGAAAAAGTCCACAGTAGATCTTGCGGCAACCATTCTGGCGGAAGGGCACTAGCAATCAAAATTAAGAGTCATGGCTACTACTGACCAACTATGGTAAAGGATTGTGAGAAGTTTTCTGCCAAATGCGAAAAATGTCAATGGCATGCTCCAATAATCCATCAACCTACCGAGTTGTTATCTTCAATTTCGGGTCCTTATCCGTTCAGGCGATGGTCCATGGACATCGTTGGATCTCTACGTACACCGATCCAAGCATAAATGATTTCTACTAGTTCTAACATATTACTTCTCCAAATGGGACGAAGCAGATTCTTACACTAGCATACAGGATGCCCAAGTCGAGCATTTCGTTTGGAAGAATATCATATGCTGACATGGGGTTCAGTATAAAATCGTCATCGATAATGGCTCGCATTTTATCTCAACAAGATTTGAAACTTTCTGTGAAAAATGGAAGACGACTCAGTAAGTCCACGCCACGTTATCCGAAGGGGAACGGCCAAGCTGAAGCAGCAAACAAGACAATCCTTGATGGTCTGAAGAAAAATCTTGATGCAAAAAGGGACGTTGAGCTGATGAACTTGAAGGAGTACTATGGTCTCATCGGATGACTCCGCGGCGAGCCACCGGAGAGACACCATTTGCTTTTATATACGGCACGGAGTGCGCAATTCCACCGAAGTAGAATTTCTTGGAGTTCGCCGCAGACTCCTTTCAGGACAAGAAGGAATGAATCATCTCATGCTACTCGATGAACTGGATTTGATAAACGAACGGCGAGACCGAGCACTGATCCAGATTCAGAACTACCAGCAGGCAACAGCCAAATACTACAATTCCTGGAGCCGCAAATTCAACGAAGGAGATTTGGTTCTCCGTAAAATTTTCCAGAACACAACAGAAAGAAACGCTGGAAAGCTAGGAGTAAACTGGGAAGGACCTTACAAAGTCACCAAGGTAGTCCGCCTAGGAGTGTACGAGCTAGCTAACATGTCTGAAGTTCTGATACCAAGGTCTTGGAACGCAATGCACCTCAAGAAGTACTATCACTAATTAAGACACTTTACATGAACTACGGGACGGCTTGATCCATGCAAAGGGTACGTAGGTAGCTCGTTTTTGGATGGGTTCAGCTGTCCCCCACCTTTAAAAGGGGGCAGTGGGTACGTAGACTCGTATACTCCCACCTTCGTAATAGACTATGTCTAAATTGAAACAATTATTTCAATTCCTTAATATCACATCCTTTATGGATTACTTAAGTCTTATCAAAACAAACTTCGAATTTTGATTCTCTTGCGGGCCACAACAACGAACTACTACATCATTTACGGATCTTAACTATTACATCCTTTACGGATTTAAAGCCCGCTATATAAATACATGTCTACTGTTGGAGCGTGTATGCTGATGGAAAGCATATGCATAAACCAAAGTACACATCTAAACCCAGTAACCAATCGTTAGTTACAACATCTCAGAAACATATCACTAAACGTATATCATTAGTGTGAGATAACTAAACATGTTTCATCTAAATCCAATAACCAATCTTTTTCACATCATCTTAGAAACATAGCACTAAACGTATATCATTAGTGTGAGATAACTAAATATGTTTAATCTAAATCCAATAACCAATCGCTGGTCAAGACATCTCAAAAAACATAATACTAGACGTATATCATCTAGTCTGAGATACTTAAACATGTTTTGTCTAAATTCAGTAGCTAAACGCTTCCAATACGCTGATCTCTAAGCATTCGTTAAACACCAGTTGTATATCATCTTGGTACGAATCACTTATGGCAAATAAATTCAAAAAAATCAAAAGTGGATAAAGCTGTCCAAACACCATATTTAAACACAAAGATAAAACAGAGTCGAGTCATAAGCAAAGAAGGGGTTGCACATATCGCAAACCCAAAATAAAGATTTAAAAAAAAAGTTGCATTTATCTAAGCATCCTTCTCTGCATTTTCTTGTGCAGTCTCTTCAACGGGTGGCTCCACGATCTTCTCTAAATCATGCTCGGCAACTTTCTCTAAGAATAGCTCGGCAGCAGTCTTCTATGTGGTGAGCTCGACAGCTTTTTCCATAGCTAGATCGGTAACACCAAGAGTGCCCGCATTCGAACCCGAGAAGTCGTGAACGCCAACGTTTGCCGCGACACTCTCTACTGGTTCATTGCCGATGAGGTCATTCACAGAGTCGGACGAAATGGTGGAAATCTTCAACTCATCCCTAAGATCGGTGGCAATCCTCTCAAATTCATCATCGGCCCCCAACAGTTCGGCTCTCCACTCGTTAAGCCTTTTCACTTCAACATCAAGGGTTGGCGGCTCGTCACCTTTGAGAATGTTGAATAGTTGGAGGTTGCCATCGATCTACGCAAGATCTAGCATGTTCTCCTTAGCATCACCACTCAACTCTTTGATCTTTTCTTCCGCTTTGGTGATCCTTTCCTGGAACTTCGAGGCCAGATCGCGCTTTGCCGTCTTTTCCACCTTCTTCACGTTTCCCTCATGCAGAGCCAGGGTCGACGCCAGCTACCTCTTCAAAGAAGCTATCTCGGGAATCTTTTTGGCCTTAGAATTTTCTAGTCTAACAGCGAGGTCGGAAACTTTCCTCTTTTATTCATCCAAGATTTTGACCTGAGCCGAATCTTTCTTCAGCTCGGCAGCGTGTTTTCTCTCGGCCTCTTCAAGCTTGGCCTTCAAATCCATGGCCTCTTCTCGAGCATCTTCAACACGGCGCCTATCTTTCTACATATCCAACTCATAGCCGAGGGCCATCTTGTTAATATACGCCAAAATTTGCGAAAAAGGAAAAACGGTCAACCCCGAGCCGGTATACGAAAAATCATCGAAGGGTTCGGTAAATATCTTGGTGCCTCGGAGAGACATATCGGCGTACGTTTTTCCCTTGATCAAAGTATCTGGAAGAGGAAAACGATCACCAAGGCATGTGACTTTGGAGAAGAGTACATCCAAGGTAGAAGCATCGTTGTACGTCGCCTCGCTCACGGCGGGTAAAGTGGATGAAGGTGTCGGTTCGGTAATAGTACGAACAGAGTCAGATGCAGCACGCCTCTGCCTTTTCGGTGCACTTGCCTCAGCAGGACCTTTTCCTTTGTCAATTTTAGAAGAAAAGCGATTCCGGGTCGGCTTTCCTTTGTCGTGTTGAGACAAAGTCAAGGCGGAAGGCCGAACCTTGGAAGAAAGACCCACAATAATCTTCCTCGCCTCGGCATCAGCAGGCGCCAGCTCGGAAGAAACCACATCATCTGGAACTGGCTCGAGTGCTTCGGTCACTTTGGCAGCTGTAACAGTTGGGTTCGGCTCCTCAATCCTCGGAGGGACCTCTGCCTGCTTTGCCCTCTCGCGAACCTTTGCTTCTATTTTATAACGAATGCTCAAACGTTTTCCCATTGCAGCTTGGATATCCTCGAAGGAGCTAGATGACTCTGAACTATCGAAGCGGAAACCGGCGTAGAGGGCTTGGGCTCTTTCCACTCTTTTGAGAGAAAAATGCTTTTCCCAATTTACCTTTCCTGCCGCAAGGATATCCCGAACCATGCTTATATCTTTCGGGCATGGAGGAAGGGGGTTACAAACTGCAAAAAGAAAAGTAAGATAGGAGTTAAAACCATAACAAGAAAAAGCAAGTGTGGAAAGAAACCGAGCTGGTAGCCTCGGATGGGCTACCAATTGTTTTCCAGCTCGTCTTGATCAAATGAAGATATCCACGACCCACTGACCCGTCGGAGATAGGGACATAGAAGAAATGGCTCGTCTAATTGATATCCTTTCTTGGAAAACCACCAATAATCTTCTGATTGGCCTTATTGGAAATATAGTATGTTAGTCGAGTCTTTGAACTCCTCCGGAATTCTAGAAGATTCTCCAAGTGATGACTCCGATTTCTACATCACACTCATAACTCCGAACCATATGGCATATCCACCTAGTCGTAATCTGTGCAGGGGCGAGTTCATACCTCCACAAAAACTGAAGGATCAACTCAGGGATCGGAAACCAAAAGAGACAAAGATAGAATAAGCTCTCATACAAGGTAAAATGGTTCAGAGGTGGACTCTCATATCGATCTGTTGACGAGGGAGCTATTTAGTTTGACTTCTTCAGAGATCCCGAACCGTTGTCTTAACTCCTCCAAAGATTCAACGATGGATAAAGATGAACCAGGGGGCTCGGCCTTCTTCTTCTTTGCTTTTCCTTTCCTGTTGGCTCATCGATTTGAAGCCCCTGCTCCTTGGCTACCCATCAAATGCTCTAGCTCTTGCTTCGCCTCGGCAGGATCGAATAACCAATCTTCCTCTTCGATTTTCACCTCGGCATCCACATCATCAACTGGGTCGTCGATCAAGGATGGGACCTCGATATGCATCCGAGGAGAATCACGATCGTTCAGCTTGGAGACTTGTGGAGATAACACCATTTTACGACCTAACAACGAAGCAGAAGTAGCCGAACCAATGGAATCCTCTAGCTCAGAGGTAGACGACATCAAGTATGTGGCTTGGAACTACTTCAAACACTTAGTACTAAAAGCGAGAAGAAGGAAACTTCGAAGATCTTAAGAAACGCCGCGATCCAGATGAAAATGGATCGGAAAAATTGATGGCCCGCCGGAAATCTTTGAAGATGGATCGAATAATTTATACGGCTCGCCGGAAAGTTTGAAGTTGGCCGTATTTTTGTTTGAAAGAGGACCTGATAATTTAAAGGCTCGGCGGCGGAAAGACAAAAAGTGAAAAAAACTCTAGCCAAAACTTAAACATAAAAGAGAGAAAAGAAGAGAGAGAAGAGAGCTACCTGTTTTCGGAAATTTTGGAGAATGAAGTTGTGAGAAAATCAAGTGAGGATCGGATATATATAGGCATTAAATGTAAAGCATGACGCCACCTTACCTTGGGAACCAGCAGAATGGTTACGATTCCCAAAGAGATAGTTGCGTTCACATCAAGAAGTTGGCTACCTATCATACAACGGGTAGGAAATATGTTGATGTAAAACGGCTCGGCAAGTTGACCACGGATCGGCAACATCATCAGCACAAAGGGCTTGGCAAAATGGCATATCAAACGGCTCGGCAACAACATCTGCACAAAGGGCTCAGCAAAATGGCATATCAAACGGCTCGGCAACATCATCAGCATAAATGGCTCGGCAAACTGGCGTGTCAAATGGCTCGACAACATGATCAAAAAAGGTGGCTAGGAATTTTCACAGAACGACTCGGCGTATTCATTTTAGCAACAGCTACTCTCACCTCGTCACCATCATCACTGAGTCTGACAAGCTGGGGAGATAACTGTTGGTGTCAGATTTTATCCACTGAAATCAATAGGTGAAAATGGCTAAGTGGTAGGCAAGACAACAAGCCATGATCTACGGCTAGGGGAGACGACGAGCTGTACCCGTAGCTAGGAAAGACGGTGAGCCGTGTCTTCGACTAGGAAAGACGACGAGCCAACGGCAAGGAAAAAAAAACACGGCGAGCCCACAACTAGGCGAAAGAACAAGCCGAGCCACATCTAGGCAAAGTAACAAGCTGAGCCCATGATGCAGCAAGCCCATGGTTAGGCGAAGTAACAAGCATAGCCCACGGCTAGGCGAAGCAATTTGCCGAGCCACGGCTAGACAAAACAGAGTGACGAGCCCACAGCTAGGCAAAGCAGTGAGCCCCACGGCCGAACCGAGTCCTAGAAGATGTGAGGATGCCGAGCCCAAGATTCCTATGGGACGAAGTGAAGGAACAAATCAAAAAGCCCACGACTTGCAACCGACTTAAAAGTAAAGATAAACATGAAGAGAGGAAAACCTGCGAAGATTGAGGAAGTTTTCCTTATCGTTTTAGGATTCATTTTAACCGACTTAGACTTGTATAAATAAGCATGTATCTCTCCCTAAAAAGGGATCCGCAACTTTTCACCGAGCAAGAATACTTGGCTTTTTTTTAAACAACCTCTGTATTTGGAATTCTTAAACATATCAATAAAAAAACCCATCTTTGGATCTCTGTTCTTGTGTTTCTATTCATAAAAAATTCGAATCCCTAATTATTTCGAACCAAGTTTAGTTGTACGAGTTTCAACTCCCACACTGATGCGCTTCCGCTACCATTGTTGGGTCAAACTGAGACATGGAATACTGTATTTGAGGCCTCAAACCTCCAACGAAACAACATACAAGTTGAACCTCGCTATAATATATTTCGTTTCGAGTCAGCAATAAAGAAAATTCTTCTGCATAATTATCAACGGACCGTGTTCCTTGTCTCAGATTTTGCAGATGGGTGAACATTGTCCGATCAAAATTGTATGGCAGAAAATTCTTCTTGAGAAGTTTCTCAAACTTTTCCCATGTTTTAATTTTATCCTTATCAGCTCGAGATCACGTTGTCTTGAGTTGCAGCCACCACGAAGCCGCCTTTCGACGAAACTTTGTTGCTACCAACACCACTTTCCTCTCCTCAAGGACTCATTTAAATTCCAACATCTCTTGTACAGTAACAAGTGAATCGAGATGCTCATCTCCACGCACTCCACCGTGGAATTCTGGCATCTCCATCTTAAAACCCATCTCCCAACTCCGACCTTCACGGTCTCGATTAGCCAAACCATCTCTGTTTTAACGACGTGATGACTCCGCTGCAAAAGGATTCTCATCCTCCTCTGTTTCTTCTTCATCATAACTGTGGTGTCGTTGTTCTTGTTGTTGAAGAATAGTTTTTGCGAGCTCCTCGATCGAGTTATGAATCATTACTTGGATGTTTTCCTGCATCACCAAAAGTGTTCTACGCAACTCTGCCCAATCGTTCACTGGTTCGTTGCTGCGTCGATCTGCCGCTGGCGGGTTGGTGTTATATTTTGGTGGCATGATCGCTAGGTGAGATCAAAAACCAGGAACGTTTCTTGCTCTGAAGCTATCAAATTGAAGTTCGTTGATTCGTCAAGATAGCCGAACGACTATAAGAACTTGAGTATCTTTGATTCGTATGAATAGCCTATAAACAAGAAAATAGATGAACTTAAAGTTCTGAAATATTATTCAATAAAACGTGTTCTCTCCGTAAGAGGCACGATGCCTTTATATAGAGGCTACAAATGAAAACACAGAGAAGAAGATAAAAACACTATCAAAATAATATAAAGCAATAAATAAAGCCCATAAAATTAAAGAAATAAAGCGTGCATAGTATGTTACACAATGACAAACAGTGTTAAAGAGAGGATGCCCTGCATCATACAGTAACACATGAACTCTTGCAAAACCCTTATATGTGCTTCCCTCTTTTCTTTTCATTTTTTTCTTTTCCAAATCCTAATTCGTTTATCCCCTTTGTCTCTATTCGTTCTTTTTCTTCTCTCTCCATTCTTCATCAAAATCTATGTACTCCCACTTTCTCTCTCTCTATCTCTTATCTCGTCTCTATGAATATATATATATATATATATATATATATATATATGCAGTTTTAAGGTTTTCATCTATAGAGGTTTTAGACATTCGTCTATTATTGGAGAGCATTTAGATTTTGATTGCTACGTTATCTGAAATTGAAGTTTCTTGCTTTTCTCCTGTAATTGATCGACATTTGATACGAGTTTTGATAACTTCTTCTTCCATTTCTTTTTGAATCTGCTTAAATTATCCGTTCGATTTCAACAAATTCGATAAAAATTAGTTTTTTTTTGCGATTTTCCCACCTAACAAGCATTAGAACAGCTCAGTGTTGCACTGTTCATGGAGCTGCGGCTTTGTCACTGGAGACTTGTTGTTCTCAACCAGTATCTTCTTGCATGCCTCATAACACATGAAGGAGATTCCAGCTGCAGGAACCAACTTCAAGCAACTCGGTCCAAGCCCTTTGTACCAACCTGCAACACCTTGCTCGAGTATGCAGATCAGAGCGTGCAGCATGTTCTTGTAGACCACCCTCCCACCAACTGCTCCCACCCGCATATGCTTTCGAGCAACCTCCAAGGGGAAAGTCGCGATACTTGATAGTGCACCAGCTAAAGAACCTATCAAAAGAGTCTCAATGTTCCCGATGCTCTCTTGCTTCACCAGTTTACGGTATGCTTTTCTTAAGGAATCATTGGCGAAATAGTTTGTTGCTGCATATGGAACCACTCCTATAAGGCTCGGGGCAAGACCCCGGTAAAGTTCTGTCGGGCCTTCCTCCCTTATTATTTTGACAAAGGCATCCAATATTCCCTTGTATACACCTCTCTGCAAAATGATTTCGAAGACACATCAATGGCCAATGTCTAAACTCTACCCGCCATTACAGTATTCAAAAGAAGAGTCATAAGTAAAATGTTGTAAAGCCCTCAAATTCCTTCCATAGCAAGAGTGGGATTACATTGCAGCAAATTATTTCTCATGTTGACAGCAAATCATTCCTCACAAAACCATTTTACAGAGAAACTATGGAAACTCTATGGAGCATACCTGAATGGTAAGGCGAGTCTTGACTAGTTCGAGTGGGTATGTTAAGAGGGTCTGGCTAACCCCAGCACAGGCACCTGCGAGCAATGAAGCTGGGATGGGAATTTTTTATTGTTCTCCAAGCTCTCGAGACAAGTTCTTGTTTACTGTCTCGAATACAAAAAGATTAACCTAATTATTACTTGCTAGTAAAAAGTTAGAGCTTTAGCTTACTAGTACAATACAAGACACAAGATTAAAGCCAAAGCAAAGAATAAAAAACATATTGGTTTGAAAGATTATGAAGATGTTCTGAATCAATGGTACCTCAACGGCACGAGCGGGTGCTACTCGAATCACATTGACCAAATTGCCCCTAAAGAGACCTTTCCATCCTTCATGCTTCATGATATCACGGAAGACTTGGGTGGTGGACTCGCCACCACTTCCCACCATTAGATGAGTCCTAATGGTTTCCAAAGGAGCCACTTCCGTTCTCGAAATCGCTCCGGCCACGGCTCCACTTAACAGCCGTCGCAACGAAGGATTGGAAATCTTTAGCTTCAGATTCAGCCCTCCTTTCTTCTTCTTCTTCTTCTTACCAATCACTTCTTCTTCCTCCTTTTCTTTGCAAGGCAAGTACTTGGTGCATAGATCATTGAGCTGAGCAGCAAAGCTATTGTTGTCTCTATTGGGAGGATCTGGACACGAAATAGATCCGGACCCGAGTCCTGACCCGAGTCCAGCTCCTAATTGATTAACACTCGCGAATAATCCACCAACTGGGTGGTAGTTTGTGTTGGGTAGGCTCCAGTCGGATCCTAGATCGAAAAACCCATTCTTCGTATCGTCAAACAACTGGATTCCAGTCTTGCCCATGAACACAGTTCCTTGTCTGAAGCTTCTGGAGTTAGTGGTAATGACAGTCTTGGTTCCCAGAGGCTGCACAGGATCAATTTCTCAAATGCCCTCAAACATTGCGGCCAATCTTAGATATCATCATTATAAAAAATTATTTATTTTTTATTTTATTTTTAACGAAAAAGTGGTTGATGACACTATTGCCCTTGATAACACTATTACTCTCAATTTGCCATTAACCCTAATTGACTAACTTTCTCTCTTTTTCTTTTCCTTTTTTTTTTCTTCTACCCCAGAAACGTCTCTTTTCTTTTTCTTCTTCAATTTCCAGATTCATGAAATTTTGATTACAGTGTCTCTTCGTTTTCCTCCTTATTCTTCGCCACAGCCAGATCTATTCTCTTTCTCCTTCTCCCATTCATCTTCTTACTCGCTCGCCTCTTCTTTTCAATTTTCATCTCCTTTCATCTCTTGGACACATCTTTTGAATCCGGCCTCGAATCCGAATTTATAAAAGGTAAGACTTTTTTTTAATAGATTTGTGTTTAGTGTGAATTTTTATATGAGTTTTGATTTTCAACTGTTAAATGTTTACAATTTCTGGTTAGTTTGTAAAAAAAACGAATTTAGGGTTTATACTAAGGGTTGGTGGCTGTTTTCAAAACGATGAAATCGTATAAGATGAAAAAGTACAACTAGGCACAACTAGCAACAAAACTGGGTAGAACACTTAGTATTATTTGGTACAACTAGCAACAAAACTGGGTACAACACTTAGTATTATTTGGTACAACTAGCAACGAAACTTAGTACAACTTAAAAGTACAACTAGGTACAACTAGCAACAAAACTGGGTAGAACACTTAGTATTATTTGGTACAACTAGCAACAAAACTGGGTACAACACTTAGTATTATTTGGTACAACTAGCAACGAAACTTAGTACAACTTAAAAGTACAACTAGGTACAACTAGCAACAAATATGGGTACAACTGAGTATTAATTGGTGCAACTAGCAACAAATATGGGTACAACTGAGTATTAATTGGTACAACTTTTGATTGCAGGATATCAAACCAGTACAACTTTTGAAGTTTAAAGCGCAAAGCTCTGATGGACAACAAAATGAGAGTTCTGCGTGTTTTAGATGATAATGACTATGATGTTATGTTGTTTTTATTTTATTTTATTACGTTGATGTATGGTGCAACTGGATTTTTATATAAATCTGAATCTTTAATTTTTGATATACATTTTGAACAACTTGGTATTACTTGGTACAACTTGGTAATCTTTGGTACAACTAGAATGTTTATTTAAAAAATTAATAAATAAAAAGACACAGTTCAAAATTTAAAATTCAAATTTAAATTTTTGAGCGGCAAATTGAAATATGTTAGTAAGGGCAAAATCGGTAGAACACATTTCATTAAAGGATAAGGGGTATTTGAGATTAGAGTTTGGTATGTAGATTTGGTTTTTGAAGAAAAGAGTATATAAGATTAGTGTCTAGCTGCACAACAGGTGATCTATTTATTTTTTCTATGATATTGGTCAGCTAGACGGAAAATTCGTCAAAATTGGTCAAACATGGAAGTATTTATGTTTCGTTATTTCCCAAGTGAGAGAATAGATTCCAAATAGTTTTGTCAAAAAAATAAAATAAATATTTCATGTTCGGGACGGACTTTAGATCTACCGTATAGGTATCGTTAATCCTATATCTTAGATTTGGAATGCTATCGAAGAATAGTCTCGATGGCATATGGTAGGAATTTTATCTACTGGGAAAAAGTGATAGACATGCCTGCACAGCACGTCACCTCCGAGAGGTGGTTAGGCAAGCGGCCCAGATCATTGATGTACCTGCATAAGTAACATGGCTATGTGGTCTTTAGGAAGACGAGAAGTTTTCTTTCCTGAAGACTCTTTGACGCCCAAATCAGACATCTGCTTGAGAGTAAATTCGATCGGAAGGTAGGTGTGAGTTTAGTTTGGATCTATGGATCGTGTACACTGTCTGCTTTTTAGTGGAGATATATAAAAAAAAGATAAGAGAGATTCTCCGGGAAAAAGGGTTGGAACTCTCTCCAGGATGAATCCCTCTTCTAGAGACCTAAATCGGGATTCTCCTTGTCATGTTCTTTTGTCGTATCTTAATTTACCTATGTCGCTCGTCTCTCTCAGTCTCCATCAGCTAGCCGATTGATACCCCTCCCCTCCTTCAAGATTATACATCATCTTTATAGGGAGGTCTCTCTTTGTGTACCCAGTTCATTTACCTTCTTCGCTGGTACAATTCTTGGATGACGACATGTAAGGTCTGATACGTATATAACCCGCTTGACATATCCGTGAACAGACCGAGCATGTTCTTGATCAAAGGATTCACACAAGTTAGTCTTACGTGTCGAACCCTCATTGGTTGGCGCAAAACTACCTCCATCAATTGCCCTCATCTTGTTCTCGGTGGATAAAAGGTGGGGAGTGAAGCATTCGCTATGTTTGGCAAGGTTAAGCGATCTTTTCCTGCAAGAATATTATCCAGAATATGGTCAAGTGTTCTCACCCAATTGGGTTTATAGAACCGGGTACTCCTTTTGAGGGATTTTCACAATCAAGTCAGCACTAGTCTGACGATGATCTAAACGCACTTCCGATTAATCTAACCTACTGGGCTTGTGGCTCGGATAACTGTTCATCAGTTTAGGATAACTGTTCAACATGGGAGTTCCAACTTAGGATTTCGAGTTGGAACTCCCATGTTGTGGCACTGGCTGCGCGGGTCGGAATTCATACTTTTCCAGGGAAACAATGCTTAACAATCAATCAATATGCAATCAACAATCAGAATAATCAACGACAAGCATTTCACTACAAGAAATTAATCAATGAACTATAGAACAGAAACTACGAAATATATATGCAATGCAGTTCATTTTTCAATTTCGATAAGCCCTTGCGGTCACATCGTTCGTTTCCCGGTTCCCTGATCGTGGAATTATAGACAAACGCTAAACAAAACCCTAGTTCCACTTCGAACTAATACACCGTCGTGCATACACGACCATTAAGAGCTATCCACGTACCCTCCGTGCTTAGCGCAGTTATTCCATAGCATCTTTTAGTTCTGTCAGACCGCCTCACATCATTAGGTTATTAAATATGCATGCATCTAAAGATAACATGCGAAATAACCCTACTACCACAAATACATAATACGTATCATCACATCAATGACTATGTTTTAACAAACAATAGCCGTGATCATGTACGAAATATTTCAACACAATAAAAACATCAATACAATCATCATGCAAATCGTCATGCATTTCACTACCGCACATTCATCAAATAATCACATGCAAATCGACATGCATTCAAACATCAAGCTATACTTAGTCAAATTCACAGAAATTTACTAAGAACCTCAAGTAATATTTTAAAATCTACATGCATGATGTCCATATAAACGGATCAATTTAAACATGTCACCGAAACTTACTATCATTTACCGATTTACTATGCATATCCAGTTCACATATTTTACTTAGTAAAAATTTAGAGAACCTATGTATAATAACGATTGCTAACAAATATCAAATCAGACATGTATGCACCGTAAGGTACTATGCACTCATGCTCAAACAACATACATCAGCGCACTCATTGACTTTACTCAGAGGTTTCTAGACCGTAATTCCACCACGATCGCCTCCTAATCCGCCAACCGCACCTGAAGCTAAGGATAATAACATAGTCTTAGACAAGATTCTAGTAAAAAAATTGCCAAGGACACAAGTTTAAACAAGCTTACCAACCGATCTTCCTATAAACTCGCGGATGGTTTTTCCTATGTCTCGGCCATGATTTCACCTACTGTTTTACTTAACTCTCAACTAACGGCTACTCTCATATTACCTTTATGCTCTCGAATACTTATAAGAAAACTCTAGAAAGAACCCATAAACACTTAGAAACACTTAGATTTCTCACGGTAAGGTTTTTGGTAAGATTTGGGCAGTATTTGGGTAAGATTTCCGTATAACATATCTAAGGGATGGGCTGGGTATCTACAAGCAAACTCAACTCAGCATGCACAACCAAGTGTTATAGCTCAATGAAAATTGTCCATACGGCTTGACAAATGGCGAGAAAGGTTGAAAAATGGCAAAAATGGCTTACACGGTACAACATGTCCCATTAAAACTTTCGAATTCTCTTCGATGTGACACATGTCCCACTAAGAACATTCTTTTCTCCTACAAAATATTTCAACACATTCACAACATCAATACAATCATCATGCAAATCGTCATGCATTTCACTACCGCACATTCATTAAATAATCGCATGCAAATCGACATGCATTCAAACATCAAGCTATACTTAGTCAACTTTAGAGAAATTTACTAAGAACCTCAAGTAATATTTTAAACTATACATGGATGATGTCCATATAAACGGATCAATTTAAACATGTCACCGAAACTTACTATCATTTACCGATTTACCATGCATAGCCAGTTCACGTATTTTACTTAGTAAAAATTCAGAGAACCTATGCATAATAACGATTGCTAACAAACATCAAATCAGATATGCATGCACCGTAAGGTACTATGCACTCATGCTCAAACCACATACATCAGCGCACTCACCGACTTTACTCAGAGGTTTCTAGACCGTAATTACACCACGATCGCCTCCTAATCCGCTAACCGCACCCGAAGCTAAGGATAATAACATAGTCTTAGACAGATTCTAGTAAGAAAATTGTCAAGGACACAAGTTTAAACAAGCTTACCAACCTATCTTCCTATAAACTCGCGGATGGTTTTTCCTATGTCTCGGCCATGATTTAACCTACTGTTTTACTTAACTCTCAAGTCACGGCTACTCTCATATTACCTTTATGCTCTCGAATAATTATAAGAAAACTCTAGAAAGAACCCATAAACATTTAGAAACACTTAGATTTCTCACGGTAAGGTTTTTGGTAAGATTTGGGCAGTATTTGGGTAAGATTTCTGGATAACATATCTAAGGGGATGGTCTGGGTATCTACAAGCAAACTCAACTCAGCATGCACAACCAAGTGTTATAGCTCAATGAAAATTGTCCATACAACTTGACAAATGGCGAGAAAGGTTGAAAAATGGCAAAATGGCTTACACGCTACCACATGTCCCATTAAAACTTTCGAATTCTCCTCGATGTGACACATGTCCAACTAAGAACATTCTTTTCTCCTACGAAATATTTCAACACAGTCACAACATCAATACAATCATCATGCAAATCGTCATGCATTTCACTACCGTACATTCATCAAATAATCGCATGCAAATCGACATGCATTCAAACATCAAGCTATACTTAGTCAAATTCACAGAAATTTACTAAAAACCTCAAGTAATATTTTAAACTATACATGCATGATGTCCATATAAACGGATCAATTTAAACATGTCACCGAAACTTACTACATTTACCGATTTACCATGCATAGCCAGTTCACGTATTTTACTTAGTAAAAATTCAGAGAACCTATGCATAATAATGATTGCTAACAAACATCAAATCAGATATGCATGCACCATAAGGTGCTATGCACTCATGCTTAAACAACATACATCAGCGCACTCACCGACTTTACTCAGAGGTTTCTAGACCATAATTACACCACGATCGCCTCCTAATCCGCCAACCGCACCCGAAGCTAAGGATAATATCATAGTCTTAGACAAGATTCTAGTAAGAAAATTGCCAAGGGCACAAGTTTAAACAAGCTTACCAACCGATCTTCCTATAAACTCACGGATGGTTATTCCTATGTCTCGGCCATGATTTCACCTACTATTTTACTTAACTCTCAAGTCACGGCTACTCTCATATTATCCTTATGCTCTCGAATACTTATAAGAAAACTCGAGAAAGAACCCACAAACACTTAGAAACACTTAGATTTCTCACGGTAAGGTTTTTGGTAAGATTTGGACAGTATTTGGGTAAGATTTCCGGATAACATATCTAGGGGATGGCTGGTTTCTACAAGTGAACTCAACTCAGCATGCACAGCCAAGTGTTATAGCTCAATGAAAATTGTCCATACGGCTTGAAACATGGCGAAAAAGGTTGAAAAATGGCAAGAATGGCTTACACACTGCCACGTGTCCCATTAAAACTTCCGAATTCTCCGCGATGTTTGATTGTCATGCCACCCAGACTAGACCATCTGAACGCTCTTTATGACCCACCAAATGTACCATCTCAACCCAACTGGTACTCTTCCGTTCCAAACTGAAAATTCTTCGACCCATTTGACTTATTTATCTTCCTTTAGTCCTTCTTTAACTTTTCTCAGCTGGCTTGGCCCCTTCCAACTTGTCTTGACAATCTTGGTTCGTGGGTCCAATCGTGTCGTCTGACTATCCTTTGCCTTGATCCAGTTTTTGATTATCTCGATCTTTTTGCGAATTTCTTTGACTATAACTTTTCTTTCGACATCTTTTACTATGTTCCAATCTCCTTTTTTCTAGACCGCGACTTTGGCTTGGATGGTCCGTCTTGGCCCTTGTAGTCCTTCCGAGTCAAAAAATAATTCTACTCGAGCCAATTAGTTTTTGTCGTGACCAAACGTATTCTTTTAACTCGCTTAAGTTTTCACAACTTGATTTTTCTTGATTCAAACATCTTGATTTATTGCTGTGTTCCTTGTCTTTGACAGGGTCATTACAGACACTCTCCATCGAAAGACGGTGTGCACATTGGTCTAACGGGGAAGCGATATTCACGTCATGGAGTCGATGGTAACCACATCTTATTTGCGGATCAGACCGAGGTCAGACCCTTAGCCTTCGTGGAGGCTCCCATGCCTTCTCAGGTCTCTCGACTCAGGCCATCATGGTCTTCGAGGAGGATCTTGTGTTTTCCCAGGTCCCTAGACTAAGGCATTTGGCTTTTATGGAGTTTCTATGCCTCCGAGGTCTTCAGACTCATGCATTTGGCTTTCAATGGTCTAATGCCTTAAGTCTTTGGACTTAGGTTCCGAATTTCACATGGGACCTCGTGTCTCCCAGGTCTCCATACCCGGTTTATATTGACCATGGTTGATATTTCAGGATGCAAAGACAGGAGATCATATTGGCAATTCAAAATCCATTTAAATTTATGTTCTCGAGAGGTTGAAGATTATCTCTCGAGAAGATATTCTTTCGTTGGACGAGCTTGCTACGCAACCTTGTGTTCAAAAAGGAAGACCCAATTGTCCAGGAGTCTTTGTTGTTAAGAGTTTAGTTAAGGTCGGAACTCTCATTTGCATTCAGCGAAGAGATTTTCTTGATATAGGACTGCATGGATTGATGACCACTGATCCGTCGAGGTTGCCAAGCTAGGCGAGACGGTGATTATCAAGATTGTTGCATCCAACCCGGAAGAAGGACCTATATCCGGAAGACATTTTGACATCTACAATATCCTTATCAGTCACATATCTAGGAGATCTAATGATGCCTTCAACACTAATTAGTCAGAGCCTTGCTGTGATTGATGAATGATTCTTTAAAAAAAAAAACTATCCATGAGTGATTGGAAGTTGGTGTTTTATCTGAAGTGAGTTTTCGACATAAAATAAATCGAAGAATCGTACCTGGGCAATGTACTAATTTATGGCCAAACTCGACAAGTCCGTAAAACCTACTTAACAAATTTCTTGTAAAACTAGAAAGTTACTCAGAGCGCAGGCGTTTTTATGATAGAACACCTAAATCGAAAGAACATTTTTATTCATGAATTGTTTTATAAAGACAAAAGGCCAAACCTTTGGTTGGTCACTTCTGCTAATCAAATATCATATATAAGAAAAAAATTAACGAAGACGATAAGTAAATTATTCATTTGTTATTCGTGATTTACTTCTGCTGATGGAAATAAGGATGCAAGAAACGAACACCTTCGAGGTACAATGGAGTCTGCATCTCGATCAACCGCGAGGCCTGCATTCAAACATCAAACATAATTAATCAAATACTCTAAACCATCTTTTTGGATGAAAAGAATATTAGAAAGTGAGTAACTATACTTACGGCTCGAGCAAAGGCAAACATTTCCTCTTCACCAGAAAGCATTGATACGATCGAAGAAGGTGAGCCAGCAGCACTTATGCTACCTTCTGCAAGCACATCTCGCCTTAATCTCGAATCTTCTGTCTCCGTCTCAAACTGGAAGCTGCAAATTTCCGATAAATAAATGAATCACACATAAAAATAACACATGTTGCTGAAGTTTGGCATATAATCCAAACCGAAACGAAATGATTAAGCCAAGCCAAACCAAACCCAGCCAAATGTGTGTATAATCCGATTGGTTTTATTAGTTTAAAACCAGAACCAAACTAAAAGCAATTTTAGTGTAATATCAAACAAACGATAACCCGAAATTCAGTAAAGCTTATTAAATAATAATATTAATTGAATAATTATTACTTTTGGGTTATTTTGTTTTATCTAAACTGAATCCAAACCCCAAACCGAACCGTATGAACCAACATCCTTGAAATTCTCATTAATATAATATTACATAAATAATTAATTTCTTAAGTTATTATTTTTTCTTAATCTAAAATGAACTTCATCCAAACCAAAAAGTAATCCAAGGCTTTTTATTTTGTAACAGAATTGGTAAAACGAAAAATCCGAACAGAATAAAATCGCAAACCGGATTGTCCACTCTTTTTATGTTGTCAGTTGTGTGTTCTTACCTTTCGAGGTCAAAGAGCGTACCCTCTGCAGTTCCTTGAAACAGCTCATCAATAGGTGTCTCAGCGCATGAGACAAGACAACAATGGTGGTTGTATAGCTCATCCACAAGGGTTATAAACCTACGTGCCTGAGAACATCACCAAAAGCCCTAAGATGAAATTCACAGCCCCCAACAGCCATAAATCTTGATTTGGGTTATACCTTGTCGCGTATTTCCATGCTCATTGCTGGAATCTCTGAGATAAAGATTGTATGATAGTTTTTGGCCACTGCGATATAGTCTGCTGCACCTACCGGTCGACCACATAGATACTCGAATGTGAATCTTGCCACTCCATTGCAGCTTTCAGGAACCTCCACTGTTCTGATGATACACACGCAAAAAAAAAAAAAAAAAAAAAAATCCACTGTGATTAAATTTGATCCATAACAAAAAGAAAAACCACTGCTCTCATTAGTACCTTCCAAACATTACTGGGAGAGTTGCAGAAGTTATTTCTCCACCGTACTGGTCAGTGACCCGATGCCACATTTTCTCAAACTCTTCCAGAACAGCATTATTCAAAGGCCATAAGTAGTGAACCTATAAATGCACATTTACAGTTTCATCAAACAGAAGCAAAAACCCAAATATAAAGCATGTAAAGAGTCTGTGATTCACACATTTTCAACTGAGTTCTTTGCTGCAACTCGGCGGTAATCTACTTCACTTCCAATTGAGATTATCTCACAATGTTTCTCCAATTTAGAGATAAACTTATCAAATATCTCCTTCTGCATTCCGTCCTGAACCAACAACATGAGCGAGAAAATCAGTGGCTCAGCGCAAAAAAAATTGTGTAATCAAGATACATGTCCTCAATGAATTGCTTAACAACTCCTGATGAATCAGTAAAGAGACCTTTTTTTCTGAAAACACGCCTACTGGTGGAAGAACAAACCCACTAAGGCTTTAAAGAGAAGAAGAGAAAGAAACCTGATTCAACTCCCGCGGTGCTCGGTTACTGGTGGCCACAAGAACAGTTCCAGTAGTCAACAATCTGCTCATAATTCCAGATAAGGCCACAATAGCAAATACATCAACTGTCTGTAGCAGAAGATGCAGGAAAGTCCAAGTTACTGAAAGAATGAACACTATTTGCAACTTCATCTGAGGCCAAAAGATAGCAAATCTAGTCCATCTAAGCCTGGAATTGGCTTTGTGACTTTTGAGTGATAAGTATTTCGCGAGTCAAGGTTTTAACACTTCATTACTTCCTCATAGACAACCATCTATTCTTAGAAGAATGAATTGGATACTGTATTTTCTTTGATAATTTCATGTATACAGTTAGTCAGTTACCTGAATCTCGTCAAAGCAGAGGATGCTAGCTCCTTTTTTACTCGATTTCTGATCAAGGAGAAACTTGTCAGCCACAGCTGGAAGAATGTGTTTCATTTGGAGTTGCTGCTTATAAAATTCTTCTCCAGCTAGCCATTCCTTAACTTTTTCATCAACAGGAAGATTCATAATCCATCTCGAAATGCTATATTGCGAGGATTTCTCTGCACCATTCTCCTTCCAATACTTGTGCATTTGCTCGTTTATCTTCAGCATAGCCTAGGAAGAGAGAAACGGAAAAATATCAGAGTTTGAATTAAGTTATTTAGTAACCAAAAAAAGAAGAGTCTCTAAAGGCTCACTCACCTCATGAAAGTGAAACCGCTGTCGATGTCTGATGATCCCGTCAGTGACGCTATAAAACATATCCATGAGCATAGTCTTGCCTACATGAAAAAACCAACAGTGGTCTCAACTAGCTAACCTTGTTGGCTATACAGTAAAGATGAATATGAAGGAAACATCAAGGGTGTAATGTAGCAGCCATTAACATACCAGACCCTACATTTCCATAGATATATAATCCTTTAGGAGCTGGTGGTATTGCAGGACGAGAACCAACAAGTGAGTCCAATTTTCTCTCTCGGTTAAGGTACGACACCCATTTACCAACTCCAGGCTCTACGTTCATCTGTCTTCGCCTGAATACGCCCAAAAAGACAAGACCTTTGGAAGGAGAAACAAACAAATTTCAACTAAAGAAGACGCCATTGACAAAAAGCTCACCCTAATACCCATCTTCCCAAAAGCTTTTGCCCATGCTTGTTCATAGATGCCCACATTCCATCTTCCTCCTTCTTCTCAGCTTCTTCCACCATTAACCTTCGCCGCTCTTCCTCTCTCCTCTTGTCCCACTCTGCTAATTTCACCTGAAAACCAAATGGATACCCATAATTGCAAACTATTCAACCAAATCCACTCAAATCCTAAGAGCTTCTTTATTTATTTTTTACATGATAATCTTCCATTTTCTTGTCGAAATGTTCCAATCTTCCAAACAAATTTTCGAAAGCCGAAGCGACTTTCTCTTGGTACGGGTCATGTTTCAACCTCCCTTGCTCCACTAACATAGTGTAACTCGTCAGTGGACCTGATAAGCAATTCCAACATCTTAAATGCGTAATGATCTATGATTCAATTCATAAGACAAAGATTTGGAAACCGAATTGTACCTGATGGTTTTGGAGGATCAGAGGTGCAATAGGAACGAGCAACGAAATGGAAGCCATTGGAGGGTCTTCTTCTCCAAGAAAAGCCTAGACGTACAACAACAGTAGAGATCTGCGAAACCTTTGGCATAACTCCGATTGTGGTTACTTGTCTGAAGCTAGCGCCCGATCACGGTTAGCTACTGTGACGACCCATAAGACAACCACGTGGTGGAATATGGACCGTTCGTTCAAATGATGATTTGGCTAATTAGTATCCGTGTAGATTTCATACGACAATGCCAATCTGCCAAACCCGATGCCGAAGTGGTCCGCTCCGTGATATGTATCTAACTAGATTGGAATCATACTATTATTTAACAAGTGCAAAATCCTACGTGGCGATTTCAGAATTATTCTCAGACCTGTTTTTATTTTTATGCCATTAATAAATCGTTTTAATTACATATGCTGCCATCGTCTAAATTGAGCTTCTGGGTTTCGATTTTTCTTTTAATCTTGGCCCATATAATTAACTCGTAATATGTACAGTACTCATTATATTATCATATTATTGATATTCAAAGTTGGGAAACCTACGTAATAATGGATTTTTTCATTATATTTTATTGATTTATTTTTTCATTATATTACAATGATTATTAAAATATCATCAGAGTTTTGCACTATATATAATTTGCCCTACTATTTTTCATTCATACGTTAATATTTTTTATTATTATATTACAATGATTATTAAAATATCATCAGAGTTTTGCACCATCATACTATTATTTAGCAAAAGCAAAATCCTACGTGGCGGCTCCAGAATCGTTCTCAGACCTGTTTTTACCTTTATGCCATTAATGAATCATTTTAATTACATATGCTGCCATCGTCTAAATTGGGCTTCTGGGTTTCGATTTTTCTTTTAATCTTGGCCCATATAATTAACTCGTAATATGTACAGTACTCATTATATTATCATATTATTGATATTCAAAGTTGGGAAACCTACGTAATAATAGATTTTTTCATTATATTTTATTAATTTATTTTTTCATTATATTACAATGATTATTAAAATATCATCAGAGTTTTGCACTATATATAATTTGCCCTACTATTTTTCATTCGTACGTTAATATTTTTTATTATTATATTACAATGATTATTAAAATATCATCAGAGTTTTGCACCATATAGAATTTGCCCTATATATTAATGTTTTCAGATTTTTCGTTATTAAAGCTTTATATTGAGCTTTTGGCTTTCGATTTAATTTGTTATCTTCACCCATATATATGTGTGGACTTTAAAAAAATCCTAGGTTGTCTCTATATCTTCTTATAAATATCATGCTATTAGATGTTTCATTTTCTAAGCAAGGTTTGTGTTGAAAATTGAAACCCTACATAGTGTTATTCTGTATGTTATTGACTTCTGGCCTAATTATCGTTGTTGATATTGATATTAATATATGCTTTCTGATTTATAAGTCTCATCAATTTGATCGTAATTTATATGCTTTCTGATTTATAAGTCTCATCAATTTGATCGTCATTCAAATATTATCTTCGTCCTTGGGTTATTATTAATCTTTAAATCTTTAAAGTTTCATTATGTGTTTCTAATTGTTATTTTAATGCTTCTTTATTTAATCTATATATCATAACTTCTTCTTACTAAAACAACTGTTGTTATATTATAGTTATCGTTTATGATGGTAGCCATAGCCTCCATTGATGAGGAATGTCTTGTTCTTTTTACCTCAGAGAGTAAATGTAGAGCTAATATTATAAACTACGTCGTAAATGTAGAGATAATATCAGAACAAATTATACCTCAGAGAAGACGCACCTCTCATCCCCCAAGAGGACGGAAGTCCAACGTACCAGGAGCTCTCTGACTATTCCCATAGGACACTCTAAGGTTGTATGCAAGAAATCTACGACTCCGTACGGAGGACCCAAAATCTAATCCAAAAAATTAACGTTAAAGAGTGAAATACCAGACGCTCCACCGAAAGAAAAGACAAAACATATATATATTTAAAAATTCTTATTATCTAAATCCGAACGTATGCTCATGTGTTTCAAATACTTTATGTAAAAACAAGAACAAAAAAAATCGAATTAAAACTCATCGATCGAATTGTTCTATGAAATGATATAATGTGGAGATTTTATTGCTGATAGAGGATCACGATGAATCGAGGAATTGAATCCTAGCCTATGTATTTTCTGTAAACCATCAAATAAGTCTATGTATAATTTCCAATGATTGTGTGCATGGTTGGGGTTTAGACGTTCATGCTTGGATTTAACATCCCTGATCAAAAAAATTGATGGCATATGATTACTATAAAAAATCAATTTATACGTGTTTGTATTTGAATTTAAGATTTGATGCTAGAATTTATGATTTAGGATCTATGAATTATTTTCAATGTTTACGTGCATTTATAAGGGTTTAGACTTCCATGTTAGGGTTAAGTACCCCTTATTTTAAAAAAAATAAATTAATGTTACAATGTCAATGAATAATTTTATAATGTTCTCTTCAAAAAAATATAAATAAATACAAACATTTGCGTTGAGTAAAGATAATAAATGTGGGCACTGGAAAAAAAGGATAACAATGATAAGAAAAAAAAACTTAAAATATCAAAAATAATGAAATTGGTTATCTTCAATTTTTTTTTTTAATCTTATATATAAAAATAACAATTACTTATAAAATTAGAATACTGATTTTAAAAATTAGATCTAAAAATTAAAAATTGAATAATAAAATTCAAAATGGTATAAGTGTCATCATTTTCCTAGGAATCATTTTGGTGTGAATGATTATTTTTAATAACTTGTTAATAAATTATTTTTGAACTCTATAAGTTGGTGTGAATCATTTTGGGACAACACAGACATTCGTCGATGCGAACATAAAACATTAATTTAATTGTGAATTTTGTTTACAACAAAAGATATACATTTTAAAATAATACACTTTAGATTTTTTTTATAAACGTCCTAACGGTTCTTTAAATCCGTCCATACAAAATTTAACACAATTCGTACTTAAGTGATTAAATAGGTTGACTAATCATTTTAATATATATAAATTTTTAATATTTAAGCGTGTATGACAAAATATATAAATTCTAACATTTATAAACGTACAAAAATGATATGTATTGTGCATAAATGTAATAAAGTTGAATACTTTTGATCAAGAATCTGTTAATGTCATTATTTTTAATATTTTATGTGTAAAATTGATCAAAACATATGCAAATGTTATTTATTTCAATATCTTTCAAGTGTAAAATTGATCTTCATTATTCGTGTAAATTATAGAGCATACGATAAATCAGATAAATTTTAGATTTATATGAATTTGTGGACATAACAAATGAAAAAATATATATTTCAATAATGAATTGTATAAATATATGCCAGTGTGATTAAATATGTATAATAGACTACATCATAATAAAAATATTTGTATAGTATATTAATCTAAATACATATATACACAATATATAATATTGTTATAAATATAAGAATAAAAAATTTGTTAATATATCAGAAAAAAATTAAAAATAGATGATATGGTAAGTCTAAAATATTACATTTAGTTGGATTTAAATTTGTAAAACATGTATTAATGGGTTTATGTTATAAAATTAATGAGAATATGTAGAGATTTCCACCATGGCATATAGTTTTAATTGAAATGTTCTGATTGGTTAAATTAAATGACATGTCCCCTAAAATTCTCTTTGAACGACAGCTATGATTTTTTTTTGTGAATGACTCCTTAATTAATATATATATAGGATTGTATTGTTTCAACGAGTGGTTTTGAATGGAAGAAAATGAATGTGGTTTATAAGAAAATATCTTAAAGTCTCTAAGATTTTGAGTTTTTAGTTATTTTATGGAATTGAAATTTTCGTTAGTTCTATTTATAAATTATCCATTTCTATTTTATTTTTTAGTTATATTTTAGTATTCTAAAATATGGTGTTTACGCAAAAGTTATATATTTATATTTTCAATCTCTTTTTTTAGTCAATTAGATCCATATTATTTGCAACTACATATAAATATGGAAGAAGTTATATGTTATATATCATTATACGAGATAAGGTCGGTTAAGTTGATTTTTATGATTCTGAAATCTTTCTCCGCAGTATTCGATACATGAAAATATCGTGTTCGATTTGTTTTATGTATTTTTGAAAAATGAATAGATAATCAAAAAATTTATGTTTTAATTTTATTAACATACTAATGTATTTATTTTTCCGCGCAAGGCGCGGGACCCACCTAGTTTCAATATTAAATGTGTTCAGTCATTTTTAAAATTTTAAATTATTAATGTTTTTATTTTTATTTGAATTATGTTTATTTTTTACTATTTTGTTACTCATGTATCTATTTTTTTAAAAAACTTTTGATGAATATATTCTCATATTTCTATTTGAATTATTTTTACTTTTTAATATTTTAAAATCCATTAAAAAGAAACAAAACACGTAAAAATGAAAAACAAAATTTAGATTATTCTTAAAAATAAATAAAATAAAATTGAAGACATTGATACGAAACCACTGATAAAAAAACTATAAAATTATTTATTTATTTTAATTCTTTCACTTTTTTATATTATTTGATTTTTTATTTCTATATGAATTATGTTTATTTTTTATTATAAAACTATTCATATATCTATTTTTACAATTTCAATAATGCTAATTTTGAATTATATATTTTCAAGTGTCCTAGAAATATACATTTTCATTTATACCACTATTTAATTCATAAAATGAGTAAACTGTTTTCTGTTTATGGAGAGAAATTTCAGAACCCTAAATTTTCTCACCTGTCGTCAATCTCTGCTCTCGATACCTTGAACAACTATACGGTGGGTTTATAGTCAGTCGTCGCTAGCACAGGATTCACGACCTCCGGCGGAGACGGTAACGGAAGATGAGGACGAAGAGTTGGCGGCGGCGGCTGGGATCGTGGATCTTCATCAGGTAAGCGCATCAACTTCTTCTTCAAATTGAGCGCGGCGGTGGTCGCGACGGTGATGGTGATGGTGGCTATGGCTTCGAAGACTAAGTAAGAGTCTTACTCAGTTTTATCCTATTTCTCCGGGGATTTTTTTTAGTAGATTCAGATCTGATCTGGTATCCGGCGGATTCTTAGAATCTCAGTCTCAGTCCAAGGCTGATGAAGTCGATAGCTGGGTCTCGTCTAAGCCATCGGAGCCACGGAGATTCGAGAAAAGGGGAAGTTCCAGGTGAAGCCGGAAAGTCCGGTTAATGTGAGATCGGAAAACCCGGTGACGGTCACTGTAGAGAGACCTAAAGGTACAAATTCTTTTGGGAATGCCAGACCAAGGGAGGAGGTTTCTGGCTGAGAAAGGACCTTGAGGAGATTGGAAAGAGATTGAGGAGAAGCTTGAGGCTGATAAGTTAAAGGATGTTGCTGCAGCCATCGAGAAGTCTGATGAGATGTCTTCAGGGAAGATGGGGTTTGGTCTTGGCAATGGTCGTAAGGACGATCGTACTGAAAGAAGTTGGAAGAAAAGGTATCTCCTTTGACTACAAAACTTGGTTGATTCTTTTTTTGTTTTGCTTGCTTGTCTGTTTTTTGATAATTATGCATCTTAGAGCAGCGAAGTATGTGGTTATGGTCTCTTAGTGTCTCATGAGATATTGATTTGGTCTAGGAATTTATCAACTTTGCGAGAGATATGGTTCGTATGTGCTATAATTGATAGTGGCTCTTGAAAAAAATGTGTTAAAAGGAGAGAGTAGTTTCCAATGTGTTAAGTTTTGGTGTGTCCTTTATGCATTTGTAAGAGTCTTACTCAGTTTTATCCTATTTCTCCGGGGATTTTTTTAGTAGATTCAGATCTGATCTGGTATCTGTGATTGTAATTGGAAGTTATTATTTTGAGAAATTGTCAATGATCGAGTTAGATCTGATTATTTCAGGATTTATTTGCAGCAATTTGAAATCTTTGATCATCGTTTGCTCTCTTGTCGAGATCGACTTTTGTTGTTGTTTGTGGAAACAGAACAAGTTTAACCGAAACTACTCCGGGAAAATCATCTCCTGCAACTCCAAGAGTAGCAAAATTGAGTAGAGCAGTGAATAAATCTGAGCCTAATAATTCTCAATCACCGATTCCAAATTCACGCCTTTCACTTGATCGTTCTTCCCCAAATTCAAAGAGATGATGTAACCTATTCTTTGGAGGGGATTAGATTTTTTAGTAATTTGAGGCTTTAACTTCCAGATGCTATAATAATGATGGTAACAATTCGTGGTTGATCTTGACAGCCCCTTGCAGATGTTGTGTATTACAAAACGATCATGCTTAAAATTCTCTTACTTGAAATCGAATCATGTAGAACAAATGGTACTAGATAAAAGATTCGCATATATGCGAGTTTGTAATCTAATTTTATTATATAAAATTTGATACATCAAACATTATAATTAACACGAAAGTGGCATCCGATCGATAAGATTTTGATGAGTATAAAAAAAATTTCTAATTAGATTTTGTCATGTGTCAAAATAGTTTTATCTATTTTAAAAATATAATATTATTATATTTTTAAATTAGATTACAAAAATAAATTCAAATTTTGATCTCATTAATTTTTTAAAAAATTTGTTTTGATAATTTTTTTTCTAATTAGTAAATCTAAATATATATATATATATATGCATCCAATCGATAAGATTTTGACACGTGTAAAAAAAATTCCAATTAGATTTTACCACGTGTCAAAATAGTTTTATCTATTTAAAAAACATATTATTATTATATTTTTGAATTAGATTACAAAAAAATTAAAATTTTGTTTTCATTAATTTTTTTTTTTTTAAATTTGATAATTTTTTTTCTAATTAGTAAATCTATATATATATATATATGTGAGTAAATAAATAATAAAAGTAAACCTAATTCAAATAGGAATAGTAAAAACATAAATATTAAGAAAAAATTGATAATTTTTTCTAACACCTTGATAAAATTTAACTAAAAACCAAATAATGGGAAAAATAGAATCCAAATAAATAAATAATTGTTTAGACTTCTCTATCAGTGATTTCATATCGACTTTCTCAATCTTATTTATTTTATTTCATGGTTGATCTAAATTGGATTTTACAAAAAAATTCTAATAACTTAAATCCCAAATAAGATATATTATATAAAGTTTGATGTGTTTACTTTGTAATTATTTTATATAATAAAATTCATTTTTTATCAAAAGATAGATAAATATGTCGAGTAAAAAAATAAAATAAAAAGTCAAATATGACTGAAAATGAGTAAATCTAATTCAAATAGAATATGTGAATCAATTCGTTAAGATTTTGAAAACAAGTAACTACATAATGAAAGGTAAATCTAATTCAAATAGAATTATTTGGAAATATTTAATTGAAAATAAAATAATATAAGAAAAATAAGTGGATCAAAATAAATAATTAATTGTTAGGTTCTCTATCAGTGGTTTCGCATCGATTTTACTACCTTATTTTATTTATTTACACTGGTGATATGATTTTATTTTCCATTTTTTGTGTTTGATTTTTTTAAGGATTGTCAAATATTAAAAGATTAACAATAATTCAAATAGATATATGATAATTAATTCATTAATTTTTTTTTTGTAAAACTAAATTTATATGAGTATCAAAATCGTAAAAGTTAAACCTAATTAAAATGGAGGATTTGAAGCCAAGACCCCTAGAAGAAGAAGCCAAGACCCTAGAGGACGACATCTCGGATCGAAAATACAATGAGGATGAGGAGGTATTATTGGATGGGAGGGAAAAAATCATGGTTCCAGCACAGCCAGAAAACGGAAAACACAAGAAGATTGGCAAAAGCATAAGGGCACTGAAAGGTGCTAGTTCTCGAAAAAGAAATGTGCAGATCTTGGCATCCCCCCGAAAACGGACGGCTTCAAAAAATCAGATCCAAAGCGGGACCGTTGGGTCACCAAAAAAGAGGAATGGGACTAAAGCAGCAGTACAAATCGGTGCGGTACTATACCCGGAAAAGGCAAGGAAGGCCCCGGGTACGAGTGGTGGATCGCTCCAACCGAAACCCGATATTGTTTAATGCGGATCCTAAGTTGGAATTGTCAAGGTTTAGGCAACCGCCTAACCATTAGCTATTTGCGGGAGCTATGGAATAAGTATAAACCCGACTTTTTGTTCCTTTCGGAAACAAAACAAGAGCTTGCTTTTATGCAAAATTTTCAGTTTCACCTCGGTTATGATAAACTGTACACGGTGGAACCATGCGGTGCAAGTGGTGGACTTGCGTTATTCTATAACAATGATTTCAATGTTTCAACTCTATTTTCTAACAATAGAATTATTGATATCGAAGCGGTAATCAACGGTAATAAAGTATTTTTATCTTTTATATACGGAGATCCGGTTCCTAAATATAGAGAACAAGTATGGGAACGATTGACTCGAATGTCAACTAATAGATCCGAACCTTGGATTATCATCGGTGATTTGAATGAATTAACGGGGAATCATGAGAAAAAGGGTGGGAAACAAAGAAAAGTTTCTACTTTCCATTCCTTTAATACTATGATTCAAAATTGCGGTTTGCTAGAATTTCCGTGTTTAGGAAATACACTATCATGGAGGGGAAGACGAAATTCAAAAACTATATGGTGTAAACTAGACCGGGCTTTAGCCAATGAGGATTGGCATGCAACTTTTACGCACTCTTTCGTGGAGTATTTGGCTATGATTGGGTCAGACCATCGGCCTATTCTCGCTACAATAGAAAACAAAATACCCCGGAGGTCGAGACAATTTCGTTTTGATAAGAGATGGATCGGTCGGGCAGGATTAATGGAATCCATTACTAATGGATGGGAAGATACGAGGGGATGGACAGATGGAAACATAGTGGATAAGATAATAGGTTGTCGACGAGCGATTTCGAAATGGCGAAAGGAAAATCTCCCATACGGAAAAGAAAAAATCTCTGAATTACAAAAAGCGATTGAGGAGTGTCAAAATGATGACAATCGGACCCAAGAGGAACTACTCGAACTCACAAAAAAATTGAAGGAAGCCTATAAGGATGAGGAAGACTACTGGCAACAAAAAAGTAGGACAACATGGGCACAAGTAGGGGATACCAACTCCAAATTCTTCTACGCGCAAACAAAACAAAGACGGGCGCGTAATCGGATTATTGGACTATATAATACCTCAGGCACATGGGTCAGTTCGGAGGAGGAGGTGGAAAAAGTTGCAACTAATTACTTTGAAGACATCTTTCAAACGACTCTACCAACAGATTTTGAGGAGGTATTAGAAGAGGTCCCAACATTGATTACAAATCACATTAATGAGTCGCTTAAGGGCAATGGCAACGGAGGAAGAGGTAAAAAAGGCTCTATTCTTGATGCACCCGGAAAAGGCACTAGGACCGGACGGTATGACGGCACTATTTTATCAACGGTGTTGGCATATTATTAAAGCAGATATTATACAGTTAGTTAACGGATTTTTACGGACGGGAACTTTCGATCGTAGGTTAAATATGACAAACATCTGTCTAATCCCGAAAATGGACAGGCCCACCAGGATGACCGAATTGAGACCAATAAGTCTTTGCAATGTCGGATACAAAATTATTTCGAAGGTTTTGTGTCAACGACTGCGAAGAGTCTTACCGAATCTGATATCGGAAACTCAATCAGCGTTCGTCACCGGTCGGCTAATTACGGACAACATTTTGATTGCCCAGGAAATGTTTCATGGATTGAGAACAAATAAGGCGTGCAAAGATAAATTTATGGCAGTTAAAACAGATATGAGCAAGGCCTACGATAGGGTGGAATGGCCATTTATCGAGAATCTCCTTCGGAAAATGGGTTTTGCGGAACAATGGATTACATGGATGATGTGGTGCGTAAAATCGGTCCAATACAAGGTCCTCATCAACGGACAACCAAAGGGACATATCCGCCCAAAAAGGGGATTACGACAAGGGGATCCTTTATCCCCGTATTTATTCATTTTATGCACAGAAACATTGATTGCCAATATACGAAAGGCAGAACGGGAAAAGAAATTAACGGGGTTAAAAGTGGCGCGGGGAAGCCCGGCGATATCGCATCTACTGTTTGCAGATGATAGCCTTTTCTTCTGCAAGGCAAATAAGGAGGAGTGTCAAACACTCCAGAGTATTCTCAATCAGTATGAAATGGCGTCTGGACAACAAATAAATTTTTCGAAATCTTCGGTCCAATTTGGGCACCTCGTAGATGACACGGTCAAAGAGGAGATTAAACATACCTTGGCCATTACAACAACAGGGGGAATGGGTATTTATTTGGGTATCCCGGAAAGCTTGGGTGGGGCAAAATCAAAAATCTTTTATTTTATCAAAGAAAGGCTCCAAGATCGGATCAATGGGTGGACATCCAAGTTCCTATCAAAGGGGGGCAAAGAGGTCTTGATTAAATCAGTGGCAGCTGCACTGCCAACATACATAATGTCATGTTTTCGGCTGCCAAAAACATTGACGGCAAAACTTACTAGTGCAATTGCACATTTTTGGTGGAGTACAAACGGGACTCAACGGGGTATGCATTAGAAGACGTGGAAAAAGCTCTGCCATTCAAAGGCGACAGGCGGTCTAGGCTACCGAACGCTTGATGAATTTAATACAGCTCTACTAGCGAAGCAGTTGTGGCGGTTATTAGATAATCCAAACTCGCTTTTAGCTCGGGTTTTCAAAGGCCGGTACTATCGAAAGGCAAACCCCTTAGACCCCATTAAATCATACTCTCCTTCCTATGGATGGAAGAGTATTATATCGGCTCGATCTCTAGTAAACAAAGGACTAATTAAAAGGGTCGGTTCAGGATCATCCATTTCTGTGTGGAATGATCCATGGATACCGGCCCTATGCCCGAGGCCAGCTACTTGTAAGGGTAATAACTATTATCCTTCTTTCATGGTCAATCATCTGATAGACCCACTTACAAAAAACTGGAATTGGACTTTGCTCAACGCGATTATAATTCTTGAGGATGTTGCCATTATTCGGAGTATTGCACTAAGCAGCAATTATAGGCCTGACACCCTTGGGTGGCACTTCACAAAATCCGGAAAATACACAGTTAAATCGGGCTACCAAACGGAACGAGAACATAAGGAAAGGGTTTCGGGATTTAGGACGTTCGGTCCTGATTATCGGCCCCTACAAGCCCATGTATGGAAGCTACAATGTCCTCCAAGATTGAAACATTTCCTTTGGCAAGCATTATCAGGCTGCGTTTCGGTAACATCAAATCTACGAAAAAGAGGAGTCAACTGTGATATTCAATGTTCTAGATGTGGGGAGGAGGAAACAATCAATCATGTATTGTTTGAATGTCCTCCGGCTTTACAGACATGGGCTCTATCGCAGGTGCCATCAGCGCCAGGGGTCTTTCCAATGACTTCTGTTTACTCGAACATGGATTATGTTTTCTGGAGATTACCTAGAACACTACCGGAAATCCCTTGGATCATATGGTATATCTGGAAAGCTAGGAATGACATGGTTTTTAAAAACATGGACCGAGATCCCCGAGAGGTCTTACAAGCAGCGGATGCTGAGGCACAATTCTGGTTGTCTTCGCAAGCTAATGTTCGGGTGGAGGACCATTCCTCCCCCCTATTACAGGCGGTCACAGGTCCTCGATGCTTCATTGATGGGTCCTGGAAAGCGGGAGACCATTTTTCAGGTCTAGGATGGTATTATTTTCAGGATGACGCAGCAGATGACTTAATGGGAGCACGGAACCTGCGTCCAAGCTTATCTCCACTCCACACCGAGTTCGAAGCACTACTTTGGGCGATGCATTGTATGATTGATCAGCAGAAGCTGTCTGTAGCCTTTGCAACAGATTGTTCGGAGCTAGTTAACATGGTGACAAACCCGATGGAGTGGCCAGCTTTCGCCGTCTACTTGGAGGAAATAGAGCGGTGCAAGGAAGTCTTCTCGTCCTTCTCTCTGTCCCACATCCCGCGACAAAGCAACGCAAAAGCAGATTTGTTGGCTCGAAGTGTTCGTACTAAATCGCATGATATTATTTTTGTAAACTCTGAACTACCGGTTTGGGCTTCTGAACCGCGTTAATATATATAAAATCTGTTGACAAAAAAAAAAAAAACCTAATTCAAATGGAAATAAAAAACTAATTATTTTAAAATACATTGTAGAATTTAATTGAAAATTAAATAATAAAAGAATTAAAATAAATAGATAACTCTTAGATTTTTCAATCAGTGGTTTCGCATTAGACTTCTCAATTTTTGTTTTACGTGAGATCTGATTTTGTGTTTTACTTTTTCGGGTTTTATTTCTTTTAACATGATCGTGACACGTGTCAAGTCAGTCAATCAGATTTTGACACGTGTAATTTTTTTTTCCAATTAGAGTTTGACACGTGTCAAAAAGTTTATTTATTTTAACAAATCTAATATACCAATTAGATTTTGACACGTGTTAAAAGAGTATATTTAACTTTAAAACCTAATATACAATTATATTTATTTTTTTCGCGGGTGATTATTTTTTTAATTTTATTTTTCGTTTTTGATTTATTTCACGGGTATAAATATTTATTACAAACCCGCATATACGCGGGTCCTAATTATAGTATTTTATAAACTATAAAAAGTTAATCAATTAAAAATAGAAATAAAAATTAAATCACCCGTAAAAAATAAATAAAACAAAATTGAGAACGTTGATGCAAAACCACTAATTCAGAAGCCTAACATTTATTTATTTACTTTGATTATTTTATTATTTGATTTTCAATTAAATTTTATCACATATTTTCAAATTATTAGTTTTCCTATTCTATTTGAATTAAGATTACTTTTTAATCCATTTTTAAAAATCTTGATGAATTTATTCTCATGTTTTAGCTGAATTATTTTGACTCCTTTAATATTTTATAAACCGCACAAAAATAGAAAACAAAATCATATCGTCTTTAAAAATGAATAAAATAAGAATGAAAACGTCGATGTGAAACCGTTCATAAAAAGCCTACAAACTATTTATTGATTTTGATTCTCCTATTTTTTTTTATTAACTGAATTTTTAATTAATTTTTTCGCATATTTCTAAATTATTAGTTTTTCCTATTCCTATTTAAATTATGTTTACTTTTTATTATGTAACTACTCATATATCTTTTTTTAACTCTTGACAAATCGATTTACGTATTTTTATTTGAATTAGACTTACTCACATTTTTTAATTATATTGAATTTTTTTTCACTTATGAATCAAGTATTATCTTTTTTCCAATGAAAAATAAATTATATGTGTTTCATCGTTTGGTTTCTTACTTTTTATAATTTTCACAACATGAGAAACTTTCTAAATAATCTTCTTCTCATACATCAATTTTACAATATTTAGGATGTCTACGTAGTGGTAAGTCTTTAAAAAAACCACAATACAATGTACATTTTTTCAGTATGATTTCAAAATATAATGATATTAGTTTTTTTTTAAATGGTAAAATTTATTTTAACATGTGGTTAAAGCTAATTGGAAACAAAAATTTTAGAAGAGGTTATTGAAAAATTAAATTGCTTGGTGGAAAGATCGAGAGAGTATAAAATTGTTTAAATAAAGGTGAAATATTATAATCCTTAAATATTTGGATATGTAAACCTAATTCTATTTAAAAAAATTTACACGTGTATTTAATATTCTAATGACAAAACGTGTTTGATTTTTTTTATCATATCTATTTCTATTTAAAATCAAAATATATGTAAGCGTGTATATATGTAGCTTTTTTTTTATGAATTACTAAAATAAGCTAATTGGAAAATGTTGAGATATGTTGTTTTTATCGAATAAGAGAGTAATCGATGGTTTTTTCTAATAAAAAAGCTAAAACAAAATTTGTGGAAGAGATTATTGAAATTTGAAATTTCTTGGTAAGAAGATTGAGAGAGCAAAAAAGCTTGTTATATAAAGGCAAAATATTATAATCTTTGAAGATTTTGGTATGTAAACCTAAGTCTATTTGAACTCAAAAAAAATTTATACATGTATTAATTAATATTCTAATGAGAAAATTTTGAAACCTAATTCATCTTAATAGACGTAAAGGAAAAGAGGGGGAAAAAGAATGGTTGTACAAAAAAAACAAAATCGAGACATATAATAAAGTCAATATTTAAAGGAATAGAACATGCTTATCAATTAATTATTTTAATGAATTATTTATTAGAAACTAATTAAGTTTTTTGATATATATTGATTTTTATAATCTACTTGATAAATATAAATATATAAGTTTAAAAAGAAATAAGATTTGTATGACACATGTCAAAATCTAATTGGAAAAAAAATTACATGTGTCAAAATCCGATCGACCGACTGACACGTGTCACGATCGTGTTAATTACGAAGTTTGAGACATCAAACTTTATATAATAAGATTTAAAAGATTTTATAAGGTATTTGAAAGGTTTATAAACTGATTTATAAGAATAAATCTCCTAAGAATCTGTGGTTCAACTTCATGCGGTCCACGTAATCTCCTAAGAATAAATCTGTGGTTCAACCCATGCGATTCTCAAAGAGGGAATTAATTCTTCATCACCACACCTTTTTATCAGTTTTATAAGCTGATTTATAAAACTAACCTCATTGTTTAGCAAACACAAATATTTATAAGCTTTTGTAAGTTTTATACGGTATTTAAAAGATTTTATAAACAGATTTATAAAACTGTATTTATAAGGTTTTGTAAGTTTTATAAGGTGTTTAAAAGGTTTTATAAGCTTATTTATAAAATTAATTTCATTGTTTCGTCAAACATAAGTATTAAGGTATTTAAAAGCTTTATAAAAGATTTATAAAACTGTATATAAAAGGTTTTACAATTTATTTTAAGTTTCAAACACAAATATTTATAAGTTTCTATAAGTTCTATAAGGTATTTAAAAGGTTTTATAAACAAAATTATAAAACTGTATTTAAAATATTTTATAAACAGATTTATAAAACTGTATTTAAAAGGTTTTATAAGCAACTTATAAAATATTACAATAAGTGTTTGAAACTTAAAATAAATTATAAAGTTTTTATAAGGTTTTTTAAAAGGTTTTAAAAACTGATTTATAAAACTGTATTTATAAAGTTTTGTAAGTTTTAAAATGTGTTTGAAATATTTTATAAGCTATTTATAAAACTAACCTCATTGTTTTAGCAAACACAAGTATTTATAAGTTTTTGTAAGTTTTATAAGGTATTTAAAAAGTCTTATAAACAGATTTATAAAACTGTATTTATAAGATTTTGTAAGTTTTATAAGGTGTTTAAAAAGTTTTATAAGTTTATTTATAAAATTAACTTCATTGTTTCGTCAAACAAAAGTATTTATAAACTTTTGTAAGTTTTATAAGGTATTTAAAAAGGTTTTATAAGGTATCAACTATTTAATATGAATATGGGGAATTATGATTTTCCTGATCCAAACACATTATTGGTTGAATCCAATCTCCGCTACACAACAAAAATAAGCAACTTTAAAAAAATTAAAATGACTTTATAGACAAATTATAAAATAAAACCTAATAAGTTATAAATTACAAGGTTTTTAAAGTTTTTATAAACAACATTTCTCAATTTTTTTTCTCTCACTTTTGTGGAAAGTGGTTGATTTATAGTTCAAGTTTGATATTGTTATTTTGTAATATGTTTTTTTCACATCGTAACTTAATTCCTTTATAACCAAAGTAATAACATCAAAGGATATAAAACAATAAAATAAATATTAGTTTTTCCTCCGAAGCCGGCGAAGCCATACAGAGGTATGAGACAACGTCATTAGGGAAAATGGCTGGCTGAGATCCATTTGCCGAGGAATCTGAGATTGTTTTGTCGCCGGTGACGCAGAAGAAGAAACGTGCCTCGTCGATGGTGACGCATAAGAAAACTGAGATTGTCTTTTCAAGCATAAAGACAACAGATTCAAGACTTAAGTAGAGACAAACCCCAATCCAAATCACCTACTTTGACATTCTCATTGGTATAAAAATGGCGAAAAGTGCCTTTAGCCCCTTCCTCCTGCATCATGAACACTTTGCTATGAGAATTTGCAAATCAAATCGCTACATCTTGTAAAGAAACGAGCTTGAAATTGAGAAAAGAAACTCACTTGTAGCTCCTTCAAAGCTGCTGGAATTGCAGCAAATCCTTTCCACGTATACTAATCTTTTGCTCTTCTTGTTAAAACCTAAATTAATTAGACCAAACTCGTTTCTAAGCAAACATAACACAGAAACAAGATTTAACGAGAGCAGAAGTAAAGAAACCAATCTCATCTCACCCCAACACTCTCCAGAACGTGGACAATATCATAAATTCTTCGTCTCTCGACTCCTGGAAAAAAAAAATCCCAAACCCTAATCAAAAAATTAAGATGTAAGCGGAAATGAAAATAACAAAATCGGAAACTGGGTAATAAGAGAAATACCTAATTTCATGGCAACGTCGTCAAGCCCAATCTTTTCGATTCCATCTCGATTGTACAGAGCTAAGAAAATGGGAGGAAGAAGAAGAAACACGATAACTAATCATAACAAAATCAAGAAGCAAACTTTAAAGAAGAAAAAGTCTCCAACGAGAGATGGGATTGGTAAATAAAAAAGCATTGACCAGAGATTTCTGCTTCCGACTATAGGAATGGTGTAAAGAGGAAGAAGATTCCGACATGGAAGAAGGTGAAGAAAGCGAAAATTTCGATCTTTCCGGCGGCAGATCTGACATGTTTCGACGGAAACGATGGATTGAGAATTTGGTGAGAAATGACTTTGATCGCTAGATCTCCTCCTTTGGTTTGGGAATACAATATATCTTTAGTGGCACGCTGGTAAACATTTGACATTTTTGAAAAATGACCGAGGAGTGGCATTTCTCAAAATCTTCACGAATTGACTTTCATATTTCTATTTAAATTTACTCATGTTTTTTTAATCATATTTGACTTTTTTTTTTTATGAATTGAAATATTATATTTCTTCCCATGAAAAACAAATTATAAGTATTTCATCACTTAATTTCTTATTTTATATAATTCCACAACATGAAATTTTTCAATGTAAATTACCGAAAATTTCTTCTCAAACGTCAATTTTGCAAATTTTACAGTGTTAACATAATGGTAAACCTAAAATAAAAAAAACCACATTTGATTTCAAATACAATGATATTAGATTTTTTTAAATGGATAAGTTTTTTTTTTGACATGTGACTAAACGTAATTGTAAAAAAAATTACACGTGTTAAAATCTAATCGACAGATCGACCATGCAATGTTAATTATCTAAATATATATATCCCTTTCCCAATAGCATTAGGTAATTAGACTTTTTTATTTTGTTTTCCCAAAAAGGAATAGCATATTCTCCTTTTCAAGTAACCTTAGTGAATAAAAATTTTATTGAAAAAAAAGTGATAATTTAATTTTAAGCAATGATATTTTTTTGTGGTAAGCAAAGATAAATATGAATATAAAATATGTATAATCACAACATTCAAATAATATATTGAAATATTTTTTGTAATCTAATTGAAAAATATAATAGTATTAGATTTTTTTTTGAGAATTTTTTGACACGTGGCTAAATTTAATTGAAAAAAAGTTTTACACGTGTCAAAATCTTATCAGCCGATTGACACATGTCACGATTGTGTTAATTACAACATTTGACACATCAAGTTTTATATAATAAGATATAAGTTTATTTTAGCAAGGAACATGAAACTTCGTTATATATATTTGGGTCATTGGTAGAAATGTTCTTTGTCCACCAGATCCTTGCATTTTTTTATGTCAAAAGTTTGTTAAACTAATGGCTGTTGTCGTTGGATTTCGCATATGGACCGAAATCCCCAATTGGTGACAGTTCGTATAGAAACCAGCTCGCAGATACGAACCAGTTCGTATAAAAGCCAGCTCGCAGATACGATCCAGTTATTATAGAAACCAGCTCGCAGATATGATCCAATTCGTATAGAAGCCAGCTCGCAGATACGATCCAGTTCGTATAGAGGACAAATCGCGAATACGATCAAGTTCGTATAGAAGCCAGCTTGCGGATACGACCCAGTTCGTATAGAGGCCAGCTCGCAGATACGACCCAGTTCGTATAGAGGCCAGCTCGTAGATACGACCCAGTTCGTATAGAGGTCAGCTAGCGGATACGACCCTATTCAGAAAGCAGAAGAGTTGGGCCGATCATTCGTTTTGAATCTGATTGAGAGAGCTCGATATGTGGATCCGAGAAGATTTCAAAAGGCGTAACGTACGTGATCGAGCAAATAAAGAGAATTGATTACGAGATTGAAGAGGAAGCTTGAAAGACGGAACTGTAATCTCGTATAAGTAGGAAAATCGTCCATAGAAAGGGGACATTCTGTAATCTCGCTAAAAAGTTATACGCAGTATAACTATTTTCTTATACGATTTACTATTTTTTATACGATTCGCAATAGTTACGTTATTGTTCATCCGAATTCAACATCTTACGTTAGTGTTCATCCGAATTCAACACTTCGTCTCTGAATTATTCATCTTTTTCAGTGTGATCCGAATCGATCCAGATTTAGGACTCACAATGACTAATGGTCTAAAACAAAATCTTTAGTACACATGTTGATCTTTCGATGAAACACTTCGATCATTTTTTGGGCTTAATATAATGCATTTTCCATTAATAATATGCAGTTACAATACAAATTTATTGGAATTCATAAGATCTCTTAACCAATTTAGCACAATGCTACTTATCCAAGTAACATAAGAACCAAATTCATAGGCTTGGTGAACCAATCTATCTGCCACTCGAATACAATCTTGTGGTCTGAATTAAAGGGAGAAAAAGTCGAAAACAGTAATCAAACGTTACATGTCTTGCCGATAAGATTAGAAGATAGACCAAATCTCTGAAGTAATAAATCTTTTAACCGTTTCTGATTTGAATGTGACTTTTTCATAACCAAAACTATGAATTCACAATGACTGCCAATCAAATAATTTCTATACCGAACAGAGGAGATCCAACATTGTCGTACTCCAACCTAACGAACCATTTCTTATGAGTCTCTGATGAAACATTTAGTTTACTTTTATGATAGAATATAATTAATATTTTCACCAGAAGACTTTAAAGACTATTTCTCCAAAAATATACCGAGGCAGATATCTCAATTTTTGAAGGATTTATTACTCTTTTGGATTTTTTTTCTGGGTAAAATATGTTGTGATTTTTCATTTGGTAATAATTTGAATAGATAAATTACGGGAGTGCTGGAATTTTACACTTCTATAACAGCCAAATTATTTTTGTTAATATAACTTTATTATTTAGAAGATTTAACTATATCATAATGTGTACGTTCTGTTGAGTTTAGCAGTCCAAGAACAAGATAAAACAAATACAAGAAGAGGAAGTGTTGTGTCTCAAGGAGAATCACATGACTCAAGAATGCAAGACCAAGAATGGAATATTTTATGTCTTCTGACCATAAAAGACAAAAGCAAAGTGCATGTTTGTCGGAATAGACAAAGAGGTATGGGTGGAGTTATTTAATGTATTCTTGGAGGTTGGAAAGAACATCATAAGCTCTAGGGTCAAGACGTGAGTATATGTATAGAGACAAAGACATTGTTGGCAGTAGAGGAGTGAAACACATGAAAGAGAACACAACAAAGCATAAGCTTGTTTAGTGTTCTTGGGGAAGAGAGTAGAGAAAGAAACCTAGAGAGAGTTCCCGGCGAGATGTAGCGACCCAGTTAAGGGCGTGAACTCGTTAAATTCGCTTGTGTGCTCTATTTTTCATTCGTCTCACAATTATCTGTTTTACGCATCTGTTTAGTGTGTTACACAAAGTGACCTCTGTCTCAAGAAAAAAATCGGTTCCTTGGTGTGTGTTGAGAACTAAAGTTCCAGAAAGGAGACACATTCATAGACTGAGGCTATTAGCCCATGAACGTACATAAGTAGCTTATGAACGTACATAAGAAGTCCATGAACGTACATAAGTGGTTCATGAACGTAGGCTGGGGTTTCTCCACATATTGGTATTAGAGCTATATTCTGACAGTTCGTGGTCCTTTGGTCAAAGGGTCATGTTGTTTTCAAGGACAGATTTTGGGAAGGTTGATGGTCATGGGGATTACACACTATGGAAGGATAAGATGTGTGCTCACACAGATCTTCTGGGTTAAAGCTGTAAAGCTTTGGAGGAACCTGGGAGTACAAATGCTATAGCTATAGTTGGGTGAAACAGAAGAGAAGTGAAGAAGGGTTGGATCTTTGGAAGGTTAGAGTAGTAAGGCTTTTCCTTTAAGCATCCACGTTCCCTTTCTTTGAAGAGCTTGGTTGTGCAGAGACAAGCAACGTCTCAGGTGGCACAACAACTCAGTAGCTCTTGGTAAATGGTGCAGAAGAGAGGAAGAAGCCATAAGACTCTTTCTTGGTGGAGCATCGTTGTGTTTTCTCAGGTTTTGAGAAAGATTGTGGAGACAAGACTATCTCGTGATGAAAGCCAAGATATCTCTTGGTGAATAAGAGTGGAAGGATTTATAAGACTAATTCTGGCAAATATTGAAGCATCTCATTCACAGCATCTCAAAGATAAAGAAGAACCAAAACAGTTGCAGGTTTTCTGTTGGAACTGCAGGTTGTGTACAATAGTGACAGAGTTAGGCAACATAGGCAGCTACAGAGGCAGTTTTGGTAAGATGTTATTTCTGCTTATTAGAAGATTCGGTTAGATCTTAGGTGGAGTAACAAAAGATTCTTGAGATGCTTTGAATGTTGAAAAACGTGTTTAGCTCAGGTTATGTTGTGTAACTGAGTGTGAAAGTGAGATGTGAACAAGCTGTATCTTAAAGAGAGATTCACGGTATAAGCTGGAATCAAGTGAAGTGGTTTCATGGGTTTATGAAATCAGGTTGCCTTTAGATACAAGGGTCTGCAACACAGTGAGAATGATTTATGGTTACTCACAAGTTAAAGTGTTGCAAGCACAAGAAGAGAAAATTCAGAGATAGAAGCAAGAAGCATATGATCAAAGATGGTGTTCTTAATCATTGCTGAAGAAACCGGTTATAGGTTGGTGTAAGCTGAAGGTCTTTTATAAGTATCAGCTGGATTGTGATTCTAAAATGATGAGTACAAGTTTTGTAACTCAAGGTTGTGTATCATAATCAAAACATCAACTTCAAGACTCAAGTTCAGGGAGATTCCGTTGCAGTCACAAGGTGTTTGTGATGCTCTGTATTGAAGTTTTGGGTTTGCTCAAGTTCTGCATATTTATTGGAATTGAAAGCGTGTTGGGTCACAAGGGTTATGCACTGGTTTTACAAGAGCTTGACCAAGATTCAGTGATGGTTTTCATGTTATCTTTTGGTTGAATCAGTTTGGTAAAGTCGGTTGCAGGAGGTGATTCAAGCTTTGTTGTTATTCCAGCCCGGTAACTCATAAGATTCGTGGAACTAGGGGACGCCTTAGAATCTTGAATCTTATGGGCGTTTTATGGCTATGTGAGTATCAGTAAGGGTACTCTTGTGTCAGTTGAAAAGGGGTTGCAGAATGGTTATGAAGCAAGGAAATTTCAGTGGCTTTTGGTTGAGTTTTGAGAGGGGTTTCTTGCTGCGATTTTATCTCGGTGTGCTAGCTATCATTTCTTGGTGTTGGGAGAGTCTACATTTGGTGGATCAACAAAGAACGTGAAGCTACAAAATTGTTATTTTCAGAGGGAATGCAATGAAGATTGTGCTTTTGTTGCTGTCTGGAAATGCTCTGTTTAAACAGAGGGGTAATACTCAATTCATTGTTGTTTTCAGAGGAATGCAATGAAGGTTGTGCTCTTGTGAGCTTGAGTGTATACTGGAAAGTGTTTGAGTTCTTGGTTCAAGAAGTGTAAGCTCTTGACAAGATGGAGCAGAAAAGATTCATGTTTTATGCAGACTGTGTTGTGTTTAACACATGAAGATCCTGCAGAAATGAATCTTTGAGAATCTTTGAGAACAAGGAGTCATTGTCTTAGGTGGAGCAATGCTTTTCTTAGAGAATATCTTGTATTGAATTATGTCTTCATGTAAGAAGAATATGATGATCTAATGGAAGAATACAAGATTTGGTGATCTCTGGAATTGAAATATGTTTTGATGATGTGTCAACCTAAGTTGTACATTATCATAAGACGAAGATTGCTCTTAATGGAGAATGAGACAATGTTGATGGAACAGAGAACGGTTCTTGGTGGTTCTTTGGCACAAATAAATTAGTCGGAGTGGCTGCAAGAAGAAAGAAACATGTATCTCACGTTTTGACACACTTTCTCGAGGAAGAAGCCATGGTGACACATTCTGATTTATGAGAACGTGTGAATGGATCAGATGTACAGTGAAGAATGGTTTTAACCCATAATGGTGAAGTTGAGCTTATAGAGACAGAGTATGTCCAAGCGGTTATGGTTCCAGGTGGAGTATTGTTGCTACAAGAAGAGCAATGCATACCCAAAAGGGTATCTTTTCTATTACTAGTGGAGCTTTGTTCGTGGAGGTTATCTCAGGTATTTAGCTCAAAAGAAAAGGGTTAAAAGGTTACATAAATCACTGTTGAATAAGATTCATGGGAGTTTTGTGTGCTAAGAAGAAAGCAAGCCAAGAAGAGATGTTTTTTTTTATCAAAACGGGTATTCGGTTCAAACAAGGAATAATCTGACGGTAAAAGGCAGTGTGCAGATTTGGTTTGAAGCTGGGTGTTGGTAAGGATGTTCAGAAATGGGTTGTAGGTTTCTGGAATTTTTCCAGAGAAAAGACTCTAAGGTGTAGTTCGAGATGAATTTATTGAAGTGGTTCAGTGGGTTCTCTAAGGAAGAAACTGAAAGAGACAGTGATGCAAGAACTGTCTCAGGGCTACTTACTTCAAGAAGGGACTTCAAACTTTGGAAGAGGACAACTTAGCAGGTTAAAGTTGTTTGTCTGCATCATAAGGAGATATGTAAGTATCTTCTTAGGGAAAATACTTGCGGGTCAGTCAAGTGGATTATCTTCAAGTATCATGAGATGATAAAGAAGAAGAAGGCTCTGGTTTGGGTCTGGAAATTGAATGATGCAAGATCCAAATTCGTTTGGGTGGAGGCTGCATACAAGAAAAGTATTGCAGGTTGTTTATGCAACAGGGAGTGTGACACACAGCTGCATCTGTATTACACACAAAACTGCAGGTTGTTCCTTATAGCTTGAAGAGAGACATCAAGGACTCTAGAGTTGATGTGCAAGCTGTTGTAAGGACGTGTTTTAGGAATATCACAAGGATGTGTTGATAAGAGACGTGTTAAGGTTGCTAGTAGTGGGTTATCAAGCTGCTGGTGTGTTTTGTTTTAACAAGATGATTGAGCATGGGTTATGTTCTGGAATTGCTTGTCTAAACAGGTTAGTGAGGTGAATCTCAAATGGTGTAAGCTATTGAGATTGATTACATGTTGAATCAAAGAGCTTAAGGTCTAATATGATTCTGGTTTTTTGCATTTGATTCAAGTAAATTCAAGGGATTTTGATCTCAATGTGCATGATGAGGAAATCCTAGAAGCTAGCAAGAGAATCAAGGTATGCAGATGTAGATTGGAATTTCTCATTCACTGCAAAGGGTCTATGGCATAAACAGAAGCCATGGAATATATCGTGTGATTGGAGAACTCATAAGCGGTGAAGCTTATGGAGATTTTTGTTGAGTTAACAAGTTGGAGGTGGTTCTTACTTGTTAATGGAGTTTGCTGGGTAATTATATTAGATATTCAAGTGTTGAATGCATCAGGAGGTGATCGCTAAAGAATTGAGCTCAATACACGTTTGTATTGAAGCCGGTTTTCACAACTCTAGTGAACTCAAGATGTGTTGATGGCTCAGGTTCAGCAATGTGAATAATCATAGCTGAAATGCATTGAACGTGATGTTAAATGCAGCAAGGATCAAGCAGCTTTATGGTGATTAAACTGCTAGGTATCAAGGCTGAGTAAAACATACTCAGGAACTGGGAATGGAATCCATTAAACTAGATCACAAAGGTTTGTCACTGCCGTAAGTCTCACATTTTTTTAATGTCTTGTTGATCTTGCACTGCTAGGTGGAGATTTGTTGAGTTTAGCAGTCCAAGAACAAGATAAAAACAAATACAAGAAGAGGAAGTGTTGTGTCTCAAGGAGAATCACATGACCCAAGAATGCAAGACCAAGAATGGAATATTTTATATCTTCTGACCATAAAAGACAAAAGCAAAGTGCATGTTTGTCGGAATAGACAAAGAGGTATGGGTGGAGTTAGTTAATGTATTCTTGGAGGTTGGAAAGAGCATCATAAGCTCTAGGGTCAAGACGTGAGTATATGTATAGAGACAAAGACATTGTTGGCAGTAGAGGAGTGAAACACATGAGAGAGAACACAACAAAGCATAAGCTTGTTTAGTGTTTTTGGGGAAGAGAGTAGAGAAAGAAACCGAGAGAAACTATGTAAAGGGTTTTGGGATTTCTGGAGTCTCTTGTAACTCTCTGATCTAGTGGATTCCGGGAGAGAGTTCCCAGCAAGATGTAGCGACCCAGTTAAAGACGTGAACTCGTTAAATTCGCTTGTGTGCTCTGTTTTTGGGTTTTGGGGAAGAGAGTATATGTATAGAGACAAAGATATTGTTGGCAGTAGAGGAGTGAAACACATGAGAGAGAACACAACAAAGCATAAGCTTGTTTAGTGTTTTTGGGGAAGAGAGTAGAGAAAGAAACCGAGAGAAACTATGTAAAGGGTTTTGGGATTTCTGGAGTCTCTTGTAACTCTCTGATCTAGTGGATTCCGGGAGAGAGTTCCCAGCAAGATGTAGCGACCCAGTTAAGGACGTGAACTCGTTAAATTCGCTTGTGTGCTCTGTTTTTCATTCGTCTCACAATTATCTGTTTTATGCATCTGTTTAGTGTGTTACACAAAGTGACCTCTGTCTCAAGAAAAAAAATCGGTTCCTTGGTGTGTGTTGAGAACTAAAGTTCCAGAAAAGAGACACATTCATAGGCTGAGACTATTAGCCCATAAACGTACATAAATAACTTATGGACGTACATAAGAAGTCCATGAACGTAGGCTGGGGTTTCTCCACACGTTCATTTCCTTATTTTGTAACTTTTAAAATGTTTTTCTAAGAGCTTCAATTACTACCACCTTATAAAATGTTGTGTGCATTAAATAATTCTCATTTGAGATACCAATACAATATTTTTGTTTGGAGCAATTGTCTTTCGCAGTGAAAATATTTTGGTGTATATGTGATTTTTAATGTTAGAAAAAGATGTTTCAGTTATAGAACATTATAATATTATATATTCATATAGTATATGATCTTTATCTTGAAAATGCATTCTTCTTAATTATTTCTAATAACGCATAATTCTACAACTTTACATTTGTTATTACAAATATATTATTTCTATCGGCTTTTTGAATGATATTTTAACTTTATTATAATTCCTATAAACTTATCCTTGTTCTATTTTAATATGTTTTTCAGTATTTTTATGATCTACTCTTTTATACCTTTCTAATCATTTAAACTTTTTGTAAATACCTTATTTCGTAACACTTATGAAGATTCTTTAGTTATACGTTTAGCTTTTTCCCTTCAGTTTTAGTAATTTGTTTATTTTATAATCATCCCGAATTTAAATTTCATATTTATTGAAGTATAAATATAAAATTTATTGAACAATTGAAGTTAAATTTGTTTTATTTTTGGTTATTTTATAATCTTCTGAAATTTAAATTTCACATTTATTGAAGTATAAATATAATTTCATTGAACAATTGAAGTTAAATTTGTTTTTATTCTTGGTTATGTTGCAAAAATAATCAAACAATATTAAAATAAACATTAATTATTTTAAAACTGTTAATTGTAAGACTTAAATTTTAGTGATGATGTGGAGGCCCTAATATGAGAGAAAACTCTACTATTATGATTGTTTGGTGAGGTATAAATATTGTTGGACTAGAAGTATAGCTTTTGACTTTTTTTTTGTAATTTAAATAAAGTTGCAATGTAATTTTTCAAATTTAGTTTTTTAATTTGACCTCTTGTGCAAACCTAATAAAATTATTTTCCCGTTAACAAGAGACAATTTATATCGAAACTTGACTAATATTTGCTGTTGAATGTAGTCGTCGAATAGTTCGTTTACCAGTTTTTCTAGCGGGTTTAATGTATAGTATAATTTCAACTGATTAAATAAGAATGAAAATATTTTGCATGAGATCGAATTCAAAGAAAAAACGAGTTGACGATATGACTCCACGTCTTTTAATATTAACCAAAACTAACAAAGTTTGAATTTAAATTATAATGATTTAATTAGTAGTATGTTAAATAGAGATATATTTGTACATTTAAAAAATTCATTAATGGTGTAAAATGTGTCAAACCAATAATTTTAATAAAAAAATAAATGAAACTAACTCATAAGCAAACAAATATATTAAGGGAGGGGTGTGTATTCAATCTAACATTTGGAATGATTTGAAATTTAATGAGTTTTTAGATGATTTTAATGATTTTGTGTGATTCTAGGGAAATTGCTATTAAATTCTTTACAATCCCACTTAAAATCATGATATTTGGCTCGTTGTATTTTTAACTAAGAAATCCTCTAAAATACCTTGAAATCATTTAAAATCTAATCGTTGATATATTTTCAATAACCGAGAATTTGAAGGTATTTTTTCAAATCACTAGTTGAATAACATTAGATTTTAATAGACTTTTTAAAATTCATGATTCAATAACATAGAATTTGACATTTTCAAATAAATCACTCCAAATGCTAGATTGGTACACCCCTAAGTTTAAGATTGGAATTAAAATCCAATAAAACTGGTGTTGTAAAGTTCTGAAATCTGAAATGGTCTAAACCACAAGTAGATTAGCCTGAAATATTTAGTTTAGAAATTCGAACCACTAGATGATGCAATTTCACCAGTTTGAAAAAAAAAAACAATTGTCTAGAGTGAGGAGGGCTATGCAGAGTCACCAAGTGACAAACCAATGCATGCTTAGGAATTCTATTCTGGAACCCAACAGCTTTATGCCAAGCGTTTGTCGTTGACGAACCCTAATCGGTTCCTTGTTTGAATTTTTTTTTCTTCTTTTTAGTTCGGTGTACTTGCTATTTTCCCTCTCCTCTACCCAAGTAGCATACTCATTGAGCCACTAGACTCTGGAGAGGTTAAATGAGACCATTGCGTTCATATGACGGTGACATTATTATATTAACGTCGGTAGGAGGATTTATTGACCGAGATTGCGGAACTTGTTTCCAAAAAATTTATTTGTAATGATCATCTTCACATAGAAACGGTTTCATCGGAGAAACAAGGCAGTTTCAGCTTGACATTAAACAATCTCAATGAGCAAAATATAAAAGTTTACTACTACAACCACATTGATAAGATTCATAAGGAGCAAATAAGGAAACAGAGAAAACTCAAACCAAGATACAATGGAGTTTCCAAAAGATTCATGAAACCTCTAAAAACCCTTTTGTACCATCAATCACTATGTAATATAATAAGCCATAACTTGAAAAAGCCAACTAAACGTAGACGAACAAAGACGATGATAATCATAAACAAAATCCACCAGTAATCCCCTCCAAAAGCCAAAAATAAACTCTTCCCTTAACCCCGAGCTCTTATTCCCTCTTGAATCAGATCCGATCAATCTTGGGTTTCGTTTCGTTTTCCTGCAACTTCACTTTCCCTCTCTTCCAAAAGCTTTCCAGCTTCCTCATCACTTTCTTGAACCTTCTTCTGTGCGTCTTTGGCCTTCAATGCCTGCAACTTGCAGTGATTGTAATATCCAACACCCAAAAAGGCAAGCCCGTAGCCGAAAAGATTCAACGGCGTGACCGTGTCCTTGATCACAGACCAAGAGAAGGCGATCAAGAGCCAGTCCTTGACCACACCAGCCACATTCATGGTCAAAGCAGAGGTTTTTCCAACGAGAAGGAACACAGCGAGATTCAAAGCGAATGCACAAACCGAATTGGTTCCAAATATCAAGAAATCCAAGTGGAAACTTGAAGTATCCCTAAGAATCGGAAACTCAACGAAGATCCAAGGCACAGAGAGGAAAACAAAACAACAAGGAGCAACGTAATAGAGAGAAGTGATGGGATTAAGATTGATTCCTTTGGAAGTAAGCAAGATCTGAATCAGAACCAACCTTGTAGCCTCGAAAGCAACAGCTCCAAGCTGAAGAACAACCCCCCAGACGTCGAATTTAGCTTCTCCGTAAGCAGCAATGGCGACACCGAAAGAGATGGAGAGCATATTGGTCATAGTCTGAGATTTGAAAGTCTCCTTCTTCAACAAAACTCCGATGGAGTAAACAGCGACTGGCATTAGGGCTTTAAGCATCTGAATGAAGGAGACGGAGAGGTAGATGTAAGCGGAGTTTGAGAGCCAGAGGGAGAGTGAGTACAACGCGCCGATTGGTACGACGGATCTCATATAAGTCTCGCGAGACATTGAGACAGGCTCGACGATTTTGAACACCTTGATGAGGATTACGGCTAAGGAAGAGCAAAAAGCCATGTGAATCATGGTCAGAGTGATTGGGTAAGGCCAATTGTACAACTTCTTGTCGAGGATGTATTTGTTGTACACGATTACGGTGAAGCTCAGGAAGATCCAGATTGCGACATACGTGTAAGAGAGGATGATCTTCTTAATCACTCCATCGCTTAGTGCGCGACCTTTCCCCATGGTCGCCGGAGGAGATGGTCGTGGTGGTGCGCAGGATAAGCAGAGGTGCGCAAGATAGAAGACTCGCTCTCTCTCTCTCTCTCTCGATGTCTGAGTTTGGGGCAGAAAGACTTTTAGTTTGGTCTAATGTAGAGGAAGGGCTGACGTGACTGTGTTCCGCTACGTGGCGAAAAGGTGCTTCGCTATTTGACGATTGGCTTATGGTGGGACCTATATTTAATTCTTAATTTACTGTATTTTTACTTAAGTCTTTAAATTATGAAAATAATGTTTTGTTTTAAGCTCTTTTTAGTCAATTACGTTTTGATATACGAAATTGTGTTATGAAACAATAAGTGGATGTCAAGTAACATCTATCATAAGTAACATTACATATAAGTAACATAATTTTGTAGTTAATTTATATGTGTTACTACCGTTATATTTTCTTTATAAAAGCAGATCATTTATTATTTTTTTGTAAATACACACAAAGATATAATAAATATAAATATTATTTCAATATCTTTTTTATTCACAACACGTTATCAGCACGAATCTCTACCATTTGAGCTCTACAAGGTAATGTTAATATTTCTTAAATGTATATATTTATATAACTGAATATGCTTTACATTCGTCATTAATTTGGATCTTGTGTATCAGAAAAGTTATAGTTTGATCAAATGATTTTCTAAAATCTAAACAATATTTTCTATGTTATACAATATTAAATTATTTCATTTCTAAACTCTATTTTTCGTAGATTTTTGTGAGAAATAAATAGTTAGGTAACATGAGATCCATTTTTTTTTAGATGCTTTGAAAAATTCATTTATGTAAAATAGTCTCTTTACTTTATCAATATTTGGCATGAAATTAAGTAATTAGAAGTTAAAATTTACTGTCAAAAGATAAAAACATCTTTGAATGTTGTTTACAAGTAATATGGTTTGCATATAATTAAGCTTATTATATATTTGCATTTACATGAATTTAATTAAACATCATTAGTTTGATCATAATTTTGTTAAAATGATTTAGATTTCTTGTATGGTAAGTGTGTTGATCATCTAATATTTTATTGTTAAGTCATGATAAGTTTATTGCAATATTACATGCTCAAATTCATGTTCTTTATTTAAATAATAAAATAAAAAAATCTATTTGAGAGGATCACTTATCATGATTATTGGATGTCGAGGTCTATTTGGCTACAAAAGACTAGAAGATGCGATTAGTAAGTCAAAAGAACCATCCAACACAGTCATCATCTTTTTGATAAGCTAAAAAGTTAAGATTTCATAGTAAAGATCTCGCAGATCTTTAGTTAACCTTGAAAGAAAGGTATAATTGTAAGATAACTGTGACACAATTTAGATCATGTACATCTATCGATATCTTTGAAGAAAAGGGATAATCATAAGAATTTGTTTTTGATGATATATATGTCTCACGAAAAATGTGATGACACACTGATTAGTATCTGGTATTGCTTTATTCTTGTAAGGATTACAACAGTGAATCCTAGAGTTTATCGTATCTATATTTTCCGTAAGGCATAATCGTAAGTGCTATTTACTCGTCATATTACTTAAATATGGCCAATAAATTAATGGCATAATTATGTTATAAAATGAAACATGCTTTACTGACATAAACTGTAAATTTGCATTATAGACATATATGCTTTTGATCGACGCATGTTTTATTAATGTGTGAGAGAGATAGAAATATTTTATTATGTGAAAAAGTACTTACTTAAAGAAGAAAATACTCTTATAGAGATTTGTGAGGTAGAAAGAAGATTATTGTTATATATATATTGAATAAAAATCCACTGTTGTTCTCCATACTAAGCATATTATTTTAAAAACTATTTTGTTAAAACCTAGATGATGATTTATTGTGATCATGCAAAATAAATATGAGTATTATTTTGATAGGATGATCATGATTTTGATGCTCGTTTGGTAAATCGATTGATTGAGAACTAGTTTAGTGGCATGATAGTAACGAACTAGTGAATGATGATGATTGATTAAATTATTTTATGTGACTATTATCTTTATTTCTAGCATGTGTAATTTGATCATATTTCCTTACCATCACCTCTATGAGAGTCTTAAGACCGAGTATTTAACCATAAAAGATCCACATGTTCTTTGGAAAAATCTAAAAGAAAGGTATGATCACCAGAATGTAATATTACTTAAAGCCTCTTATGATTGGTTAATCTAAGAATACAAGACTTGAAATCTGTAAGTGAAGCTCAGCTATGTTCAAAATTATTTTCGAGTTGATATTATGTAGAAAGAATATCACTGATGCATATATGGTTGAGAAAAATACTATATCTTTTACGCACATTATGTTATCCCGAAGACACATAATCGTGGAAAGAGATTTAAGAAATATTATGAACTTAATCTTGTCTCTTTGTGGCTGAGCAAAATAATGAGTTATAGATGAAAGTTATGAATCACGTCCAACTGGTTCTGGTACATTCCCCGAAGTGAATGTGACATCTTATATAGAAAAGAAAAGGACCACACTAGTAACTCTAGTTTAGCAAGTGGCTATAGAAATGGTCGTAAATGTGGATGTAATACATATATGGCCAAGGTCAAGGAGTTTTCTTGAGAAACTCATATTCTCACCAGAAGTGAGAAAATAAAAAATGGTAACAAACAAGAGAAATTTATCTCATATGATGATGAAAGAATGTAGTGTAAGTACTATATTTAATAGTATAAAGCTTATTGAAGGCTCCCGAAGAGCATATATATGATTACCTATGAGAATGCAATTTGAAATAATTGATGTGTTATACTTTTGCAAGTCTCAAAAGGCCAAAAGGATGACCCAAGTTGGGTATGTTGTTGATTCTGGAATGAGATTCAATTCGAGATGGATGAACCTGAACTGTCATCATCTCGAGGGGGAGAATTAAAGAATCTCACATCTACAGAAAGTGAAAAATCCATAAGATTATGTTCATCCTAAAAAATGGACTTGATGAACCATTTATAAAGTAAATCCATGGGATTTAAGACTAATCATGTTGAGACAATAAGCAAAAAAAATGTTGAATCCCTTCAAATAACGAGTATTATCCAAGGTAGGAAAAATATTTTGGAGAAACTACTTGCATTCTCTATTGGATTGAACTACACAAAGATTAGAATAATATATATAAATGTTATAGTAAACCAGAAGTTTACCGAATATATCATTGTTTGGCATTAGCCGGTTAGATCATTACGGTTCAATGATGATGCGAAAAGTAATTGATAATTCATGTGGACATTCATGAAAGAACCAGAAGATTCTTCTTAATGATTTTTCATGTGTTGCTTGTTCACAAGGCAAGTTGATAGTATGGTCTTCACTAGCAAATAAATTGAGAATCTATCAATTTCTGGAACGAATACAAGGAGATATTTGTGGGCTAATCACACACCGTATGAAAATTAATGCATCGACTAAATGGTCGCTTGTATCCTTATTATCAACCCGCAACCTGAATATTGCAAGAAACTCAGCTAATTAGATTATGAGCGTATTTTCCAGAGACTCCTTTAAAAGGAAATTTGTCTAGATAGTGCTGGTGAATTCACGTCTCAAACCTTTGATGATTATTGCATGTCTGTTGGGACAAGTATTGAACATCCGGTAGAACATGGTGATACACAAAATCTAATAACATTAATTCGCATCAAGCTAATGAGTAATCAAAGTTCTCCCCATTAAAACTAGTTATGGGTCAGACCAAAGTATAACCCATATGAGAATCTTTGGATGTGTAGTATACGTCCAAATTGCTCCACCACAGTGCTATAAGATGGGTCCTCAAGGAAGATAGAAATATATGTTGGATATGAATTTCCATTGGTAATTAAGTATATAAAGCCATCCACGAGGGATTTATCTATGGCTTGATTCGTAGACTGTCATTTTAATGAGTATATTTTTCCAACATTAGGGGGAGAAAATAAACAGTTGGAGAATAAAATAAGTTGTAATGAATAATCATTGATCCTCAGACTAAATAATATGAATTAGAAGTCCAAAGGATAATTCATTTGCAGAGCTTAGCGATTAATTGTCAGACGCTTTTGCTGACTCATATAGAGTGAAAAAGTCACATACCAGCTGTAAATGCTCCAATTAAAATTGATGTCCGGAAAGGACAATAATAAAACTGCTAGTGAGTCTAAAGACCGCATGAAGCGTGATAGAACTATTGGTTCCAAAGATAAGAATCCTCGGAAAAGAAAAGGCGCAGAAATTAACAATATTCATATCGAGGAAGCTAAGATTTTTGAAAGGTATCCAGAAGAGACATTAAACATGACAAAGAAAGAAATTCAGGTACCTTAGAATGAAGAGATCTCAACTAGTTATGTCATGTATAGAATAAAATGGAACCGAAAGCAAATCGACGTCAATGATATTTTTACATGCAATGTAGCAGTTCATGTTATGGATAAAAAGAGGATCATGAGCAAAAGCCTATTGCAGAGTGTACACAAAGTAATGATTGGCCAAAATGGAAAGAAGCAATAGATGCAAATTAAAATCTCTTGGAAAGAGAGAAGTATTTGGACCAGTAGTCCGTACACTTGAAGGTGTAAAAGCAGTGGGATATAAAGTCTTTGTGCGAGAGAATGATAAATATGGAATTGATTATGGAGAAATATACTCTCATGTGGTGGATGCAACTATTTTCAAGTTCCTTATCAGTCTGGCAATGAAAGAATGACTTGATTTATGTTTAATAGATGTAGTCCATATCCTATTTATATGATCCACTGGAAAACAAAATTTATATGAAAATTCCTGAAGGATATAATCCCCGAAAGATTAATGATATCAAAATTATGTTCCCGTGAACTCTAGATATTCAATCCAATTAAGGAAAATACGTGCATGAGGATAATCACGAAAGTGAATTTTAAAAGGTTATCGCAAGTCGTAATTTGGAAGAAAAGACATTGGAAAGATAAAATTATTTTAAGGTATCTCAAATTGAATATCTAGTGAAAGAGATGTTATTCCAAAAGATCATAGTAGAATTTTACATAAAACTCAAATTTGAGCATTTCTAAAAGAAATGATATTTGGTCATGAAGTACCATACTTAACATGTTATGTGAAAAATCTATTATTGTATAACTCATGTAAAAGAGTATTGTGGTATACAATGAGCTTTCTTATGATAAGAAGGAATGCCAAAGAGTATCTTTCACAAGAAAAGTATAAATAATTCGTATCTACAAGACGAATGTTCGAAAGATTGTATATAAAAAATAAATTTGGACCTGAAGTTCAAATAGACCAAAAAATAATCTTCTATGTTGATGTGATCATGGAGCAGCATGAACCTGAGGATCCGCTTGAAGCAGAGGAGGACACGGATAATGGAGCTAAGGAGCAGCTTGTACCCGAGGAATCAAAGGATCCCTTACATGTTGCACCTGGTCCAATGACTAGGTCAAGGACGAAACGTCTTAACCAAGCTATTAGCACGCTCCTACGTCAAGAAGAAGGCAACCTTAAACCCGATGCTTGTCCAACTACTCTGGTTGTGATTCAAGCCGTTTAAGGGTTGACAATGGGAGGTGTGTGGCTTGTACTCTTTTTCCCTTGGTCTGGTTTTTTTCCATTGGATTTTCTAGACAAGGTTTTTAATGAGGCAAGTTCACACACTTACACATTTTCTCCATTGTTAACAATGCCATTAAAGAAGAAGAAATCACGTTTTTTTAGTTACATTAAAAACAGAGAGTTTTTCTTTGTTGGTCAAAACTGAGAGTTAATGTCTTAATTACTTTTTTTCATTTTCGAGAAGTCTTACCTTGTTTCCAAGGCTTCTCTCTTCTATATGTACTCTGATTTTCGTTCTAATAAAATTATCAAACTTTTTCTTATCAAAAATCTCTTTCTGAAATTCGTTTGATCATCTCTTGTAATTGTTTCGGTGAATCCAAACAGAGTCAAGAGTTTCGATAGTCTAAGTGTCTCTCATCACACTTAGAAGTATCCGTTTCAACAAGACCAACCCCCCCAGCCATATCGCTCATCATTTCGTTCATCATCCCGTTCAAAAGATTACCATTCCGCAGCCTTTGAAATTTCTTACAAACCTTACAAATTATCACGTTCAGAAGATCAAGGGAATTCTGCAGCCTTTGAAATTTCTTACAAACATTACAAATCATCACCACCATTCAATCAACCACACGAAGTGTATTCAAGGGGTTGTGATCTCTCTAACCAGGATCATATCAAGTGGTATCAGAGCCACTTCGTGTCAGGTTGTATCCATTCAATCTGTTCGTATTCTATTTTGAGTATAGATTTGATATTTCTGCTTTAAAACAGTAGGAATTTCGTGGTTTTGGAATAGGACTCTTCAACTTTCATATTTGATCAGTTAGGATTCATAAGAAAACTGTTGGAAATTCTGGATTTTTCATATTCTGAAATTTTTTTTTTCTGAATATTTTCTTTGTTACTTGATCCATTAGTTGCAAGGAACTTTTTACTTGTTTCTCGTGTTCTGATTATTGCAGAGACATGGAGAACGATGAGGAAGGAGAAAACAGCAACAAGCTTTTGCTTGAAGCTCTCACAGCCACAATGACTAAGTTGATGGATGAAAAGCTAGAAGCCTTTAGGCATGAACGTGTCAATTCTGATCAAGACAGAGATAAACCAAGAAGAAGACATAGAGATCATACAGAGGCTGGAGACTTAATGAGCTATTATAGCCAATCCTACAAACAAAACAGCCATAGAAGAACAAGGCGTGACAGAGAAGAAAAAGCTCTTCCTAGGGAAAATCTGGCCGGTTTAAAGTTAAAGATTCCTCCATTTCATGGAACGAATGATCCGGATGTGTATCTGGATTGGGAAAAGAAGATCGAATTAGTGTTCAACTGCCAAGAATACACAGAAACGAATAGAGTAAAAGTGGCAGCCACAGAATTCTATGATTATGCATTATCATGGTGGGATCAACTTGTTATGGCTAGAAGAAGGATTGGAGATTATCCTATTGATACTTGGAGTCAGATGAAGATTCTAATGAGGAAACGGTTCGTACCAAGCCACTACCATAGGGAGCTTCATCACAGATTAAGGAACTTGGTACACGGAAACAGATCCATAGAAGAATACTACAAAGAGTTGGAAACTCTCATGCTACGGGCTGATATAAGAGAGGATAAGGAGGCTACTTTGTCAAGATTCTTAGGAGGTCTCAACAGAGATATTCAAGATCAGTTGGAGGTTCAACATTATGAGGAATTAGAAGAGCTACTGCACAAGGCCATTATGTTTGAAACACAACTCAAGAGGAAGAGTTCTAAGACTAGTTTTGGTCAGGAAGGTCTAGCTATCATAGAGAAGACAAGACTAGATTTCAGAAGGATTATAAGCCTTTTGTAAAGCCAAAGGTTGAGGATCAAGATCAGAAAGGATAGAGCAAGGCTGTTGCAACAAGAGCTAGGGATCTTAAGTGCTACAAATGTCATGGTTTGGGACATTATGCTAGCGAGTGCTCCAACAAAAGAGTTATGATGCTTAGGGAAAATGGAGAGATAGAATCCGAAGATGAGCAGCCTGGGGAAACTTCGTTTCCAGAGGATTATGAGGCGGCACCAGCCGGAAATCTACTAGTCACCATGAGGAACTTGAGTGTTATGAGCAAATCAGAAGAGCAAGAGCAAAGGGAAAATCTTTTTCACTCTAGATGCATAGTTAAGGAAAAACTATGTAGTCTGATCATAGATGGTGGAAGTTGCACTAATGTTGCGAGTGAGACTATGGTAAAAAAACTTGGACTTGAGGAATTAAAGCATCCGAGACCATACAAGCTACAATGGTTAGATGATAGTAAAGAGATGGCGGTGAAAACTCAAGTTAAGGTTCCTTTATCTATTGGAAAGTATGAAGATGAAATCCTATGTGATGTGTTGCCTATGGAAGCTAGTCACATTCTGTTGAGAAGACCATGGCAATCAGATAGGAGAGTTACTCATGATGGGTTCACCAATCGCCATTCCTTTGAATTCAAAGGGAGAAAAACCGTTCTGATTCCAATGGCTCCTCATGAAGTATATCAAGATCAATTGAGCATGAAAAAGAAAGCGGTCGAAGCATCTAAACCATCCAATCTCATGATCACCGAGAGTAAGAAAAAGGGAAGTAATTTACACAAGTCTAGCTTACTCTTTGTGTTTAAAGAAACTCTTACTTGTACAACTAACTAAGAACCGGCCTTGCCGAGTAATATTGAGTTTCTTTTACAGGATTTCAAAGATGTATTTCCAGAGGACAATCCGGAGGGATTACCACCTATTAGAGGCATTGAACATCAAATTGATTTCATGCCCGGAGCAGCCTTGCCAAACAGACCCGCATATAGGACCAATCCTATGGAAACCAAGGAGTTAGAAAAGCAAGTTACAGAGCTTATGGATAAAGGACACATCCGTGAAAGCATGAGTCCATGTGCCGTACCTGTTTTACTTGTGCCTAAGAAGGATGGTAGCTGGAGAATGTGTGTTGATTGCCGAGCCTATACCTAGATTAGATGATATGCTTGATGAATTGCATGGCTCTAGCATCTTTTCTAAGGTTGATTTAAGAAGTGGTTATCATCAAATTATGATGAAAGAGGGTGACGAATGGAAAACTGCATTTAAAACTAAACATGGACTATATGAATGGTTAGTAATGCCATTTGGATTAACGAATGCACCTAGTACATTCATGAGGCTAATGAATCATGTTCTTAGAGCTTATATAGGGAAATTTGTTGTAGTATACTTTGATGACATCTTAATCTACAACAAAAATTTAGAAGAGCATGTTAATCACCTTAGGTTGATTCTAGAAGTACTTAGAAAGGAAAAGCTATATGCTAACTTTAAGAAATGCACTTTTTGTACGGATAACCTTGTGTTTCTAGGTTTTGTAGTAAGTGCAGGTGGAATCCATGTGGATGAGGAGAAGATAAAGGCGATCAAAGCCTGGCCAAGTCCAAAATCAGTAAGTGAAGTATGGAGTTTTCATGGACTTGCTGGTTTCTATAGACACTTTGTCAAGGATTTTAGCACATTGGCTGCCCCGCTCACTGAAGTTATCAAAAAGGATGTGGGATTCAAGTGGGGACAAGCACAAGAAGAAGCGTTCCAATGCCTTAAGGAGAAGCTTACTCATGCTCCTGTTTTATCTCTTCCTGATTTTGCTAAAGTTTTTGAAATTGAGTGTGATGCTTCAGGTGTAGGAATTGGAGCTGTTTTAATGCAAGATAAAAAGCCAATTGCCTTTTTCAGTGAGAAGCTTGGAGGAGCTACCTTGAACTATCCTACTTATGATAAAGAGTTATATGCCCTGGTGAGAGCATTGCAAACTTGGCAACATTACCTCTGGCCGAAGGAGTTTGTAATTCACACCGATCATGAGTCCTTAAAGTACCTTAAAGGGCAACAGAAGCTTAACAAGAGACATGCTAGGTGGGTCGAATTCATTGAAACTTTTCCGTATGTCATCAAACACAAAAAAGGTAACGATAATGTAGTTGCCGATGCATTGTCACGAAGGTACGTTTTACTTACATCTCTTGAAGCTAAATTACTTGGTTTTGAACAACTTAAAACTCTTTATGCAAATGATTCTGATTTTGGAAAAATTTATTCATCTTGTGAGAAATTTGCATTCGGGAAGTATTATAGGCATGAAGGATTCTTAGTTTATGACAACCATTTGTGTGTCCCTAATTCTTCTTTGAGAGACTTGTTTGTTAAGGAAGCACACGGTGGAGGACTAATGGGATATTTTGGAGTTGCCAAAACCCTTAATGTCATGCAGGATCACTTCTACTGGCCGCAAATGAAAAGAGATGTTGAAAAATGTTGTGAAAGGTGTACAACATGTAAACAAGCAAAAGCCAAATCTCAACCCCACGGTTTGTATACTCCTTTACCTATTCCTTTGCATCCATGGCATGACATCTCTATGGACTTCGTTGTAGGATTGCCTAGGACTAAAACAGGTAAGGACTCCATATTTGTGGTTGTGGATAGGTTTTCTAAAATGGCTCATTTCATTCCATGCCATAAGACTGATGATGCCATGAATGTTGCTAGTTTATTCTTTAAAGAAGTTGTACGTTTGCATGGCATGCCTAAGTCTATAGTTTCTGATCGTGACACTAAGTTCCTTAGCTATTTCTGGAAAACATTATGGTCTAAGTTAGGAACTAAGCTGTTATTTTCTACTACTTGCCACCCACAAACTGATGGGCAAACCGAAGTAGTTAATAGGATTTTGTCTACACTTTTGAGAGCCTTGATTAAAAAGAACCTTAAAACTTGGGAAGAATGTTTGCCTCATGTAGAATTTTCTTATAATCATGCTATACATTCTGCTTCTAAGTTTTCACCATTTCAAATTGTTTATGGGTTCAATCCCATCTCTCCTTTGGATTTAATGCCTTTACCTTTGAGTGAAAGAGTAAGCATGGATGGGCAAAAGAAGGCAGATATGCCTTTACCTTTGAGTGAAAGAGTAAGCATGGATGGGCAAAAGAAGGCAGACTTGGTAAAACAAATTCACGAGAAGGCGAGGCTCAACATTGAAGAAAAGACAAGGCAATACGTCAAACATGCTAATAAGGGCAGAAAGGAGTTGATCTTTGAAGAAGGGGACTTGGTCTGGATTTATCTTAGGAAAGAATGCTTTCCTAATGAAAGGAAATCTAAGCTAATGCCGAGGATTGATGGACCATTCAAAGTGCTCAAGAAGATCAACAACAACGCATATCAACTGGATTTGCAAGGTAAGTATAATGTTAGTAATAGCTTTAATGTTACTGATATTGTGCCTTTTCTTGCAGAAGAAACAGATCTGAGGACAAATCTTTCTCAAGAGGGAGGGGATGATGTGATCATGGAGCAGCATGAACCTGAGGATCCGCTTGAAGCAGAGGAGGACACGGATAATGGAGCTAAGGAGCAGCTTGTACCCGAGGAATCAAAGGATCCCTTACATGTTCCACCTGGTACAATGACTAGGTCAAGGACGAAACGTCTTAACCAAACTATTAGCACGCTCCTACATCAAGAAGAAGACAACATTAAACTCGATGCTTGTCCAACTATTCTGGTTGTGATTCAAGCCGTTTAAGGATTGACAATGGGAGGTGTGTGGCTTGTACTCTTTTTCCCTTGGTCTGATTTTTTTCCCATTGGGTTTTCTAGACAAGGTTTTTAATGAGGCAAGTTCACACACTTACACATTTTCCCCATTGTTAACAATGCCATTAAAGAAGAAGAAATCACGTTTTTTTAGTTACATTAAAAACAGAGAGTTTTTCTTTGTTGGTCAAAACTGAGAGTTAATGTCTTAATTACTCTTTTTCATTTTCGAGAAGTCTTACCTTGTTTCCAAGGCTTCTCTCTTCTATATGTACTCTGATTTTCATTCTAATAAAATTATCAAACTTTTTCTTATCAAAAATCTCTTTCTGAAATTCGTTTGATCATCTCTTGTAATTGTTTCGGTGAATCCAAACAGAGTCAAGAGTTTCGATAGTCTAAGTGTCTCTCATCACACTTAGAAGTATCCGTTTCAACAAGACCAATCCCCCAGCCATATCGCTCAGCATTTCGTTCATCATCCCGTTCAAAAGATTACCATTCCGCAGCCTTTGAAATTTCTTACAAACCTTACGAATTATCACGTTCAAAAGATCAAGAGAATTCTGCAGCCTTTGAAATTTCTTACAAACCTTATGAATCATCACATTCAGAAGATCAAGGGAATTCTGAAGCCTTTGAAATTTCTTACAAACATTATAAATCATCACCACCATTTAATCAACCATACGAAGTGTATTCAAGGGGCTGTGATCTCTCTAACTAGGATCATATCATATGTGAAAAGGATGTTATGGACCAGAAGTCCAATTACCCGGGAGATTATATGACAATCATACGACCTTTTTCACTAAGGCTTTGCTTATAACAAATCCCAAAAGATGGTATTTATGATCGGAATGCATCTCCTGAAGATGATGCTTCCAGGGGGAGAAATATGATGATGTGTGTGGATGTACTCTTTTTCCCTTATCATAATTTTTATCCCATTGGGTTTTTCTATGACAAGGTTTTTAATGAGACATCAAAGAACACACAAATGATAAACACATAAAGAGAATGTCATACATTAATGAGATCAAGAGAAGCAAAGAGAATGATCAATATGAATCATCTGCAAGACCCATGAACTGCAGAAAAATGGTGATATATATGTTCTATAGACTCGTTCAAGTGAAGATTTGATAGACTTATTTACCAAGACGCTTCCAACTGCAAATTTTAAGAAGGTAGTTCATCATATTGGATTGCGTTGTCTCGAAAATCTCGAGTCATGTACTCATCAGGGGGAGTAAATGCGTGCTGCACTCTTTTTTCCTTAACCATGGTTTTTCCCACAGGGTTGACTCGTCGCGTGTTGACACTCGCCTCGGCCTAAGGTGAAGTTTGCCTCAGCGCGTGCTGATATGCTTCGGCACATGTTTGCCTTGGTATGTGCTGATACGCCTCGGCATGTGGTAACATTTGCCTCGGCGCTAGCTGATACGCCTCGGCATGTGGTTATGTTCGCCTTGGCGCGTGCTGATACGCCTCGGCACGTGGTAACGTTTGGTTCGGCCCAACTTGTTGCTTCGACCCAAGACATTTTTTAGGCCTTGTCTCTTTTGGCTAGACCAATAGTTGAGTTGATTCTGCGAAATCCCATTGTATGCTTAGTCATTTCTGTTGATCTTTTGTGGGTAAAAACTGACCCCAACAACAGATGCATCATAATTTTACCCTTTTTGAGGTTTCAACAATCTTAAAATTTGGTGACGAGATAGAGAATTGAGTTACCTTTCTAATGGAGTTGGTTTCAAGTCATTTGGAGATATAGTTGAAGAGTTACACCTGATTTAATGAAGACATGTCCGCCTAGCTCGCATATGAAGCAGGCGCAGGAAACTGAAGCAAGGAAGGGACCAGTGTAATACCCCCGAACCGATCTAAGAACCAGATAGTTCGAGAATGCTAAAACTAATGAATACAGTGGACAGTTCGGCTAAGTCCTTAGAAAAAATTCAAAGAATCGGTCAATCCATCCGTCGTACCATCCCTCTAAACCTCGGCCTAAGGCTTGCTAACCCGTACCAGAGAGCAGAGTTATGTTAGCTCATACAAAGCTAATACCATTAGACATTAGAAACTTTGTGAAAACCATTTCATTAATACGTAGTATATAATTCAACAAACCGTTACCGAAATAATATAAGTTGGGTATCCGAGTTAAACTCATACGTATTAAACATTATTCCAGTTTACAAATGCATATCACCAAAGGCAGACCGTACCAACGCACTCTCTGCTTTTACTCGACAACTCAATAGAAAAAGAGTGGTTAGGTATCGCAGACTAAATGCATATCACCAAAGGCAGACCGAAGGCAGATTGATATCAGAATTTTGGGAGAGTTAGATTTTAAGCGCCATCACCAGTAGTGCACTAACCGGTATAAACCATAACGAGATAAGCAATCTCAAACAACTCGATGAACATAGAGTGGTTAGGGTATCGCAGACTGAATACATATCGCCAACGACAGACCAAAGGCATATTGATATCAGAGAATTTGTTTATACATGTTTTTTTTGTTGCATATTTGTATATACTTCGACTTCCTTTTTTATACATGATTTCTTACACTTTATTACAAATTATATAAAAAAAAACAAAATTTTTTCTTGTTATCATATATTTCTTTGTTCAACACCGAGAATATGTGAAGTATACCCTTGGTATTGTACTCTTTTATAAACCATGACTATTGTTTTTTCTTTCATTCTGTTTTTTCAAGGTAAATAAGTTTTTAAACTCTTAGATTGAAGATTATTTTGGATTTATGACGTCTTAACAACTGTTAATCGTAGTTTTTACTTTGTTTGAAGTGGTTTAGGGTTTCGCAGACTAAATGTAGACATAAAGCAGCGCGTTGAAATAATCCTATCTTATTATATAAAGCTTAATGCGTCAAACGTTGTAATTAACACGATCGTGACATGTGGCATCCGATCGATAAGATGTTGACACGTGTAAATTTTTTTTCCAATTATCTATTTAAAAAAACATAATATTATTATATTTTTGAATTAGATTAAAAAAAATTAAAAAAAATTTTCATTAATTTTTCTAAAAATTTGTTTTGATAATTTTATTTTTGCTAATTAGTAAATCTAAATATATATATATATATATATATATATATATATATATATATATATATATATATAAGTAAATAAATAATAAGGGACAATCTCAATAATACCACTTTGAAATTATAGTTTTACAAGCGTGCCACTCATTAATGTCCATTTTCATTTATGCCACTATATATTTACAGAAAGTCGATCTTGCCCCTGGAAAATCTCTCTCTCTCTCTCTCTCTCTCTCTCTCTCTCGTTACAGATCTGATCTCTCTCTCTCTCGTTACAGATCTGATCTCTCTCTCTCGCTTGTTACAGATCTGATCTCTCTCTCTCTCTCTCTCTCTCTCTCATATCGATATAGTTCTAGATCCGATTTCGTCATTTGTGTTACAGATCAGAGTTTTTGACTCGATTTGGGTTACAAATCTAGAGTTTTTGATTCGATATGGGTTACAGATCTAAGATTTTTTATTCAATTTGGTTGAATGTAGTAATAAATTTGGGTTATATTTGGGGTATATTTCAATTTGTCAATTTGGGATTGATTTCAATCTGAGTTAATTTTGTTGTTGAATGTTGTTCTTCTTCTATTTTTTCCTTTTAATTTTATCAAACGACGTTCTTCTTTTTGATCATTATTTTTGTCTTACAGTTTTGTAATTAAAATAACCTAATTTTTATGTTAGAATCTCTGTTAGATAGACATATTCTAAAGCTGGAGACGATTGATCTCTGTAATTGTGTACAAAAGTGCTTTATAACATATTTAAAAAATTTTATAAGGTATTTAAAAGATTTTATAAGGTATTAAAAGGTTTTATAAGGTACTTAAAAGGTTTTATAAGGTACTTAAAAGGTATTTAAAAAACTCCTCCTGCAAACACTCCAAGTGCTCTCAGAAGTTTATGTATCAACAGAGACAAAATAAAAACAAAAGTATTCGTGTAAAAATTAATCTGACTATGTAAACAATAAAATCAAGTATCACAAGAAACAATAAGGTATTATAATATTTTTAAACAGTTTTATAATGTTTTAAACATTTTTACAAGGTATTTAAAAGGTTTTATAAAGTATTTAAAATGTTTGATAACCTATTTAAAATGTTTTATAAGGTATTTAAAAGGTTTTATAAGGTATTTAAAAGACTCCTCCTGCAAACACTCCAAGGGCTATACCTTCAAAACTAAACCCTATTTAAAATATTTTATAAGGTATTTAAAATGTTTTATAAAGTATTTAAAAGGTTTTATAACCTATTTAAAATGTTTTATAAGGTATTTAAAAGGTTTTATAAGGTATTTAAAAGATTCCTCCTGCAAACACTTCAAGTGCTATACCTTCAAAACTAAACCCTATTTTTAAAAGGTTTTATAAGGTATTTAAAAGGTTTTATAAGCTATTTAAAAGTTTTTCCGATTCTTCTTCTTCCGCGATAGCGTTTTCTCTTCCTCCTTCTTCTTTTTTACCTTCCCTGGATATTACCCGGAAGTTGACTTTTCACCGTTCTTGACCTAACACAGGTCGGATCTTCAACAAATTGGGTCATTAATCGGGCTAAACAACCTTTCTTCTTCCCAAATCTACCAGATCAAATCTCAAATCCGTGTTCTTCGTCAAACGCACCACCAGATCAACAACAACTTTTCCTCGAATTTTCTCAGAGGAGATAGCGACGGAGTTCAGAGACGACGAAATCGGAGATAGAGAAATCTGAGATCGGAGACGGAGAGATTTGAGATCGGAGACGACGATTTTAGAGGAATTCTCGAGTTGGGAGGCAAGATCTGAAGAAATCAATACAAAAAATTAGGTTAAAATGAGTTAAAGGGTAATATGAGGATATGGGGGAAAAAGAGTGGCACGCTTGTAAAGATTTTTAAACAGTGGCATTTTTGCAAAGTGGTAATTGAAAAGTGGCATATCTCAGAATTTCTCAAATAATAAAAAGTAAACCTAATTCAAATAGGAATAGTACAAACATAAATATTAAGAAAATATGATAAATTTTTCTAATACCTTGATAAAATTTAACTAAAAACCAATTAATGGAATAAATAGAATCCAAATAAAGAAATAATTGTTTAGACTTCTCTATGAGTGATGTCATATCGACTTTCTCAATCTTATTTATTTACTTTTATGGTTGATCTAAATTGGTTTTTATAAAAAAATTATAATAACTTAGATCCCAAATAAGATCTATTATATAAAAGTTTGATGTGATTACTTTGTAATTATTTTATATAATAATTTTCATTTTCCATAAAAGAAAGATTATATGTCGAGTCAAAAAATAAAATAAAAAGTCAAATATGACTAAAAATGAGTAAATCTAATTCAAATAGAATATGTGATTTAATTCGTTAAGATTTTGAATATATATATATATATATATATATGATTAACTACATAATGAAAGGTAAACCTAATTCAAATAGGAATAAGAGAAACTAATTATTTAGAAATATTTAATTGAAAATAAAATAATATAAGAAAAATAAGTGGATCAAAATAAATAATTAATTGTTAGATTCTCTATAAGTGGTTTCGCATCGATTTTTCTATCTTATTTTATTTATTTACACTGGTGATATGATTTTACTTTCCATTTTTTTGCGTTTAGTTTTTTTTTTTACAGATTATCAAATAATAAAAGATTAACAATAATTCAAATAGATATATGATAATTAATTCATCAATTTTTTTAAAAACTAAATTTATATGAACAGCAAAATCCTAAAAGTTAAACCTACTTCAAAAGGAATAAAAACCTAACTATTTTAAAATACATTGTATAATTTAATTAAAAATCAAATAATAAAAGAATCAAAATAAATAAATAACTCTTATAATTCTCAATCAGTGATTTCGCATTAGAGTTCTCAATTTTTGTTTTACGTGAGCTCGATTTTTTTTATTTTTTTATGTTTTATTTCTTTTAACATGATCGTGACACGTGTCAAGTCAGTCAATCAGATTTTGACACGTGTAATTTTTTTCCAATTAGAGTTTGACACGTGTTAAAATTTTTATTTATTTTAACAAATCTAATATACTAATTAGATTTTGACTTTAAACCTAATATACAATTACATTTATTTTTTCGCGGATGAGTATTTTTTTCTTTTTTGTTTTTGATTTATCTCACGGATTATAATATTTATTATAAATTCGCGTATAAGTGGGTCCTAAATCTAGTATATATTAATAAATGAGACATTCACAAAAAATCATAAGTATTAAGCAATGAGTAAATTAAGCAGACCATGAAGTCCACTAATTACTCTTACCAAACGGTGAAGCCCACTAATTACTCTTACCAATATACAAAATAAGCTCAAGAGCCCAATTTCAGTAAGGCCACCGAATTATTAATACTCCCACACAATTATATCAAATATCTCCGTAAGAAATGTTCGTAATCCCACACAATTATATCAAATATCTCCGTAAGAAATATTCGTAATCCTATATTAACAGAGGAGACATTCACAAAAAATTATAGATGTCAAACAATAAACAATTTAAAGGACATATCATTTAATTTTAACCAATCAGAATATTTCAATTAAAAATATATGATATGATGAAAATCTCTACATATTCTCATTAATTTACATAAGCTCATTAATACATATTTTACAAATTTAAATCCAACTAAATATAATATTTTAGACTTACAATATTTATTTTTAATTTTTTTATGATATATTAACAAGTTTTTTATTATTATGAAGATCAATTTAGACCGAAAAAATGAAAATAAATTTTACACTTGATATTGAAATAAATAACATTTGCATATTTTTAATCAGTTTTACACATAAAAATACTAAAACTAATGACATTAACATATGTTTGATCAAAAGTATTTAACTTTATTACATTTATGCATAATATATACCATTTTGTACGTTTATAGATATTAGAAATCATATGTTTTGTTATACACGTTTAAATATTAAAAAATTGTATATGTTAAAACTGATTCGTCAACCTATTTAATCATTTAATCTCGCGCTCGGCGTAGGTCAAAAATCTAGTTTCTATTAAAATAAAAGGCGGCGCTATCTTAATTGTACTCCAAAAAGAGAAACTGTCTTAATCATCTAAATTTGTTTATTTTCTTCCCTAATATAATTCGGGCCTCAAAATATTTCAGGCCCATGACGAAGCCAAGAAACCCTAAAAACACAATATTGACTATTCTTCTTCCTCTCAGCAATCATAGAGCAGACATCATCTTCAACTTTTTCGATCTCTTCATTTCTCCGATATTTTTCCTATATTTCTCTGAAATAGTCTAATTCCTACGAATATATCATGGATATGGATGATTATACCATGGACTTTCCTGCCATGCTTTTTTCCAAAGGAAATAAGCCAGACCCAGATACCAGAATAAACTACAGTTCGAATTTCAATCATCTTCCACTGGTGGAAAGTGTAGTGGGTAAGGAAGTGTGGGACCATGTTTGCGATCCATCACTAGGAGTTATTTGTAAGTTTGAGAAGTTGAATTACGGATGGAGTGCGAGATTTGTACATCAGTATCTTATCTCCAAACAACTGGAGTGTGAAAGCCCACATGAGTTGTGGTTTTTTTATCGTGGGGCAGCCAGCACGGTTCTCGCTCTTCGAGTTTGAATCGATCACTTGTCTTAACTATGATAAAATTACGCAGTTGGATGGACTGAAATCTTCTCAAGCTTCTCAAGAAGGCTGGAAACGCTTTTGGGATCTTCTCAAAATACGACGTTCTAACCCTTGTATTGAGAACATAAAAAGCTTCTGTTTGAACTATGCTGGACAGATAAGCAAATCTTGGTCCAGGGAAGATAAAATTAGGCTTCGTTATTTAGCCATCCTGTCTAACGGTCTATTGGATGCTGATCGGTGTACTGCTATTCCACTTAACCTAGATAGGTTGGTGATGGATTTGGATACTTTCAAACGGTATCCCTGGGGGAGGGTTTCTTACAAAGATCTTGTTGAACATGTTAAGTTTGTAACTAAAGAGAAGATATGGCAAGACTCTTTTGTTTTGAAGAAGGGGTTCGTGAAAGTTCTACACGAGAGTATGACGGTATATATCTGCTAAGATTCAAGGGAAAAGTTGGCAGACCCGATATGGATAAGATCTTCTTGAGTGAAGAGGTATGTACATTTTCTTTAAAGGTATATATTTGGCACAATTTGTTCAATGGAAAATGTAGACTTTTGGCAGACTATGCCACTTATGGCAGAATTTGTTTGTGAATTATGCACACTCATGTCAGACTTCTAGCTACTCAGTAACAAAATAATTGTGTTTTGTAGGTGACTGTAACTAGAATGTGTGAGAGATCCTAGACAGAAATGTATCCACGTTGGAAAGCTAACAACGTATTTGATGTCAAGGTTGATAATCTCATCAAATACATTCTTTCAGGCAAGCCGTTGGCTGACATCAAACAGACTGTCTCAAAAAAGCCCCCAAGTCCTACAAATAAAAAATGGCAATGGAAAAAAGAGGAAAGTAGTTCATGAAGAAAAGAGGGGAAAAGGGAAAAAGAGGAAGGGAATGAAGAGCGACATGGAAAAAAGAGGAAGCGAATTGAAGATTATGAAGAAAAAATCGAAGAAGAAGATGTCGGACATTATGTCTTCAACCCGAGGTTGACTCTAGATAAGATCCCATCTACTGGTTCAAGGACATCGTCGACATCGATTTGATTTATTTTGCCCCAAATACGATTTTGATTTATGGATTTCGGATTTTGTAAAATTATGTTTGAACTACTTGGTAAAACTTGGCACATGGACATGAGTAAGAGCAACAGAACATCTTCGGGATCTAGCGTAAGCTCTAAGGGTCGCCGAATAGGCCAATATGGTATTCTGATCTGATGCTTTTATCGTGGTGAAGCTGTGATTGAAACAACAAAAGCCGGTTTGAATCGTGGGAGAAGATTCTACACCTGTGTAAAAAACAAGGTAAAGAAGAAGAATATGGTATTTACACAATGTTATAGAGTTGTGGAAAATGTATGATTAGAATTGAATGTATGATTATGATGAAGGTTGCCACATATGGAAATGGTGGGATGAGACAATGATGGAGGAGTTTCGTGATATCAAGGATGAAATGGAGGAGCTAGAGAATCCAATTCGGTACATTACAACGGGGGTTAATGGCAAGTCTGTTGACCCTCAGATGATGTGGCCTATTTGGACGAGATATTTCCGTTGAAGGAGTTGGTTCGAAGTTGCGATGAAGATTTAAAGAAGCTTAAGGAGATGGTTTTGACTTTTGAAATTTCTGATAATGATGTCAATGTGCTTAAGGAGATGGTTCTGAAACTTCAAACCATGGTGTTTAGAGAGAAAGGGATGAAGCGTATGTTTGGAGTGCTTGTCGGTCTAGCTTCTATTGGCATCTTCTTCCTTGTCTGTTTAGCAATCTACCATTAAAGTTGATATTTAGCAATCCACCATTGAAGTTGATGTTCATTACATGTATTGCCATTGGTTTGTTTTAGAATAAAAAGGGTCATTAAAGGTAATTATGCCAAGATACTATAATGTCTAAATGGGCATCTAAATTATTATTTGTAATCATGGCTGATATACTCCATATTTTACAGTTTTTACTATAGATTTTATATATTTTATTACGGTGGTTTTATGCGTTTAGAGGTAGTTTTTCTCGTATTTGTAGTTTTACAGTCTTTACAAGGAAAATCATCAAAAAGAGCAAAAGGACCAAAAGAGGTGTTAATCATGCTACGGCCATTCACTCAAGTCAAAAGAAGTCATCCAAGTCACAATATTCACAAGATATGCAATTTTCCAAGTTGGACAGAACAGATGCACCAGAAGTTTACTGATCGTTGGAAGCCTTAATCAGCTTGGAATTGGATGAAATTTGGTGACGAGATGGATAATTGAGTTAGATTTACAATGGCGGTGGTTTCAAGTCATTTGGAGCCTTGGTTGAAGAGTTACACCAGATTTACAGAAAAAAATATCCATCTAGCTCGAAGCTGAAGCATGTGCAGAATTGTCACAACACCGGTCACAGGATTTTGACCAATGCTCAGACCGATGCAGCCTATTTGGTCGAGCTTTCCAGCCCAATTTAACTTTATTCAAGCAGGGAAAGTCTCTTTTTCCCCTAAGCTTAAACCCTAATGACCATAGATCTATATATACTTGTGTTTTAACCTCTTGTTAGACATAAGCTATCATAAGCCTCCATATGACTCAAAAATAAACAGCAGCCACGTTTTTATCATAGATTATTCATAGACTTTTGATTCAAGAGCTTCCAGAGAGAATATCTCACTCTTGTATCTTCATATAGAGAAAATTTCTTAAACCCTTCGTGTTTCAATTTGCTTTTTTATGATTATGAATACTTATTTATCTCTTTGCTTGATTTTTGTTATGATTTTTGAGTATTCATATTGTTAGATTATAGGTATTCAATGAGTTCATGAATTATTAAACTTTTATCGAATGAATAAGGAAAAATCTAAAGGTTTCTTCATCTTTACTTGCTCGTAATGCTGCATGCTTTTTTGATAAACTAGCATCGGATCTTGGGTTAATATACTCTCCAAAAGCTTGTTATATTGCTTAAACTAGTATTTGATGAGCAATACATCATAACCTGCGAAAGTTGAGTTATGGGGTATTGTGAACAATTGAATCTTGAACGAATTAATGCATGTTTTCAACTTGTAATAACCTGTGAGAGTTGAGTCTATTAGGTTGTTAAAACATAGTAATTGGAACCACGAGAGTGAAAATATTATACCTTGGTGATTTGAGTTCTAGAACAGTTCTTATTAAATCCCTGAAATTTGATAATTGTTTATGATTTATGAATCTCTGCGATTAACCTATTGCCTAACGCTCTCTTTTACTCAATTTAATCATTTTATTTACTTTATTTTAGTGCTTTCATTCAATCAAAACCAAAAACTTAAATATATTTGTTTTAGCTAGATTTGTAGTACAACGCAAGGTCTCTGTAGATTTGATCCCTTCTATACTATTGCGATTGTTGTGCACTTGCAGTTATTTTAATTGGGTTTCAAACTCTCTACATCAATGGCCCATGAGAAAAATTATACATAAAGTAAGAGCATGTTTCTTTACACCATTTGATCGCACATTCCATTTATTCAGAATCCGCTCATCATATGCTATCATTTGCTCATCATCTGCTCGTCATCTGATGAGTGTAAGCAAAAAAAATGCAGATTAATATCAGAATCCGCTCATCATCTACTGTCAAATGCAGAGTACGAGCAGAAGTTGCATCTTCTCTGTTTATACTCTAAATGCGTTAATTTTTTAACCCTTTGTAGATGAAAATAAGTAGAGAATGCGCAGTTTATGATGAGTGCAAGCAAAGAAGACGCAAATTAAAATCAAAATCCACTCATCAGCTGCTGTCAGATGCAGAGTACGAGCATAAGCTGCATCTTCTCTGTTTATACTCTATATGCGTTGATTTTTTTTAACCCTTTGTAGATGAAAATAAGTAGAGAAGGTACAGTTTATGCTGAGTGTTAGCAAAGAAGAAGCAGATTAAAATCAGAATCCACTCATAATCTGCTGTCAGATGCAGAGTACGAGCAGAAGTTGCGTCTTCTCTGTTTATACTCTATATGCGTTGATTTTTTTAATCCTTTGTAGATGAAAATATGTAGTAAAGAAGCAGTTTATGCTGAGTGTAAGCAAAGAAGACGCAAATTAAAATTAGAGTCCGCTCATCATTTGCTGTCAGATGCAGAGTACGAGCAGAAGCTGCGTCTTTTCTGTTTAGAAGGTGCAGTCTTGTAGATTTGTAGATTTTACAAGTGATGGATCCATGATCGGAGTAAAGAGGATGGTAGAAACTTACAACTGTCGAATGTCGAGGAGAAAAAAAAAGCCACACTCAAATAAGGGATTGAGTACATGATGAAACAACTGGTCAAAACTCTCAAGTAGCAGACCATGAATGTGGTTCAAAAGAGTTTTGGCATGTTTTTATGTACTCAATCACCTCCTCGAGTGTAGCTTGTCTTCTTTCCTTTAGTATAAGTACAGAAGGCGCATATTACAAATAGATTATGTGCAATACAGATCAAATGTCTCCTTTTTCTACAGGGATTTGTAGATTTTACAAGTGATGGATCCATGATCAGAGTAAAGAGGATGGGAGAAACTCACATCTGTCGGATTTCGAGGAGGAAAGAAAAGCTACACTAAACGAAACAACATGTCAAATTTCTCAAGATTTGCTTCCCCATCTCTTTACTCCGATCCTGGATCCATAACCCGTAAAATCTCAAAATCTTTGAGTGTTTCCACAATAGAGTTTTCAGGGTTGTTCTTTTTATAGGCGAATAAGAGGAAGTGGAATAGTTGAGAAAGTCGAACTGTCATTTCCAAAAAGAAGTGGAACATTTAAGAAAGTCGAACTGACATTTCCAAAAATGGAATAGTTGAAAAAGTGTAAATGGAATTGAGAGAGAGAGAAAAATGATCTTTTCGATATTAGTATTTATCAAACATTTAAATACATTTAATAACTCATATCATTTATTAGTTTGACATAATCAAATAGTATAAGCAAACAAAGTGCATATTACAAACAGATACTACGCAATACAGATCAAACTTACTTTTTCCCCATAATGTGGCCTCATAACATAATTTTGGTCTCGTAATTTTTTGTTAAATATTACAAAAAGAGTTGAACATTAACTCATTCCAATTCATCTTTTGCACTTAAAAGAAGATAAAACAAACAATAAACTCCCGACAAAAAAATATTAAACTCATAAACAGTTTTATTAGAAGGCGTACAAGCAAACATCTAGTAGAGTATCTGCAGTGAAGGCGCAGTCTCACAATTAACATAATAGAGTATGCTGGATATAGTTGAGCAATGGCAGAGTTAAGGATATATTTGATTAAAACTCGAATCCGAACATAAAATAAAGAGATTGTGATTAAATTACTCGAATCTCGTGTTGCATGATGCGATGATCGATACGTGATATTCCGATTCCTGCGCGTCTTCTATACGCTTCTGCAGGTGATACATGCAGAGTATGTCATGACATTTTTTGGAACCGTAAAAAGTAGGTTTGATCATTTACCCTTCTTTAAGTCGTAGATTACACGGTAAGAAATCCATGCTTTGATTTATTTATGTTGCTTCTTAGGAATATATGATTTTTTTTTAGTTTTAGTTTCTTAGATACAATATTTGGTTTTATGTTTAGGGCGTTCGGATCTCTGCAACCATTCAAAATCATCTATTAGATAAGTATGAAGATGTGTTGAATGAAGAGGAATGATATTCGATTAGGGATTTTGAAGTGGCGACTAGGCTGGAATAGTGGAAATTTACACACCATGACTTCCATATCTTCTTCTATGAAGAACCCCATATTCAGAAGCTAAACCCATTTTATGAGAGCCATGTAAACAAGAATTTCTCTCCATTTCACAAAGTTCTAAACGGCTCATTGTGTAAGAAGATTAGCGTTTGTAAGTTTTGATTCAATATTAGCTGTTTTGATTTTCCAATTCACGGCAGATCAAATCATCTATATTAATTTTGCTCTGTTTTGATTGTTCATAATTGATTTGCTTGGTGCTATTGTGAAAGTCAAGAAATTAGATATCTATCAAGTCTTCACAAATGAAACTTACATTCTCCCTAATCACAATGTTCTGCACTTTACATTGAGGAATTTCAAGTAAGTTATTTGTTTATGATATAATTCATATTTTATAGTTTTTAACTATTTTGTTGATAGAAATCCTCTACTTCTTCTTTGTGAAATGCAGAGGCCAAGAGATCAAATGTATTGCGAAGGATCAATTTGCTGGTAAAATTGAGTTCTATTGGCAATTTCAGCCAATTGGAAAGGTCACATTCTGTGTGCTATGATTTTAGGAAATGCACGATTTTGGAGGTAATGTTACTACTTGATTCAAAAATAAAGAAAACTGTTGCAACAGATATTAATAGTTGGTGAGTACCTTATTAAAGTTTGGAATTACAGGTGATATACGTGTGTCTCTCTCTACCCATCTTTGAACTCCTCATTAATCCAGCAATCCATACCATAGTCCGAGTAGAGAAAATGTAAGAGCAAGTTTCTTTACACTCTTTGATTTCACATTTCATTTATTCAAACGTATTTTAACAAAAAAATTATCATTGCGTCAAAGGTTTGTTTCCACCGGTGGTTTCTCAATGGTTGAAGATGCATACATTGATGACCCAATTCGTCTTAACAATATCACGGGTAATAAATACAAGAATAATTGAACTTGAATTATTTAATTGTATCCAAACTATGTTATGTCTTTTGTTTTCAGACTTCAATTTTCGTAAACTCTATTTTATCATTGGATTAATCTCTGTTAGATATGCCTCTTTTCAAACTATGCCAAAACGTTTAGGACTGGTAGACTATGTTTATCATTTAAGATTACGCAGACATTGCGAAATCATTTTCGGAGATACAACAAGAATTCAAACAACATACATAATTCAAGAATAGTAAATTAGTAACATAACAAATAAAAGTTCAAACACAAAAGGAAAACATGGTAACAAGCATTCAAAACAGACCGTCACGTCGGTTGATGCATATAAGTATGTCTGCATCATCCATGTATGAAGGAACATGCAAAAAATGGGGATCTAGTTCACTGCTTACACAATGAACTCTGTCCACCAATTTTTTAAAAACTCTAATATGGATGGAGGATGCTGCACAGTCAATTTCAAGGAGAATTTTTCCATTCCTGGCATTTTTGGTGCAATGCAACTGAAACCAAATAGGTGACCATATGACTTCTTGAAATGCTCCACAACCACAAGTTCTCCTCCTTCCCTACTGTTTCCCTGAAAACTATCCTTTGATAATCGTAAGAAATAGACATGGTTTGACCACATTCAAACATCTGTAGTTGCTCAGGATGTACAGTGCTGGCATGGTCATATAGCATTGGGTACGAGCCACTAAAGATGGAGTTGATAAAAGAGCATGGACATTGGGTGAATATGCACCCCTCTAAATGCGTTGATATTTCACCATAGGTGAGAGACTCCAAGCAACCTAATATAATATTCGGACATGGAACTTTAACAACCATGGTTGAATTGCATGTTCCACATAGCTACCTTGTAACTATATGACCTTGAGTACACTGAATGCCAAAGAAGGTCAACTGAAGATAGATCCCTAACTTATTCATCTCCATAGCTGCCTATGGATTCACATAACACATGCAGCTAGTAAACGGTAAGAAAGGTAACCTCGAGGAAAGGCCTGGGGTGATCAAAGCATCGATTCCTGCGTGATTCGGATCCATCTCCATCCATGTGGAGAGAAATATTGGTTTTTAGATTCGATAAAGGAGGCGATGCACCCGTTCTTGGAAGAGATCTGAAGAATGAACTTCTCCGAACCCTAATTTCGAATATTTGGTTTTATAATAATTGTCCATTATGGGCCCATGGACCCATAAGTATTATAAGTTTATGCATTTAGATTTGGAAAACTATGCAAAAATCTAGCAGAGTTTCGTATTCAAATCGTACTCTGCTTCCAATGTTTTTATTGAACTCTATTTAAATTAGTACTTTAAAATACGATATACGCTAGTGGGGTGGTCGTCCACCGTATAGCGCCTGGATGTATATACGGGCATTTATGTGGGGTATATACAATGAGTATTGTTTTGAAAAAATATATAATAATACAAAATATAATAAATATGCAAGTTATATTATCATATATAACTCAATATTAATTTACTAAATAAAACCCACATTTATAATTAGTATAATTTATGACTTTTAAAATTAGAATCATGTAAAAATATATAAAATATAATTTAAAAAAATAAAAATAAAAATAATATATATATATATATATAATATTTTATGCATAAGGCACTAAGCAAATTATAACAACTTTTTGAATTTGAAACGGCAGCGTAAAACAGTGAGAAGAAATGAGAGTACCTAATTTTAAAAACTATTTGTTTCGTCTACACTAATGATATTGATATTAACTTATTAAGTGATAATTCAGACCAGTTGATTATCTTAAATAGCTGAGATTAAACAAAAATAGTAGAGAAAAGCCCAAGTGTAAGTTTTGTCAAAACATTTTATTAAAAACACATAACATTTATACGGCCGTATAACATCCGTATAAACGTCTGTATTAGAGCTGTATTGTTCAATCCGTATAGCAAAAAACAGTACAGTTCTTCACCGTATAGCGTATATACAGCCGTATTTTAGAACACTGATTTAAATGAAAAAGTTATTATGGTATATTTATCTTTTAGTTATCAAATCTGCCAATGCTCTGCTTCCAAATCTGCCCATTATCCGCTTAAAAATATGCCTGTAATCTGCTTCAAAACAACCACAACTGCGACATATAATAGAGTATATGCATAAGAAATAATCAATTAACATAATGAAAATAAGTAAAAAAAAAAATCCAATCTAAATCCAAATAACATTATAGAGTTCAAAGAAACAGTTGTATATTAAATACATAATTAGTACCTAGAAACTGCGTCTTCTATGTTTATACTCTTAATATCTAATTTTAGTTTAACCCTCTGTAGATGATTAATTGCAGAGAAGGCGTAGTTTCTGCTGAGTGTAAGCAAAGTAGGCGCATACTAAAATCATTTCCAAAAAGTGCCACTGTTTCTGAAGAGTATAAGAAGAGAAGGCATTGTTTCAGCGATTACGCGCACACTATACGCAGAGCCCGCTCAGGCTCTAATCAATAGCTGATGTTTTTAGATAAATATATCTAGAGAAGGCAAAACATTATAATTGTCATCATAAAAGTGAAACAAATAAAAACCGAATGAACAAGTTTTACACAATGTTGTAGAAACACATAATAAAACAAAGAGGGTAGTTGACTAGACAAATAATAGATCCTTTCTTTGTCTCCACCACCTTACTCTGATAATCCCATGGTGATATGATCATGGATAGCATAAGGAACTTGGAACGTGGAGAAGAGCTCGAACCAGTGGAGTAGCATGAACCAGAGGAGCAGCTTGTAGCTGAGGATGCATTTGAAGCAGAGGAGGACACGGATAATGGAGCTAAGGAGCAGCTTGAACCCGAGGAAGCAAAGGATCCCTTACATGTTCCACCTGGTCCAATGACTAGGTCAAGGACGAAATGTCTTAACCAAGCTATTAGCACGCTCCTACGTCAAGAGGAAGGCAGCCTTAAACTCGATGCTTGTCCAACTACTCTGGTTGTGATTCAAGCCGTTTAAGGGTTGACAATGGGAGGTGTGTGGCTTGTACTCTTTTCCCTTGGTCTGGTTTTTCCCATTGGGTTTTCTAGACAAAGATTTTAATGAGGCAAGTTCACACACTTATACATTTGCCCCATTGTTAACAATGCCATTAAATAAGAAGAAATCACGTTTTTATCTTCAGTTACATTAAAAATAGAGAGTTTTTTTTTTGGGTTAAAACTGAGAGTTAATGTCTTAATTACTCTTTTGCATTTTCGAGAAGTCTTACCTTGTTTCCAAGGCTTCTCTCTTCTATATGTACTCTGATTTTCATTCTAATAAAATTATCAAACTTTTTCTTAAAAAAAATCTCTCTCTGATTTCGTTTGATCATGAGTTTGTGTGTGTAATATCACGATCTCAACTTGTGACTGCTTTTGGTGTGTCATATCCAAGCAGAATCAAGCCTGAAAGTTCAAAGGAATTCCGCAGCCTTCGAAAGTTTCTTACAAACTTTACGAATCATCACTACCATTCAATCAACCACACGAAGTGTATTCAAGGGACTGTGATCTCTCTAACCAGGATCATATCACATGGCATACTGTTGTGTCCAACTTCGCGCAGTTGACTCGAACATTGGTTTGTCAGTCTTGTAAATATGAGCTATATCCGGCACCAAAGGATCATGTAGGATTGGGTCAGTCATCAGGGAGAAAATTGACATCAAAACCTAATTCCATAACACCAATCCATCGCATTAAGACACATAGTTTTCTTTTCGAACATAATTTTGGTAAATAAAAAAAAATTTCAAACCTTGGACATGGTAAAACCAGGAGACCACTTTTCTCTCAAGATAATATAGCCAATGGATCCACTTTTGCCGATGTTTGGGTGATAAATATTTTTTTTGAAAGTCACCTGCAAAGAATAAGATACACGTCATAAGATCAATTAAAAGCACGATGATCAAGAATGATAAGCAAACCTTTGGCGGCTTTAACGGATAATCTAGAGGAAAATGAATGGTAAGCAGAAAAACCCCTTCGACATAGGGATTGTTAGAGGGTCCATTGATAGCAGCTTTCGAATCGTAAAAGCTCTCACCCACATGACCTAAAACAAACATTACAAATAAGACTCATTTCTTCATCAACTCAGACACAAATACAAAAGATCGTAAAGTTTATATTAAAAAAGCTACAAAAGGAGATACTAGACATTGAATCAAAATAATATTCTTAAAGTTCCTAGAAGGTAACGACGTAAATTGCATAAAAGACATAGGTTTTATAGATTTTATACCTGCCCTGATGCAGTTTGTATGAGGATGGTTCTGGATCTCCTTAAGTTCCCATGAAACTCGGCTTCGGTTAAGAGCCATGATAATTTGGGGAAAGACGATGAAGATGAATGCTGGGTCTTTGATAAACAAATAGATATAGAGACAAAGAGACACGGCTGTCTCTTCTATATATTGAACACAAAGTTTTTACTGTTTTTGATAAACTTTATTGTTTGGCAGATTATTACGAAGAGACACGATTTTCTCTTTGAATTTTTTACCCTTTCCCAACCACTGTTTTGGGTTGTGTAAATGAGTTGTCATGATGGTTTAGCGGTGCCAGAATAAATAAGTTGTCATTCATCTCATGGGAGTTCGAGCCATTTTATTTCAATGGGTAAATAAGAGAGAGAGAGAGAGATAGGAGGCGCGTTCTCTGCACATACTCTACTAGATGTTTGCATGTGCGCCTTCTCTTCCAGTTTGTCATTACGAAGAGACATGACTTTCTCTTTGATAACCAAATTAATGTGTTTTTAAAGAGACACGACTTTCTAGATTTGGCTAAGCGCGTATTGAGTAAATTGAGTTGTCTTTTCAAAGGCATAGTATCTTTTGTTATGATGGTTGAGCGGTGGCAGAGTAAATGAGTTGTCATTCATCTCATGGGAGTCCGAGTCATTTTATTTCGCTGGGTAAATAAGAGAGAGAGAGGAGGCGCGTTCTCTACACATACTCTACTAGATGTTTGCTTGTACGCCTTCTCTGCTAGTTTGTCATTACGAAGAGACACAACTTTTTCTTTGATAATTAATGTGTTTTCAAAAAGACACGACTTTATAGATATGGTTAAGCGGTGGCAGTGTAAATTGAGTTGTCTTTTCCAATACATAATTTCACGGGAGTTCGAGCCCTTTTATTTTGTTGGGTAAATAAGAGAGAGAGTCCACCGAATGAGCTTTGATGTTTTCATCTATAAAAATAGTTGATCATTGTTTATGAACATAATACTCTGTATCTATTCATTATTTTCAAAATCCAAATACCGCCTACCATTGTAGGTTAACATGCAAATACCCGAACTCTCTTCGGACATTATCTCTGTCATTGCACAAAACTTGGCCGGCTCACCTTTTGGAGACTCGGAAACATCTTCCGAATAGGGCGGATCGGTAGAGATGTAGTGTACAGTTATGAAGTCCTAAAGGATCTTAGAATCACAGCTTTTTTGTAAGATGCCTAGACGCCGGAAACCTAACATCTATTTATTATGAGACTACAAGACTCGTGACCACACAGCAAGACATCAACGCATCCATCGAGCTTTTGGAACGGCTTGTCCCTTTGAGTGCCAACGCAACTTATCTCTGTGGAATGATGTGTGTATTTGATGGACGTACGGAAAGGGCTGCACATCTTCTCAAATTATTTGTCGACATACAAGCTGAAGGTGATTTTAATTAACTTACCAGGCTTGGGAAAGGGGTTATGGACACAGTTGTAGCTTTCTATCCACCCATGAACCATTCTTTTGCATCAACGTGGCAATACTCAAACTGTCCAGATTTATCTTTTCCAAATTGTGCCATTGAGCATGAATTTAAACCTGGATGCAAAAACTGCTACTTATATTGGTGCGCAAGTTGTCTTTGTCATATTACATAGATGAGAGGCATGACTTCTTCATGTTTTTCAAAAATGTAGAGTGCTAATGAAAATAAGATCCAATTTAGGATGTTATTTTTTTATGTATTTTAATTGATTTGGAAATCAATATAGGATTTAGAAATCCTTGAAAAGTTATGATTCTGTAATTCAAGATGTGGATTTTAATTGGTAATTATAAATCCATTCTAGAATAACATATTTTACCCTAATATTTGAGGATTTTTATTTTTAACATGGAAATACAAGCAAACATCTATAGTAGAGTACAATAACAAGAGGAGGGGCAATTCCTGCAGAGTTTAAGTATAGAAGTCGTAGAGATAAAGCAGTGATTACAGGTAGATTGAGACAGATTAATGGCAGATAACAGACGCAGACTTTGCGATACTGGATGCAAACTCTACAATACTGACTATTTTATAATACTTACAGCAGACTAAAGACTAACATAAAACAACGACGTACCAAAACATAAGGACAAGTTAAATTTCACATAAGCAGAGACTACACAAATTAAAAAAGTTATAAACTGAGATTTGTTTAAATAAACTTTTAACCGGAGATTTGTGGCATTTTGAGCACATATACAGTCTTTTCGATTGTGTTGGGTTACTCTGGAAAATACTCTTTTTCATCTTTGGGGTGGAGTACTCTGCAAAAGTTTATTTTTTTCGTTGGTGTTTGAGTAGTCGGAGGATTACGAGATTGTTTCCTTGTCACCTTTGGGGATTGAGTAGTGGGTGAAATATTATCGATGAATGGGGTTCTCTGCTTCGTTTTATTCTTTGTGGATGGAGTCCTCTGCTTTGTTTTCTTCGTTGTGGATTGAGTCCTCTGCTTTGTTTTCTTCTTTGTGGATGGAATACTCTGCGAAGGTTCTGTTTTCTTCTTCTTCCATTGATTACGCTTGAACTGCTTAACCTTTTCAATAACAGAAAGGTATCTCTTTGACTTCGGTCTACCGAAAGATACTTTTATGACTGGTGGCAGACACTGTTTATGAATTACTTCTGGTGGTGTAATCAAATCTTTGAGTTTATAGCTTCTGAGTACGTTGAATACAAGTAGCCCTTTGTGAAATGATCATCCACCATGATAGTTTCATCAATTTTTCGACTTATCGCTGTTTTAATTGCTTGCTTGCAGGGAATCTTCTCGACATCATATTGTCTACAAATACAACTTCTCTGGAATCATTAAAAAAAGGAATCGAACTAAGAGGAGATAAACATGGCAAACGTTTCCAAAGACTGACAACTTTCTGCTAAATTAAAGTTTGGCAGAGGTAAATAGCAGAAAACTTGCATACCTCTTGTAGATCAACCACACAATCATATTTTCCACATGTAACATGGTTTTGGTTTTAATCAATATGTTGAATATTTAAATTTTCCATGCTACCGTGTCTTTCATGCAGTAAGTCTTCAACTTTTGGGGAGAAATTTGTTTGTAATCAGGAACCTTTGTCTCGCATTTTCACAAACCACCTTGACATCAACTTTCTAATAGCCTCTACGAAATTTTTAATAGGAAATGATCTATCTTTCTTAAGCGCACCATTAATGGATTCTGCAATGTTGCTTGTCATTACACCAAATCTATCTCCTAGAAAATGTGCACATACAATCGAAAATCTGCCTTTTTCAAGTAATCTGCTAATTCATTGTTTTGACGATGAATCACATCAAACAATGTTTGAAACTCCAGCAGGCGATATACGTATATGCATTTGCAGCACTTCACACCAAACTGAGCATTGCGTTCTTTTTAAACTTTAAGATAAGGTTATTTTTGTGGTGACAGTAACATACTCCCCTACTAGCTGCGGGGAAAACCTTCTCAATGGCTTTGGCGATTGATATATGACGGTCAAAAATAATAGCCAAATTTTATCATCACGTATCACACCACACAACTGAGTAAAAACCCAATCCAATGAAGCATCATTCTATGTGTCTACAATCCCAAAAGTTATAGGAAAGATACTCGAATTTGCATCTTGACCTACAACTACTAGCATAACACCTATGAACTTTCTAGTTAGATGTGCTCCATCTACCACAATAACCCTCCTCAAGAACTCAAATCCTTTGATGCAAGCACCAAAAGCAATGAACAAATACTTAAACCTTTCTTTATCATCACGTTCAAGCTTTGTAATCGTACATGGATTGACCTTCTCTATTTTGTATAGATAGGAAGGTAAGTCCTGGTAATCCCTCTCAAAAGTGCCTCTGACCAGATCTCGTGCATATGCCAACGCACTATTCGCCTTCATATAGTCTACGTCAAAACAATGTAGTTACTTAATACAATTCATGACATGCTTAGGCGTAATTCATTTAAGATCATTACTACCACTAAAGCTATCAACATACATCTTTCCAATATATTTTGCATTAGCCTATGGGTTACGAGAATACCTATACACAGCATAGCATGTATGAGCTTCTGTATATTTACGAACGAGAAATTCAGGAGATTTTGACGAAACTGACAAAGTCGACGCACAAATCCTCCGTGAACAATTAGGAACAAAATTTTTTACGATAAATACTTTCTTCGTCGACGTCTAGATGTTGAAATCAAACTTCTGGATTACTAAAATCTTGCGTAATTGCCTAATTAATGATTTCTTGTCATCAAATATAGCGCAAACCTTAATAGTTCCAGATTTCTTCATTGGTAATGGCTTCGTAGTCATGTCATCGAATAAAGCGCATAATAATGGCGGCCTATGTTGTTGCTTCACATATTGTCGGCAGTCTCTGTTTTTATTCGGTGATGGCTTCATATTCTCAAAATCATCAAAATCCACACCACCATTCTCTTTGACATCAAAAGCTTCATCTTTATCGGTAGCCTCTGCTTTAATTCCATGGTTTGTTCTCAATGACACGCAAAGCCGGATAACCTCTATTTTTGACATTGTGATAAAGTTTGCAAGTTATCTATCGTTATTCAAGAAGATAGGAGGTGTGTCGCTAGGCATTTTCTCCAACATGTTTAGGCAACATATAAGCAATCTCGACTGCATTCATCAAAGTTTCCAAGTTTTAATCTTCACAAAAAATGCGAAGAAATTCCTCATACTTGATTTGTTCTTTAACCGCAAACAACTTGCTTCCTTTACTTGAATCAGCGAGGAAATTCCAACCCATTTTTACCTTCCATTGTCCAAAAATAGTACACAAAATGCAACATTATCTGCAAAAAAAAAGAGAATGTTCATTAGTAGACTAACTCTTCCAGAAGCTGGAGATCTCTACAAAAGATTTACAACACGCTATCATAGCATGTCTTACTTCTGCTACACTTAAGCAGAGTTTTTTGCAGAGCTCTACACTTAAATATAGTGATTGGTAGAGCTTTACACTTTCGAAGATTTTAGAGCTCTACATTTTAGCAGAGTCTTTAAGAAGTAACTCTATCAAAGACGTACTAGAGCTCTAGACTCAGTTTAGAAGATGGTGGTTTACAAAACTAGTGTAATATTTTAAAATATTACATGTGTTTCATCTTCCAGATATAAGCTCACCTTCAACCCCTAGATTATCTTTGACTTACAGATATTGTTAGGTGTAAGACCCACTCATCCACTAAGTATTGTAAACTTGTAGTTATAACCATAGGAAGTTCCTTTTCTTGTGCCACATTAGTTGAACTAGTTGGCTTTGAGACCTTGTTCTACTGACAGTCTCTTTTGTAGTGACCTTCCTTTCCACAAGTCCAACATTCTCTGGCTTTAGGTTGACCCCTTAATCTGGACTTTGACCTTCTATCTTTGCTCTTGGATCTTCCCCTACTTGACTCGTAGCTATTTTCTCTGGCCTTCCTCTGTTGACAAACAAACCTTCAGCAAAAGACTTAGATTTCCCAAGAAGTCCTACTTCTCTCAAGTCAGTTTCCTTTGAGTAGGCTGACTCACTTACTTCACTTAAAGTCAGAGTTTGCTTTCCATTACCATACTTCAGAGTATGCACTAGAGAATCAAACTGCTTTGGCAAGCTTGACAAAACTTGAATAGCTTGATCTTCATCACTGATGAAAATGTTCAGACTAGGTAAGTCATCAACCAGTTTAAGGAAAACATCAAGGTTCTCTTATATTGTCTTGTTTTCATCCATTTTGTAGCTTGTAAACCTCTACTTTAGGTATATTCGGTTTGGCTGGGTATTTTTCTAGTAATCCCTCTCAAGAGCTCTCCAAACTCCCATAAATGTCTCCTCCTTCATGAACTTCCTCAAGACCATATTGTTTAGACAAGAACATATGAGATTCTTGGCTCGAAGATCTCGATCTTTCTTTTCCTCCTCTGTGTATACAATCACAGGTTTTTTTCCTGTAGTTGTTTCTTCAAGTTACTTCCCTACTGCTTCATCATCTTTTGCAACTGTAAAACATATTTCATAAGATATTGTAGAAGATTTTGGTGGTTGCTCACCAGTGATGATCTTATGAAAACCTTATAGCTCCAATTGCATTATCATCTTAAACTTCCACATACCGAAATCTCCTTTGCCATCAAACTTTTCCATCTCAAACTTAGTTGACACAGGCTCCATTACAGCTAAACAATATATGTGCTCAACCTTCAAAGATTCCAACACAAAACATGTAACCTCCTCTGATCTTTCCTAGATAAACTCACAACTGATTACTCAACCGTAATCTAATCACTTGCCTTTAACCTAAAGCTCTGATACCACTTTGTTGAGTTTTCAGATTAGATTCTTGGTCTATCTTGCTTAGGATTAGTTATTGTTTGTGTTTGACTTTGATCTTTGATGCGAGAAAGTAAAAGCATAAAAGAAATGACACAATAATTGGTGACCCTGAGTTCACCGAAACTACTCTCTGGGGAGAGATCAAAACTCTCAAACATGCACTAGATTGATCTCTCAAGAATAATGTGATACCTATCGATAATCACATTCACCACGATCTAACCAATCATTTGTTCTTTGTTTGCAGCTACTACCGAGGCCAGTGGGCTCTGATCAGCCGAGTGAAGTTTCAACTGGAACGGGAAGATAGCGACTTTGCGAGTAACAACCGTCGCCTACCTGGCCAAAGCTATCGCCGGAGAAACAGAGATGCACAACCAGCTCAATCAGAGAAGAAGACCTAAAGATCCGTGTGACCGAGATTCTTCTCTTGTTCAACCCTCTGCTTTAGATATCGAAACTCTCTCCCCTCTCTCTTTGTGAACCTTTCTCTCTGTTTTCTCTTTGTAAAACCTTTTTTCTCTCTGTTCTTCGATGTAACGATGACGATGAAGAACAAACTTATAATTGCCTTCGACTGGACTTGAAAACAAATCAACAGGCCCAACTTCACTTATCCCAGCTGAAATACTCAACTTAATGTCGAACCAAAAATGACTATGTTTCAACAAATTGTTCCATTCTCTATTGCTTTTGTACATTGACTTGTATTTTATTTTGAAAGAAACCATAAACACTTTAACCACCTATTTCAAAGCTTCAACCGTTTTTCACTCAAACTAATTGATCAATTTTTCCATCTCCCATTGCAAGAATTCACATTTTATTTCTTATTATCATGAATTTGAACGTTAAAAAGTTGAAAAGCATGATAACTTGTAGATGCTTAGAGTCTAGTCTTAAAGTAATGTTATGAAGAGTTTGAGAAATTTAATAAAAATAATTTTGCGACATCTACGTTTGATTTGGGAAATTGAAATAAAAACTTTATGTATCTCTTTTGGATATGAGTCCTCGCCTTTTTCAAAAATATTCTTACTACTTTTGATTGTTTGCTTGCGGATAAGCAAAACGTAAGTTCGAAAGAATTTGATGTGTCCATAATTTCATGGTTCTAAGCTTTGATTTTTAACCATTTCTTTATGGCTTTATCTTACATTTTGCATTTATCCGTCACATTTAGTCTAATTTTCATATTTTAGAGTTCTAGATCATGCATGTGTCTATTTGGTCTATTTGAGTCTTCATCTAGGTACTTGGAGCATGTTTTGGACAAAGGGTATCAAATAGAACAAGAGAGGGACGAAGAAGAAGGATCGAGACGAAGTAAATGCGAGAAACGGACGAAGAGCACTCGTAGAACAACTCACCGGCTGGTGGCTCAACACACCGAGCCATGCACCCGCTGGCCATCATTTTATGAGAAACAAAGACTCGATCCATCGAGCCAAGCACCAGCCGGTGGATAAATTTGGGTTTGCTAAAGCCCAAATATTTGACCCATCCCACTCGGGTCGACCCGGAAGCACTTACCCTATCATATATATATATATATATATATATATATATATATATATATATGTTTTATTTGGACCTAAAAACCTAAATTTTCATCATTCTCTAAGTTATAACCACCTTCCAAGACTCAAAACACTTTGTAATATTGATTCTGTATTTTTATGCAATCTAGTTCTTGATATTTGCAAGTTTTTTCTTTTCTGTTCTTTATTTTCTTTTTAGTTATGCAATATTTTGTGTTCTCTTGTGCTTTTCTCATAAAGGATTGTGAGTAATCGTTTTAGTGGAGAATGGGTAGGTAAATGTGATGATTAGTGTTTGACACTCTTGATGTCAGTTTTAGCTTTTCATTCTCTCTATCACTTAAGGTATTCTTAATACTAGACTTAGAGTAGCTAAGTATAGTTTAGATCTTAGGCTTTCTCACACCTAGTAAGTGTTCGATAAAATGCTTGAACCAATCTTGTTGTGAATTCGGGTCACATAGCCATTTAGCTGTGGTTTTATGAACTCTTGTGGTGTTAATGGAATTGTGCTAAATGCTTCTCTAGTCAATGGGAAGGAATACCTAGCGGTTGATCTTGAATTTGATTAGTGATAGGGTTTTTATCATTAGTGTGGACTAACGTATCATATAAATGTTTCATTTTCTTGAGAGTATGTTGATTGTTTGATCTATCATTTTGAATTAATCCACTAGTCTATCCTAATCAATTGCCTAGCCCATGATCCATGCTTTCTATCAATATATATTTAGCTCATTCTACTCCATTGTTGCTTACTTAAATTAATAAATTTGCTTGCTTTTATTTAGTTTCCATTTCAATTTGCCTTTTTATCTTAATATAAAAAACCCAAAAATATCTCTTGTATTAGCTTAGGTTTTTTATTAATTTCGAACGTGCTAGCAATTTTTTTTCCTTTGGGTTCGACCCTACTTACCGCTATTTTTGCCCTAAACTTGGGGTATTCTTTGTAGTGATAAGGCTTCTAAATATTTAAAGTTTGTCACTTACCAAAGAGACTCTGATCCTTACTTTTTAATAAGAGGTTGAATTCAAATTGGCATCCACCAGATAGTCGGACGGATGAATTCTCACGGAACGAGGAAATAAAGAGGTTCCTGAGAGGTCAAAAAGGAGTTCTGCCCGGAGATCCACAGAGAAAGGAAGGAGGATATGATAAAGTCGTAAGGAGAATCCGAATGGGGATACTCTCATGGGAGTATCCTTAACGACCTGGTCTCTAGAAAGAGAGTTCCAACTCCACTCTCCCTAGAGATATTTCCCTCTTCTACTTTTGTTCTTCCCAGAGATAACAGATGGTGGTCCCGATCTTCGGACGTGGCCTCCAAACTTAACCCACACTCACTTTCTAAATAAATATTACTCTCTAGTTCTAGATTTATTTGGGCGTCAGAGAGTCTTTGAGAGGAAAACCTCTTCTCATCCTCCCGAAGATCTTCTTGACGGGGGTTGCATGTGTAGGTTCCGTTGTCCCTCCAGGGTATTCTCACGACCATCTCCCCGAAGATAACAACTTAGACGAGAGAGTCGCTCATCCCCCAGAAGACAGAACCTACCCGATGCTCTACAACTATTCATAGAAGATACCCAAAGTCGGAAGCAAGAGACTCAAGATACTAGTACGGAGGACCGAAATCCGACCCGAATAGTAGACATACCACTGCACATATATTTGGTTATGTGATTTAATCTATACTATATAAAAGTTCATGCTATTAGCTTCTAAGGCTGTCCACATAGGATTTAAAACACCCAATAGTTACATGCCACATAAGCATTTAAAATTAAATTAATTTTCTTTTTATCGTTAGTGGGAAATTAAGACATAATTTTCTTATTTCATAAACTCATAATTTCAAGTAATTTCCATTTTTGTAGACTCTTTTAATTTTGATTTTCTTTTTAACTTTATATACTATAGATTATGAATTTTTGTTATTATTATTTTTTATTAAAAATAAAGTAAAATATGCTGGTATGTGGAAATACTTTTTTATTTATTTATGAAAAGCATTTGTTTACATGATCGTAATATTATATTTTCCCCCTCTTATTGTCAATCTATAAGGCAAGCATGATGATTTATTTAATGGTTTGACATAAAGGAAAACATTGAAAGATACGAGTTGAGAAAATTTCGTTGTCGCAAGAGAAGTAAAATAAACGAAAAATTTGTATATTGATTGATTAATGTAGAAGAAATAGTCCAAAATAGTACATTTTCTGACTTTAATGTCAAACAGGGTACACTCGTAGGGAAAATTGTAGAACTAGTACACTTTTTTGGAAATACCAGCGCTACCCCTTAAGATCAGCAGAGATAACGCGGACCGGTGGCACACTGTCTGCATGTTGACATTGACAACGCAAGTAAATGTAGACTACGCTGAGTACAAGTAGAGAGAGAAAAGAGTATGCGCAGTCTCTGCTTTTACTCGCAGAAGAAAAACAAAGCGTTCTTAGTCTCTGCCGTTGGAAGCAGAGTATACGCAAACACTGTTTATATTCTACTTGTATTATGCAAAAATTTGGTATACACTGCTGTGCTTTTTTACAGTTAGGGTTTCGCAGACCAAACCACCTAACGGTAGACCAAAGCCAGACTGGTATCAGATTTTAGGATAATTCATTACAAAAAGAGCTGAACATTGACTCCTTCCAATTAGTTTTGCACTTATGTTTCTTCATAATAAAACATAAACTCCAGACAAAAAAAACAAACAAACATAAACTCATAAACAGTTTTATTAGAAGTGATCAGAGTTGTAATCTTGAAGGGGTGGAAGAAACAACACAAAGGCGTCTCGTCCTCATCCATGAAGCGCTATGCGAGCGTGTTGTTAGGGAAACGGGCCGAAAGTGAGTGAGTATTGGTTAGGCCCAACCATGAAGTAGACATATCCATGTCCATTCGCTTCATCCTCAATGAACTTCACCGTGGCAAGGAAATGCATGGTTGGCGCGGGGTAGGTCAAGTAGTCCATATATCCTCCAACTCCTTCAAGTGCTTGAACCCTTCTTGTGTCCACTCCTCAAAATCGCAGGTGCCTTGAAAAGAATGGTGACTGATTCTTGTTGAAGTGCTCGTGGTTGTAAAATAATACCAGCGCTACCCCTTAAGGTCACCAACAGCAGAAGACAATCACCAGTAGTGCATTAACCGGTATAAGCCAAAACCAGAACACTCGAGAAACTCGGTTAAAACCGAGTGGGTAGGGTATGAAAACCGAGTGGGTAGGGTTTCGCAGACTGACTGAATATCACCAACGGCAGACCGAATGCAGATCGCAATCGGAGAATTTGTTTGTAGAGAGTTTTTGTTGATGTATATTTGTATATACTTCCACTTCCTTTATACATTATTTCATTAATTTCTAACTGTTGTCAAAGTACAACTTATGTTAAAAAGAAAAACTCCAAAGTGAAAACCGAGTGGTTAGGGTATCGCAGACTGAATGAATGTCACCAACGGCAGACCGAATGCAGATTGATATAGGATTTGTAGTGATTTTTTGTTGTTGTATGTTTGTATATACTTCCACTACCTTTATACATTATTTCTTACTGGTTTCAAAGTAAAACTTATGTTAAAAAGAACAACTCAGACAAAAAAAATCGTTATCATATGTTTCTTCGTGTATCTTTGTTCAACACGACACTATGTGAAACATTTCCTTGGTATTTACCATTGTTATCGATTTTTCTTCCATTCTGTGTTTTCAATGTAAATAAGCTTTTAAACACTTAGATTGAAGATCACTTTAGAGTTATGACGGCTAAACAAATGTTAATCGAAGTTTTTGAAGAGTTTTGAGTGGTTTAGGGTTTCACAGACTGTATGCCGATGTAGCGCAGCGTTTTTGAAGAGTTTCAACTAAAAGAAAAAGGCGGCGCTGACTTAACTGTACGACAATAGGGGGCGCCGTCTTAATTAGGTAATATTAGTTTAAAAATATTTCCACAATATATATTCGGGCCTCAAAGCAGTTGTTTCAGGCCCATGAAGCCCAGAAAGCTTGGAAAACACAACATTGACTCTTCTTCTACTTCCCCTCGGCAATCCTAGAGCAGAGGAGCGTATCTTCAATTTTGTCGATCTCTTTCTTCATTTTCTTCATTTCTCCGATCTCTTCATTTTTCCTCCTTCGAATATATCATGTATATGAATGATTACGAGATGGATTTTCCCGCCATTATTTTTTCCAAAGGAAACGAGCCAGATCCAAATACCAGAATAAACTACAGTTCGAAGTTCAATCATCTTTCACTGGTGGAAAGTGTAGTGGGTGAGGAAGTGTGGGATTATGTCCGCAAGTCACAGCTAGGAGTTATTTGTAAGTTTGAGAAGTTGGGTTTCGGATGGAGTGCGAAATTAGTGCATCACCATCTTATTTGCAAACAATTGGAGTGTGAAAGCCCATTTGAGTTGTGGTTTTTGATCGCGGGGCAGCCAGCACGGTTCTCGCTCTTCGAGTTTGAAGGGATCACAGGTCTTAACTGTAATGAAATTACGCAGTTGGATGGGTTGGAATCTTCTGAAGCTAATCACCAAACCTGGAATCGCTTTCGGGGTCTTCTCGAAATACGCCGTCCTAGCCCTTGTATTGAGGACATCGTGAAATTGTGTATGAAGTATGGTGGAGATATAAGCAAATCTTGGTCCAGGGAAGATAAAATTAGGCTTAGTTACCTAGCTATTCTGTCTAACGGTCTGTTGGCTGTTGATCGGCGTACAGAAATTCCCCTTAACCTAGCTAGGTTGGTGATAGATTTGGCAACTTTCGAAGGGTATCCCTGGGGGAGGGTTGCTTACAAAGATCTTGTTGAGCAGGTTAAGTTAGTAACTAAAGAGAAGATATGGCAAGACTCTTATGTTTTGAAGGGGTTCGTGCAAGTTCTACAGGTCTGGGCGTATGCTTATGTGCCCAAAGTGGGAGAAAATTTGGGAACACCTATAGCTTTTGAAGGTACACATCTGCTAAGATACAAGGGAAAAGTTGGCAGACCCGATATGGAGAAGATCTTCTCGAGTGAAGAGATATGTATATCTTTGGCATAGTTTGTAAAAATGTAGAGTTTTGGCAGAGTAAGCCAAAGTGGCAGCGTCTGCAAAAAGACTCTACCACAAGTTTACATATTCCCATCGCTAGACTTCTGGCAGAGTTACGCTGACTTCTGGCTGACATTTATGTAACCATATGTTGTTTTGTAGGTGGTTGTAACTACTATGTATGAGAGATCCCGGGCAGAAATCTATCCACGTTGGAAAGGTAACGACGTAATAGATGTCAAGCTTGATAATCTCATCAAATACATTCTCTCTGGCCAGCCGTTGTCGGACATCAAATGGAGGGTCTCAAAAGCACCGCCAGTCCCAGAAAACCGCACTGGAAAAAAAAGGAAAGTTGATAATGAAGGAAAGAGAGGAAAAGGGAAAAAGAGGAAGGGAATTGAAGAGCGAGATGGGGAAAAGAGGAAGAGGAAGCGGAAGGGAATTGAAGAAAAAGAAGAAGAAGAAGACAATGACGGACGGTATGTCATGAAACCGAAGTTCTCTGTAGCTAAAATCCCATCTACTGGTTCAACAGATTTCGTCGACATCATTGAATTTGTCCTGGATAAACAGCAGACCAAGTTTGACGCAGTTGTAGCTAGAATTGAAAACGCCAGACTTGAGCAGCAACGAGTAAATTTGGAACAGCAACGAACAAGCATGGAACAACATACTGTTTTGGGTTTAACCTTAAACAAGTTGGCACAGGTCGTTGAAAAGCTGATGGAGAGGATGACTTGTTTCGAGCAAGATACTCGCTTCTCTAACAACAAACTAAAACCTGACAATCGCATGGTATGTCCAACTGAGCAATTGTTGAAATAAAAGCACTGGCATGATATGCGATATCATGCTCTATCAGATGTGGTAAAACAATAGAGGGGCAAGGCATACTCTGCTTGCCTAGGTTGTATCATTCATTTATGTGAGACATGTAATTGTTACGGTAGAATAATAATGGCATTCAATTCTATTCATCATTGGCATCCCTTAATATCCTATACGGCAGAGTATGCCCTTAAGGTGTAAGAGGTTGAAGCTGAGTTCATGTAACAGTCATTACTTTGAAATTTTGCAGAATGACGAAGAAGAGACGACGGTGGATAACAAAGGAGATGGCAAAGACAACGAAGGAGAAGGAATCAAGGTTGTTGCCTATGGCTCCTTTTCAAATGAGAAAGTAAGAGATGGCAAAGAAAAAGTAACTGATAATGGCATCAAGGCAGAGGATGCCAAACAAGAACAAGTAGGAGATGATGCAAAAATAGATTGCAGTGAAAAGGCAGATGGCATCGAGGCAAAGGATGCCAAACAAGAACATCTTCAAGATATGTTTCATGGGGAAAAAATATACAAATGTGAAAAGGCAGAGGATGCCAAAGAAGAACATCTTCAAGATGATGGTATAGTTGCAGATGTTGAAAAAAGTGATGGGAGTGAAAAGGCAGAGGATGCCAAAGAAGAACATCTTCAAGATGATGGTAGAGTTGGAGATGTTGAAAAAAGTGATGGGAGTGAGAAGGTAGAGGATGCCAAAGAAGAACATCTTCAAGATGATGGTAGAGTTGGAGATGTTGAAAAAAGTGATGGGAGTGAAAAGGCAGAGGATGCCAAAGAAGAACATCTTCAAGATGATGGTAGAGTTGGAGATGTTGAAAAAATTGATGGGAGTGAAAAGGCAGAAGATGCCAAAGAAGAAAAAGGAGATAATGATCCCAAAGCATGCCTTCAGGCAGAGGATGCCACTCCCGCATATGAAAGCAATGTATGCATTAAGGATCCCATTACGGCATTGATAACCAACGTCTGCATGGAGACAGTTGCTTCGACTGCTGAAGATGGTAAAGGCTCAGTGATTGACACTGAAATCATTGAAGAAAGAGGAAGAGGAAGAGGAAGAGGAAGAGGAAGAGGGAGAGGAAAAAGAAACTCCCAGCCAGTTAATATCATTGAACCATCAGTGGATTCAGTCCACCCAACTACATCTCAAATCGAAATATACGAAAGCTCCAGAAATCTTCGCCAGACCAACAAGCTAACAACAAGGAGGAGTGAAAAGTTTAGCAAATCGACTGCGCTTCCTGTTGTACCTAGCAATAACGCAAAACCAGTGGCCCAGAAATCTGCTTACGAAATTGTATTTGGAGATGTTGACAAAACACTGGTGGACAAGATGAACGTATTCAGAGCCGATGAGTAAGTACACACAGCATATAAGATCGTCTATTTTATCTTGCAGTCTAACTTGAATGTTGATTTTCTTCGACAGAACAAATATTTATTCATTTGGAGGGAAAACAACGGCCCGTGAATTCTTCAACTTACTTTTGAAGCCTAGAGAATGGTTACACGATATGGTAAGTACATTCTTCCTCGTCAACAGTGGATCTGGCAAAAGTGTTTATTTCATGTTTAGGTGGCAGACCGTTGTTGTTGTGTGTCTAGTAGACTCTGCTTTGGTGCCTAACATTTGTCCTTCTTTTATTATCAGCACCTTGACGCAGCACTGAACTTGTATAGACTAAGGCTAAAGAGAAATCCTAGTTCTTTCAAGAGTCCGCGGATTGCTATATTGGATGCAGCATTTCAAATGCTTTGGAAGAATAGGTACGCCGAGTGGCTTGAGCTTGAAAGATGGCCTGGTGGTACTTACGAGAATGTACACGGCATTCTTCCAGCTTATGCCGCAACAAATTTGGCCTAGGGCATTGGGTTGGGACGGTCATATCATTGGTTGACCGGGTTGTCTACATATATGATTCCTTAAATACTCCAGAATCAGATATTGTGGCAGCGGCGAGGGCTTTTGCTGAAATGGTTCCTGCCGCAATTCATATGGTCTTTCCTCAAGACTACGATGAAGCAGCTTTTACAATCACAATTGTAAAAGACGTTCCCAAAAGGCGTCCACTAGTAGGTGATTGTGGAGTATACGCACTCAAATACATTGAGTGTCACATGTTAGGATTGCCGCTATCAGCAAGAGAACTGTGTAATGCCAAAATGATGACCTGGAGGACGAAGCTCGCTGCGGAGGTGTTGGATGAGACATCTTCTTATACCGATCAACGCATGTGTGATGAGTCAATTATTGCAAGTATCTACGATCCCTACGACGTTCAAATTTAATTGCATTGTTAGTAAATATATGTATATAGTAAATAGGGAGATTTGTTCTAGTAAATATTACATTAACCAAACTCTGCGGCGTACAAGCAGAATTTAAGTTTTTCCTTCCTTAGTAGAAGAGAACTTATTCTGCTTATTCTTCGTTTACACGCATCATAAACTACGCTGATAGATTGTAAACCGAGAATACGCAGCACCTGCTTATACTCTGCATCTGCTTTGCTTACACTCAGCATAAACATAGGCAGAATAAGTTCTCTTCTACTAAGGATGAAAACATAAACTCTGCGGCGTACAAGAAGAATTTATATTTTTCCTTCCTTAGTAGAAGAGAACTTATTATGCTTATTCTTCGTTTTCACGCATCATAAACTACGCTTATAGAGTGTAAACCGAGAATACGCAGCACCTGCTCATACTCTGCATCTGCTTTGCTTACACTCAGCATAAACATGGGCAGAATAAGTTCTCTTCTACTAAGGATGAAAAACATAAACTCTGCGGCGTACAAGCAGAATTTATGTTTTTCCTTCCTTAGTAGAAGAGAACTTATTCTGCCCATGTTTGTGCTGAGTGTAAGTAAAGCAGATGCAGAGTTTCATTGAAGTTGGAATATCTAGCGTCATCACTCTTGTAATTAATTTTAAGTGGATTTCGTCAACCACTCTTGTATTTATGAAGTGGGTCCACTCTTGTATTTCGTAACTCGGTCCACTCTTCTATTTATGACGTGGGTTATCTTCAACACTTCTTCTTTATTTGCAGAGCACATATAGCCGACTTTTAATGGAGCCATCTGTAGTCTCTGTCTTCAATCCGATGAACGATAATGAATCTTCCGCGAGTTCAACAACTGTATTTGAACGATCCGGATTGAAGATTCCTTCAGTTTTACTAATGAACCATAACCCGAGATGTTTTCAGCAATCCACGGAGTTCATAACTAAGGTAAAGGTGTTGCATGTTTTTCAAGAGTTTTCCATTGCTGTTCCTTATGTATCTATAATTTATTTTATGCAGCTTAACGAGAAGTACCGGCGAGCAATCAAGACTCACGAGAAAATCTTGAAGAAACAGGCTAAACTTCACAAGAAACAGAAGAGAATCGAGAAGATTATAAAACGGCTCGAGGCCCATCCTTCAGAATGGGAACAGCTTGGATTTGACAAAATATCTCCTATCCCGGAAATTATCCGCCAGGTATTTCACAATGATCAAGACGAATAAGAACATGTACCAGTTTTTGCTCAAATTTTTTTGTAATAAATTTAGAAAAGAAATATGAAGAATCATCTCATTTTCCAGTAGAGAAGTTGATGTTTATTATAAATGCAGAGTTGATGTCAAAAAAAAAAAAAATTATAAATGCAGAGAAGAAGAAGTAGTAAACGCAGAATCTGCAGAAACATACATGGTACGTATATAAACATAAGTTCAAAATCTGCCTAAAATATGCTCCAAACCTAGGTCCTCTATTTCGCATACATTTTCGGTACTCTGCTTCTATATTTGAGTCTATTTGTACTCTGCACCCAAATCTGGCCGTAGTTTGCATCCAAAACGAGATGTAGGTTACTCTGCACCAACCGTAGTTTGCATCCAAAAGGAGATGTAGTTTGAAAGTTTTGAATACACACAGAAACACAAGTCGAAGAAAAGAGTACAAAAAACAAATCCAAGAAAAGATACACAACATCAAATAAACTAAATGTTGTTGAAATTTTAAGAAAAGTAAAATAATTAGGATAACAAGAGTTCTACATAACTTTATTCCTCCATAAACGAAAGACCAAGTTTTAACCAATCAATACGAGGAACTGTAATTCCTCTCAGCTCCTCCTCAGCAATCATTTCTTTCTCTGCTAACTGCTTCCGCCTAGCATCCATGACCACTTGTTCTTCATGCATCATCTTCTCCAACATAGAGCGTTTACCGGCTATTCTTTCCAACTTGAGTTTGACGCGGTGAGCTTCGTCCTTCGCTCTCATTTGAGATCGCACCAGCAGAAGAATTTCCCTCAGGCGATCCTTTCCTTCCTTTTCCGCCTCCACAACTGCATCATTCCGCTTCTCTTCTGCTTCCAATTCCAGGTCTGACATTGGTGCTTTTCTTTTCTTCGAATGATCTGCGGCCATGTTGTCTTGAATATGTGCCTGTAAAAGAGTTAAATGCAGAGAATGTGTTGAGGGTTCTTCTTTCTTTTATAGACGAGAGGGATAAAGCAAAACCACGTACGTCAATTTTTTCGCTTAGCTGTCATTTCAACGGTCCACCTTAACATCATTTCAGCGGTCCACCTTCCCATCATTTAACCCGTTATTTCATAGAGTATATGCAGAGAAGGTGCCTAAGCAGAGTACTATTAAATTTATTGCAGAATATAAACAGAGTAGTCGCAATCACTGCCATTCCTTACTTAACGTGTTCTATCATGTATGATCGACACGTGGCGTATGTCGTATTGTAGTAGAACAATTAATAATGTACCTTGTTTCTCGTGTTCAATAATGCGATGATCGACACGTGGCCCTTGGAATGGAGCAGCATCATCTCAGAGGCGTCCAGTAATAGCTGCAGAGAATGACTAATTAGGGCTTCCATACCGATACGGTTTCCCTTCAACGAGTATAAAAGATCTCTTCTTTATTTGGGTGTAAAAACTAAGATAATTTATCCTTTCCTCCATCAGTCTCAAACAAACAAAACAAAGATAATCCAAAAGCTACAGAACGCAAGCGTATCTTTTATTCTTCTTTTCTACCCATCAGTCTCACCAATCTTCTTTGAATCCGATGTCTGCCTTTTCCTCATCTTCTTCTTCCTCTGGCGGGAGCGAACCCAACAGTGTGATTCCTGCTCTGCCAAGGAATTCGGATTGGTTCAAATATGCAGAGGTACAAGATGTGCCCGGGATTCCTCCGGTAGGCTATATCACCGTCTATTGGTCTTCCTTTCGGGCAGGTTTCCGCCATCGCCTGTCTTTTTTGATGATGGAGTTTTGTAAAGAACTTTGGATTGCATCCAGCCAGTTTAATGCCCGCTCATGGGGGTTGATAAACGTCCTCCAAATACTGTCGGACTTATCTGGAATCACTGTTTCCAGTGCTATGATTTTTGGGGCTTTTGAGGTTAGGAGTATAGACCCCTGGTCTAATAGATATGAACTTGTTCTTCGTGACGGTTGCAGATCTCCAGTTGAACTTCCCCTCCAAATTGAGGGTGGTGATGATGACAAGATTCACTACTTCTTTATTCGTCATTCCGGTCCTGACGGACTTCCCCGCTTGTGGTCTAATTCAGGTAATTTCCATCTTACAAAAAATTCATTAGACTCTGGCGAATTGATCAAGCTAACTCTTTTAACATGCGTTTTCTCTCTGTTGCGCTTCATCAGTTCTAACAAAGCAGACCCGTCGCACATATCCCGATTTTCCTAATGCCCTTTTTTGATTCCACTCCCTTACCGGCGCCCTGAGTTTCTTCTCTCCGACGCCGCAGTTTACGGGAGTTCTCTTCGGGCGGATATCGACGAAGCAGAGGTCCGTCCAGGTAGCCTGGATCGCCTTAGGCTTACTTGGCAAAACGTTTATCCATCTCGCATCACTAATGTTCATTGTCCTCGTTGCGAGGAGTTGGAGTTGGAGGGAGAAGCCCTACGTGCTAAAATATGTGGTTTGGAGACTCGGCTTCTGAATGTGGAGAGGGCTGTGGATTCGGTTAGGGTTGTGGCAACAACTTTGACCCAGCAGTCAAGGTTCTTGGATCGTATAAATCGCGAGTTTGGATCGGCCGACGTTGGCTGCGATGTTCCTGGGAGTTCTAGAGGGATGAAGCGCGACCGTTCTCCGGACACTTCGTAGAATATCACCTATTTTTTTATCTATTTAGTTTTGTAATTGTCACATTTATCTATTTAGTTTTGCTATTGATCTTCCGTTGGTTTGCTATTGATTTGCCATTGGTTTGCTATTGATCTGCCATTGGTTTGCGACTAAATAATGATGACATGGCGAGATATGCCAAATGGGTAGAAATGTTATTAACACTACACCTATACATTGTCCTTTGATTCTTCTGTTATATAACAAATGTGTGCTTTTTTACCGTTTATTTTCGGCAGTATCAGCACGTATTTGCCACGAGATTGATAATGTTTAAAAATTCAAAGATATTTGAATTTTCAAATTTCCCCCTAAACCATAGAATTCAAATAGACTTTTCCCAGCCTCTTCTGTAAAATGCTAAGTAAAAGCAAACTCACCACATAAATCTGCAGTTTATGCAGCATATTTTTACTGCAAGTTAAATCAAATATAACATCTACTGCAACTCAACTTTGATACTAGATGCTACCATTCGGACCCATCAGCTGATAGAGCGTCCAGCAAAATGGGCCCCAGAAAGGAGTACGCAGATTAAAAATAGATGTCTGCGATTATCGACAAGTCCTAGACTGAGTAAGAGCAGTATATGAAGTTTGCTCGTACTCTGCTGTGGTGAAGTTTGAAATATTATACTATCACTTTTCTACTAATTCAATAAGTTTATTGGGTTCCTGCTAAAAACTTATTTATAAAAGTAGTTCTACGTCGAATCAAAAGTAATTGGCGCAACCCGATCTTGCCATTGATGGCTGCAGAGTATGGCCGTATACGAGTGCATGATGTGATGTGAGTTGATATTGCTTTGACTCTTAACATTTTTAATGGAACCGTGAAAAGTAAGTTTCATTTTTACTATATATTCACAATCGTAAATGTTTTTGAGACAATAAAAATACTAGTGGTTTTTGGGAAGTTTAATATAAGGTTAGGATAAATGCAGAGACAAAGCAGTACTACGCGTAGAGAATTAGCAGCGTCTGTTCGTACTCTGCAGTAGGGAAGTTTGAAATATTTTCCTATAACTTATCTAAAATATTATTTCGGAATAACGGTAATTATATGTTATTGTTTGTTTTACCAATTAAATGCAAAGTAAGTAAATGCATGACACTGGGCATTCTAACAAACGGTTGTTAATGTTATGGTACATTCAGCTATGATCTGCTTAAAATGTGCCGTAATCTGCTTTACACCATATTTGCATAACATTTGCAGTGAACATAAAAGAATACGCAAAATAAAAATAGAGGTCTGTTCTTCTTCTTCTGTCGTAGGCAGAGTAAGAGCAAAGTAAATACTAACATTATTTAATAAGCAGATTATAAATAGAGAAAGAGCAGAGAAAGCGCAGAGAAAGCGCAGTATATTAGTTTCTCGTACTCTGCTGTGGTGAAGTTTGAAATATTATACTATAACTTTTCGAAATATCTCCAATGACCAATTCAATAAGTTTATTGAGTTGCGTCTAAAAAGTTATTTTTAAAAGTAGTACTACGTCGAATCAAAAGTTATTGTCGTATCAATTAAAGAAGTCCGCTCTTCCTCGGAGTAACACTTTTGTATGTCTCGTTATAATAGTTCAGTAATTTATGTATACTTTATTTTGTTTTGTTAGACCTTTGTGGATGAAAACAAGTTGAGAAGATGCAGTTTATGCGCAGTGTAAGCGATGTAGATGCAGCCTAAATGCAGAGTCCGTCCATCATCTGCTTTTAGATGCAGAGTACAAGCAGATGCAAATGCAAAGTTATAGTATAATATTTCAAACTTCACCACAGCAGAGTACGAGCAAACTAATATACTGCGCTTTCTCTGCGCTTTCTCTGCTCTTTCTCTATTTATAATATGCTTATTAAATAATGTTAATATTTACTTTGCTCTTACTCTGCCTACGACAGAAGAAGAAGAATAGACCTCTATTTTTATTCTGCGTATTCTTTTATGGGGCCCATTTTGCTAGACGCTCTATCAGCAGAGGAAGAAGAAACTAATAAATGATGGGTCCAACTGGTAGCATGTAGTATCAAAGTTGAGAAGATGCAGTTTATGCGCAGTGTTAGCGATGTAGATGCAGCCTAAATGCAGAGTCCGCCCATCATCTGCTCTCAGATGCAGAGTACAAGCAGATACTGCGCATTCGCTCAAAATAACCAATAACCGAATTGATCCGCGAGTTTAAAATGAAACACTTATAGCAAACCAGTCTTCAGAAGATAATAAAGCAAACATAGAAAAGATACTAAAGAACACACAGGTGAGACAGCTCCTTTCTTTGCCTCCACCACCTCACTCTGATCCCATGGCATACTTCTCCGTCCAGCTTCGCGCAGTTGACTCGAACCTGGATTTGTCAGTCTTGTAAATATGGGCTACCTCTGGCAGAAAAGGATCATCTAGGATTGGGTCAGTCATCAGCGCGCAAATTGACATCAAAACCTAATTCCATAACAAAAATCCATCCCATTAACACACATGTTTGGCTGAAGTATTTTTTTCGACAAAACTTTGTTAAATCTGAAAAAAATTCCAAACCTGGAACATGGTTAAAGCAGGAGACCATTTTTACCTCAAGATATCATAGTCAATCGCTCCTTTTGCGTTGATGTTTGGGTGGTAAATCTTTGTTTTGAAAGCCACCTGCATGCAAAGACAAAGAGAATATCAATTAAAAGCAAGATGAAAAGCAAGATGATCAAGAGTGAAGTTTCATCCTGCAACAAATAACAATTAACTGAAAAAGCAAAAAGCAAACCATTGGCGCCTTTATCGGATAATCCGGAGGAAAATGGATGGTAAGCAAGAAAATCCCTCCCGCATAGGGACTGTCGAAGGGTCCATTGATAGCTGCTTCCCATTCGTAAACACAATCACCAACGGGACCTAAAACATATAAGACTCAACTCAGACATTTAATCTAAATAATACTACATCCGTAAAGTTCCTATTATCATCCGTAAATAATACTACCTCAAACTGCATAAAAGACTTGGGAGTTCTAGATTTTATACCTGCCCTGATGAACTGTGTAGGAACATCCTTCTGGATCCGATTAAGTTCCATTTTAATTCGCCTTACACTATAACCCATGGTCACAAACTTGGTAAGAGAGACGAAGATGATGAATGTTGCGTCTTTGGTAAACAAATAGATGTAGAGACAAACAGACACGACTTTCTCCTATATGAACACGAAGCGTTACTCTAGGGTTTTGGCAGACTAGGGAATGTGTTTTCAACTACTGCAATAAACACATGTTCATTGATGTATACTTTTTAAATGAGTTGTCATTCATCTCCTCATGTGTAAAAAAATGACTTGTCCTTTATTCTTATGGGTGTTCGTGCCATTTATTGCGCGGCAAATTTACGCGCTTTCTCTGTCATTTCTTATTAAATTGAGTTGTCTTTTCCAAGGCAGAGTATCTTATGTTATGATAGTTGACCGGTTGCACAGTAATCATCCCTGTAAATTGAGTTTTATTTTCCAAGACAATTTAAAGGAAGATCGACCCCTTTCATATCTTTTCTTATCTATCAAAATAGTAGATTGTTTACGAATAGAGTGCCTGTTAATTATTTTCAAAATCCAAATACCGCATCACATCGTAGGTTAACATGCAAATACCAGAGCTCCCTTCGGACATTATCTCTGTCATTGCACGAAAACTTGGCCGCCTCACCTTGTGGAGAGTCGGACACATCTTCCAAATACGGCGGATCGGTAGATATGTAGTGTACAGTGATGAAGTCCTCAAGGAACTTAATATCCACGATCTATGTGAAGACACAGATAAAATTCTCCTAGACGGGGCGAATCGCAGCTTTTTTGTAAGATCCTTAAATGCCGGAAACCCAACTGCTATTTATTATGAGGCTGCAAGACTCGTGACTGCAGAACAAGACATCAGCGCAGCCATGGAGCTTTTGGACCGGCTTGTCCCTTTCAGTGCTAACGCAACTTATCTCTGTGGAATGCTGTGTGTATGTGTTGGACGTACGAAAAAGGCTGCACAACCTCTCAAATTATGTGTCAACGTACACGCTGAAGGTGATTTTGATAAACTCACCAGGCTTGGGGAGGAGGTTCTGGATGCGGTTGTAGCTTTCTATCCACCCATGAACCATTCTTTTGCATCAACGTGGCAATACCCTGACTGTCCAGATTTGCCTTTTCCAAATTGTGCCACTGAGCACGAATATCAACCTGGATGCGAAACCTGCTACCTGTATTGGTTCGCAAGACAGCTTTGCCGCATTATATAGGAGATTTGAACTATTTCTTCTAATTTTATTTGTTTCTGTATTTATAAATCCTTGAAAAGTTATGATTCCATAATTCAAGATGTGGATTTTAATTGAATAACATGTTTTACCCTCGGATTTGTTGAGCATATATATATTTTTGAATGAAACTAAAAGTAAAATCTATAGTAGAGCACAGGAAGATTAATAGCAGGTTACTGGATGATTCATGCAGATATCAGACGCAGACTTCGCGATACTTGATGCAGATGCAGATTTTGCGATACCAGATGCAGACTCTGCGATAACAGAGCAGACTCTGCGATACCAGATGCAGACTCTGCGATACCAAATGCAGACTCTGTGATACCAGATGCACACTCTGCGATACCGACTATTTTATGATACCCACATCAAACTAAAAGACTAACATAAAACAACGGAGCACCATAAATAAGGACAAATAAATAAATAAAGTTATAAACCAAGATTTGTTTCCTTGTTTAAATAAACTTGAAGCCAGAGTGAAGCCAGAGTAAAGCCAGAGTCAAGCCAGAGTCAAGAAAATGGGCATGTTTTTCGATTGTGTCCTACATTATGGCATTTTGAGCACCTGTGATGAATTTTTGGGTTACTCTGGAAAAGACTCTTTTTCATCTGTGGGGGTGGAGTACTCTGCCAAAGTTTAGCTTTCTTATTTGGTTTTTGAGTAGTCGGAGAATTATGAGATCGTTTTCTTCTCACCTTTGGGGATGGAGTAGTGGGTGAAATATTAGCGCTGAATGGAGTACTCTGCATTGTTTTCTTTGTAACGGATGGAGTCCTCTGCTTCGTTTGATTTGTTGTGGATTGAGTCCTTTGCTTCGTTTTTTGCTTTGTGGATGGAGTACTCTGCGAAGGTTCTGTTTTTTTCTTTTTCCATTGATTACGCTTGAACCGCTTAGCCTTTTCAATAGCAGAAAGGTATCTCTTTGCCTTCGGTCTACCGGAAGGTACTCTTATGACTGGTGGCAGACATTGTTCACTAATTACGTGTGGTGGTAGAATCAAATCTTCGTCTACAGGTTTTATAGGTTCTGAGTACGTTGAATACAAGTAGCCCTTTGTGAAATGATCATCCACCAGGGTAGCTTCATCAGTTTTCCGACTTAATGCTGCTTTAATCGCGTGCTCGCTGGGAATCTTCTCGACATCATATTGTTTACAAGTACAAAGTCTCTGCAATCATAAATTTCATAAATTCTAAAAAGGAATCGAACTCAGAGCAGATAAACAAGGCAAATGTTTCCTGAGACTGGCAGACTTGCTCAGGATACGTTTCCTGAAACTGGCAGTGATAAATAGCAAAAAAAAACTTACATACCTTCTGTAGATCAACCACACAATCATAATCTCCACCTGTAACATGGCTACAATTTGAATCAGTATGATGAACATTTAAAATTTCCAAGCTACCGTGTCTTTCATGGAGTAACTTTTCAACGTTTGGGGGAAAATTTGTTTTTAATGAGGCAGCTTTGTCTCGCCTTTCCACAAACCACCTTGACAACAACTTTCTAATAGCCTCCACGAAATGTTTAACAGGAAATGATCTGTCTTCCTTAAGCGCGGCATTAATGGATTCTGCAATGTTGCTCGTCATTATACCAAATCTATCTCCTGGAAAATGTACACAAGCCCATAATCGAAATTCCGCCTCTTCCAAGTAAACTGCTAATTCACTATTCTGACGACGAATCACACCAAACAATTTTTCAAAATCTACCAGTCGATATGCATATGCAGCACGACACACCAAACTGAGCATTGCATTCTTTTTGAACTTTAAAATGAGGTTATTTTTGAGGTGATAGTAACATACTCCCCTATCAGCTGCGGGGAAAACCTTCTCAATGGCCTTTGCGATTGATGGATGATGGTCAGAAATAATGGCCAAATTTTTATCATCAAGTATCACACCACGCAAATGTGTAAAAAACCATTCCCATGAAGCATCATTCTCTGAGTCTACAATCCCAAAAGCTATAGGAAATATACTCGAATCTGCATCTTGACCTGCAGCTACCAGTATAACACCTCTGTACTTTCCAGTTAGATGTGCTCCATCTACCACAACAACCCTCCTCAAGAACTCAAATCCTTTGATGGAAGCACCAAAAGCAATGAACAAATACTTAAACCTTTGTTGAGCATCACGTTCAAGCTTTGTAATCGTACCTGGATTGGCCTGCTCTATTTTGTATAGATAGGAAGGTAAGTCCTGGTAACCCCTCTCAAAAGTGCCTCTGACCAGCTCTCGTGCATATGCCAACGCTTTATGCGCCTTCGTATAGTCTATGTCAAGACAATGTAGTGACTTAATACAGTTCATTACATGCTTAGGCGTGATTCCTTTAAGATCATTACCACCACTAAACCTATCAACATACATTTTTCCAATAAATTTTGCATTAGCCTGTCGTTGACGAGAATACCTACAGACAGCAGAGCATGTATGAGCTTCTTTATATATCCGAACGAGAAATTCTGGAGATTCAGATGAAACTGACAGAGTCGACGCACGAATCCTCCAAGAACAATTAGGAACAAAACATTTCGCGATAAATAGTTTCTTCCTCGACGTGGCGATTTTGAAATCAAACTTCTCGATGACTGCAATCTTGCGTAATTGCATAATTAATGCTTCCTTGTCATCAAATATTTCGCCAACCTTAATGGATCCAGATTTCTTCATTGGTAATGGCTTCGTAGGCGTCTCATCGAATATATCGCAGAATAAAGGTGGCATCTGCTGTTTCTTCGCATACTGTCGGCAGTCTCTGCTGTTGTTCGGTGGTGGCATCATATGCTCGTCTTTAACATTACCAACATCATCAAAATCCACACCACCATCCTCTTTGACATCACAAGCTTCATCTTTACCCGCAGCTTCTGCTTTAATTCCATCGTTTCTTTTCCATGACACGCAAAGCCGGATAACCTCTTTTTCCGCCATTGTGATCAAGTTTGCAAGTTGCCTATCGTTATTCAAGAAGATAGGAGGTGTGTCGCTCGGCATTTTCTCCATGATATGTGTAGGCAACTTATAAGAAATCTCGACTGCATTCATCTGCGTTTCCAAGTTGTAATCTTCACAAACAATGCGGAGAAATTCCTCATACTTGATTTGGTCTTCAACCGCAAACAACTTGCTTCCTTTGCTTGAATCAACGTCGAAATCCCAACCCATTTTTACCTTCCATTGTCCAAAAACAGTCAACAAATGCAACATTATCTGCAAAAAAGAGAATGTTCAAAAGATCTGCAACACACTATCTTAGAAGATTTTTCGCAGAGCTCTACACTTTGGCAGGGTCTTTTAGAAATAGCTCTGCCAAAGACGTACTAGAGCTCTAGACGCAGTTTAGAAGATGGTGGTTTAGATAACTAGTGTAATATTTTGAAGTGTTACCTGTGTTCGTTCTTCCCGAAAATATGCTCGCCTTCAACCCCTAGAATATCTTTAGATGTAAACGAAGATCGTCTTTCCGAAGAATGTACGTACTTTCGTTCAAAATCGAAGTCTGTAAACAATCTTATACTCGGATTTTCGCTTCCGTCTCTTTGAAAATATGAAATCTCCCTTTGAGGGTGAAATCGAAATAGTAGATCTAGGTTAAAGGTGGAGAGGTTGAAAAGGTTTATAGCAAACTCAAAAAAAGTAAGAAGTAATGGCATTCTTGTTATTATTGTGAAAAGAGAGGAGTACTTCAAAATCCGACCGTTTATACAATTTAGTTACGTTGCAAATGTCAAGCCATGCCCTGCGAACAGTATGCTACAGTGGGTCGAGCAATATGTGCCTTATGTCTACAAAAAAGCACACACAACATCTGCTTTAAGTCTACAAAAAAAGCACACACAATATCTGCCTTAAGGCTACCACAACTGACACACTATATCTGCCTTAAGGCTACACAGTTAGCAGAGGTTAAGAAGAGTCTGTCCAGCCTTAGCCTTAAGGCTACACAATCGACACACTATATCTGCCTTAAGACTACAGAATTAGCAGAGTTTAAGCAGCGTCTGTCCAGCTTTAGCCTTAAGACTACACAATTCACACACTATATCTGCCTTAAGGCTACATAATTAGCAGAGTTTGTCCAGCCTTAGCCTTAAGGCTACACAATTCACGTAGACTCTGCCAAGCGTAAGGGTATTTTAGAGATTTTCAAAAAAAGTGTACTAGTTCTACAATTTTCCCTACGAAGGTACCCCGCTGGATATTAAAATTAGAAAACGCACCATATCAGCAACTGTCCCATTAATGTATGATTGATTGATTAGTGCATGTATCATGCTTCTTATGTTTAGTTTCCAGTGAGATAGACCATCTTTGTAGGGTTTGAATGTTTTATGAAAATATATCTTTTACATTTTAGACTTAACCAAAAAATCAATGTACTTTGTCTTAGTTACTTTTAGTATTTAAATGAGAGATTTAATGGATTGTTGTCAAAGAAAAAAAGAGAAATGGAACACGTGCTAGAGAGACTTTGTGTGTGGTTGGACTGTCAACGTGTATATGAGCCATTAATAATCATCATCAGCTTTTCAAATTTAAATGTTTTTAAAGATGCACAGTTTTTACAAAGCTAATCTTCTGTGGAAAAGTAAAATTCAAGTATTACATGTTTGGATCGAAACTCCATAAGTCTGAAATGATTAAATTGGGTTCTTCTATTATTCTTTTAATTTCTAGGTCGATTGAGTATATATGTTTGAGAAGTTTCTTAAAAAAAATATTTGGAGAACTACAAAATTAATTAAATATGGAAGAATTATAGAATCTAACAAGAATTCATAATCGTTTTCCAATTAGAAAACTATATTTGAACATGTTCGTGTACAAAAGGCTTCGAATAACAATAACAAAATATTCCAAAAACTCCAGTATAATCGTATTTGATTTTTATCGTTGATGTCCTATGATTTATATGTTCTATGTAATTTTGCAAAAACAGAAGTAACTTTTACTCATTTTGTTTTGTGTCAAAAATATATATATATAAATATGAATATGTTCATTTTAACAAACTCTTAAGTCTTAATATATATAGTAATGAAATGACTAATACGCACCAACTTTTAATTCCTTAATAGTTTTATTGCATTTTTATGATTTTGAAAGAGAACAAAGTTCACTCGATAGTTATTACTCACAAGCACACAAAATCAAAATGATTTATAAAATTTGGTTTCAATTTTAAGTTTTTTCTAACCAGTTGAGAAGAAATATCAATTCAGGGACATTCGAGATAAAATCATTGATTATTTTGTGAAAATTTTTGTTTGTTGTTGATTATTCGTAAATAAAGTATTAATTATTTGACATTGAATATAAATTTTTCTTAATTTTGTTGGATTATACAATAAAATTACAGTACAATGGTTATATTTTTTTTAATTTCAATAATATCTTATCTAAAAAAATTATAGTGGTTAATTAGTAGAATAATATCGCAAGTGAAACCTACAATATTTATATATTAAATTATTTTATCAGTGAAAAACTATATCAAAAATTACAAAATAATTCTTATAAAAACTATATTCGAACCTAGTTTTATTAAAAGATGGAAGGATGTTAAAGAAGTTATGGAAAAAAGTTTTTGTTTTTTTTACCGGACAATCGTTCCCCCTTTTTCTCTCAACCTTTGCTATCTCCGACATTGCCTTCTAGCTCCGATCTCCCTCTCCGGTTGGCGGTGGTTCTCACCGTCACTGTGAGAGGATGCCTCTCCTCCTTCTCTTTAATCCGGTGTCCTCTTTGCTTGAGGTTTTCCTGCAGATTGATGCAGATCTAGGTTCGCTTCTCAATGATTGGGGTTGAGATCGAAGGTTCGCCGGTGGGCTCTCTCCGATTCGTTTGTTGATTATCGGTTCTTGTCTTCTGGTTTCGGATCTCAGGCAGTTAGGTTCTCCTTCGCTCAAGGATGGTGGAGAGGCTTGTCTTCTTGACAGGTCGCGGCCCGTGTCGGTTTTCTTTCATTCTTCGGTTTCGACTGCTCCGCCATGGTGCTCTGTAGCAGCTTCGTTTAGGGTTCTAGGTTTGTCTAATTCTCTTCTTTGAGCTGTGAAATTCGAGGATGATTCCTTCTTGAAGTTTCGAGATTCCTTTTCAAACTTTTACTCTCCCTCTAGTTGCGGTGCCCCTATGTGGTTCTTACCCTCTCCTCTTTCTTCGACTTGGTCTTCACCAATGGTAATTTCTCCACCAGTTTAATCTCTCTCGCTTTAGGTTAGTAGCTCTTAGAAGTATGGATTGCTTTTTCTCTTTATCCGCTCCCTTAGAAGTATGGATTGCTTTTTCTTTGTGGTTGCGTCTTTGTTTGCTCTCTGGATCCGGTTTTGTCGCAAGCGTAATCGGATCATTGTTGGGCTTGTTGTTGCATTTCTTGTGCTCTGATTTTTGTGGCCATTGCGATTTCTCGAAATTGGTTGCGGCTTGGCTAATACTCTAGTTGACGCTATTGATGTGATCATGGCTCTGTGACTCGACTTGGCTTTCTCTTCTGCGTTTGGAGGAACTATGTTGGTTTGGTGATTTGCTTCTTTTGGTCATGGTTATGTGGCTCGGCAGTCACATAATCGTCTCTCTTCTGAACTCCCTCCTTCTGGTGGTGTTTCTTGCCGTCATTCGTTTGTAGGGTAAGCTGTGTTGTCTATATCTCTTTGGGGTTTGTCATGGCCCAATCCCAATAACCCCCAACCCTAAAAGCCCATACTTTTGATTAGGTGTAAAAGCCCAAAACTTAAGGTTAGGGCAATCTGGTCTTTTCTGGTGGGTGTAAGCCCTAAACCTAGCACCTCTTTTCACCTATATATATTGGGCTCGTGATCAGAGGTCAGAGGGGGAGATTTTGACAGCGAAGCTCTGCCGGATTTTGTCTAGAGCCGCCGCCGTCAGCCTTTGCAAACCAGTTCAAAACAGCCTCGTGTAAGGCTTTTGCCGAGCCTCTCACGGTCAGATACGACGGAGCCAGGAGGCGATCTTCATACCGTTGGATAGATCTCGCTTCGTAGTTTCTGTAGCATCTTTCAGATCCCGATTCCGAGGTAAGACGGGTTAGTAAATCGCGTTTAAAGTTGACCATAAGTTACTGATTTTTCTGCAACCAGAAACAGCCTCAGATCTATCTATTTTTCCAGTTTCACAGAGCTGTTTTTAGAGGCGTTTTCCCGTTGATTCAGAAGGATTCAGATTACAATCTTGGTTTCTCTGGAAAGACGTTGTTGCAAAGAATCCAGATTAAATTTTCGTTCTCCGATCCGATCGTCAGTCCGTAAGTTATTAATGTTTCTTTCTGGTCAAAAAACATACTTTCTGTCCAAACCCAGAAACCCTAATCTGAGTTAAAACACGAACGCAGATCTAAAACGCTATTTTCATAGACGCCAGACGCCAGGACGCGTTTTCAGACCGCCATAAATAGCGTTTCAACCGCAACCGCCCGAAACGCTATTTTCAACCGCTATTTTTCGGACTTAGTTTTTGGACGTGATTGCTAAGGTGAGGGTGGGATCTGTGGATTCTTAACACTCCTAGTTAATTTGTAGTCGTTAATGCTAAGTCTAGGAGATTAAATGATGATTGATGATTGTTTGATGATTGATGATGATGGTTGATTGGTGATGATGATATGTTGAAATGATGTTAGTAAGATTATCTTGGTTTATGATTGGATAGTGATTGTGATTTGTGTGATGTCGGACTGAGGGCGAGGACATGGCGATCCCGCTAAAGCCCGTTAACCGGCTGACGAGCCAAAGGTGGCGTACGACCTTTCGAGGTGACGGCCAGCCCAAGCGTCATGGACTTCGTGTCGAAATATTTGATATGTGCTAATGTGTGTTAGTGTGTGATGTGATAATGTATTTTCTGTGTTAATGTGACTTGTTGTTTGGACATGATGTGTGTTGCATGTTCTAGGGTTAGTATTTGCGCGTGCAGGTTGGTTAGTAGTGTTGGGGTCATGTGGGCATAAATGACCATTCCTCACTGAGTAACCTAGTTGCTCACCCCTCTTTTTCCCCTTTTCAGGTGATAAGGTTTGAAAGGTTGCGATTCAAGGCGAGCATTGTTCGGGTGATGAATTTTGGGAATGGATTTATTTTATGTTTATTCGGTTTTCTGCTTAAGACGGTTTTGACTATTTTCGAATGATTTAATGCTTATTTTGGTCTTTCACTTTAAATGGGTTTTGATGGATTCGAGGCATTGAGTTTAAGTAATAAATATTGAATTTTGGAGAATATTATTTAATTGAGACGAGGAGTTAGCATTTAATGAATTACTTACCGTCTCCGTCAAGTTAGGGAGACGGGTGTTACAACTTTGGTATCAGAGCCTAGGTTAGCCAAGCCGGTTCTGACCCGGAAGACTGGTCCTGGAAAAGAGAAAATGTTTTCAAAGTTTTGGGTGGGGTTTTCTAAAGTAAAAAATAGCACCGACAATTCCGCGCTTGAATCGGTAAGTTCTAAGTCGTGTTTGTTCGAATAGTTTCTGAATTGCCTTTTTGTTTAGCAGCATGGCTCGAGGTGGAATGAGGAGAGGTAGAGGACGCGGAGTTCAGGGTCGTGGTGACCGTGTGAGAGAGAATACACCGGCTGTCACTGAGGAGAGTACTCACAATGGTGGTCAAGCACCTGCGCAGGGAGTGGACCCCGCAGTGATAACGGCAGCAGTGGTGGAAGGACTCAGGCAGGTGTTCGGACAACAACCGCCGCTAATCCCAGTGGCCGAACATATGCTGGGGGTAGCAGCAGCTCAGCCTCAGGCTCCACCAGCACAGGTTCCGCCTCCGCCCCCTGCACCGCCTGTGCACGTGCCCATTCAGGATTTAAGGCATGACTACTGGAGGGTTCTGAAGCTTATGAGGGAGTTTGGAACCGGGACCTTCAGTGGTGGGATAAACCCAGTTGTAGCTGACAACTGGAGGAAACAGTTAGAGCGAAATTTTGCATCCGTCCGCTGTCCACTGGAGTATCAGATGGAGTTGGCTACGAGTTTCCTGCTGGATGAAGCTCAAGTATGGTGGGAGGGAATTGCAAGAAGAGCGCCGTTGGGTTATGTGATTCCTTGGAGCACTTTTCGGGATGAGTTCGATCGGAAGTACTTTCCGCAGGAAGCTCTAGATCAGCTGGAGATGGAATTCCTAACCCTCACTCAGGAAAACCGGACAGTAAGAGAATATGAACGTGAGTTTTGTAGACTCTGGAGGTTTGCTGGGAGAGACATGGACGAAAAATTCCAGGTCAAGAAATTCATGACGGGCCTGAGATTAGACATCCGCAAGATTTGTCAAGTTCGGGACTATGGGAGCCTTATCGATCTGGTGGAAAGAGCTTCTCTGACGGAGCGGAACATCGAAGATGAGAGCAAGCTCCTTAAGAGTACTTCACAGAGGACTCTTAAGGCGGTGGAGCCACTGAGACAGCATCATGATCATCGAGGAGCAGCTATTGGGAAGGATAAGGGGTTGATGTGCACTCGGTGTGGAAGAAACCATAGCGGACCTTGCATGAAAGCCACTGGGCTATGTTTCAACTGTGGACAGCCGGGACACACCAAAGCGACGTGTACAAGGTTCATGGGAACATGTCATAAGTGTGGGAAAGTAGGCCATCGCGCCATAGATTGCAGGGTGAGGCAATATGGACAAGGACAGTACGGGCAAGCTCAGACTAATCAGAATTGAGAACAATTGCCTCCGCCTCCGAAAAGACCAGCCATAGCACCGCGGGCATTCATCGCTGGAAATCACGTGGGTGCAGAACCAATTGCTGGTATGTTTCAATTATTCTTCGTTTATGTCATAATTGCTAAAATGTTTGAGGAATGAGTGTTAGTCCTTTGTGTGGTGATAATTGCTTAGTTAAGCATAAAACTGTGTAGGAACGGTTTTGGTTGGGGGAGTGGCGGCTCACACTCTGTTTGATACCGGTGCAACACATTGTTTTGTGAGCCCGGAATTGACAAGGTGTTGGCACTTTGAAGGGGAAGTTCTCAACAAGCCGTGGAAGGTAGAGACGGCAGGGGAAGAGTTGGTGAAGTCTTCAAGGACTTTCAAGGATGTCTCAATTAAGTTAGAAGGCGTAGAACTTCTCAGGAATCTTGTGGAGATGAGGCTACATCGTTATGACGTGATCCTTGGAATGGATTGGTTAACGCATCACCGAACATTGTTAGATTGCCAAAGGACGCGGGTTACGTTCACCAGGCCAGAAGGAAGGCTAGTGTACCAAGGAGTTAAGGATCAGAGTGGCGTCCCCATCATTTCGATGATTCAAGCGGAAGAGTTGATGGAGAAAAGGAATGAAGCATACCTCGCCACCATCACTATGGAAGGCGGTGAAGTAGGAATGGAATTGGACACCATTCCGGTGGTAGCAGAATACGTGGACGTGTTCGAATCATTGAAAGGACCACCACCAACGCGAGGTGACACTTTCACCATTGAGCTAGAACCAGGGGTTGCTCCGGTATCAAGGGCACCATATCGTCTAGCGCCAGCAGAAATGGCAGAGCTTAAGAAGCAGTTAGAGGATTTAACAGACAAAGGGTTCATTTGACCTAGTAGTTCACCATGGGGAGCTCCAGTGCTATTTGTCAAGAAAAAGGATGGAAGTTTCAGACTCTGCATTGATTATCGAGGTTTGAACAAGGTCACCATGAAAAATAAATATCCGCTACCACGAATCGACGAGTTGTTGGACCAGCTGCAAGGAGCAACGTGGTTTTCAAAGATTGACTTGGCGTCAGGTTACCACCAGATTCCAATAGCCGAGGAGGATGTAAGGAAAACAGCCTTTCGAACGCGCTATGGTCACTACGAGTTCGTAGTTATGCCTTTTGGACTGACTAACGCGCCAGCAGCCTTTATGAAGTTGATGAATAATGTCTTTCGGGAGTACTTGGATAAGTGCGTTATTGTATTCATCGATGACATATTGGTATACTCTCATAGTAAGGAGGCACATGCTGAGCACCTCAGGATCGTGCTTAATAAACTGCGAGAGCATCAATTATTTGCGAAGCTGAGTAAGTGTAGTTTTTGGCAGAGACAAATTGGATTCCTTGGCCATATAGTTTTAGGAGCCGGAGTGGCTGTAGACCCTGAAAAGATCTCGACGATCTCAACATGGCCGAAGCCTACAAGTGCCACGGAGGTGCGTAGTTTTCTTGGACTAGCTGGTTATTACCGGAAATTCGTAAAAGGATTTGCTAGTCTATCCAAACCGATGACACAGTTGACAGGTAAAGGAGTGAAGTTCGAATGGACAGAGCAATGCCAGGAGAGTTTTAAGAAGTTAAAGGATCATCTGACCCAAACACCAGTGTTGGCGCTGCCGAGGACATGAGTGTCATATATAGTCTACACCGATGCATCAGGAACTGTACTAGGCTGTGTGCTTATGCAAGAGGACAGGGTAATCACTTACGCATCAAGGCAGCTGCGTAAGCATGAAGCCAATTACCCTACTCATGATTTAGAACTAGCCGCAGTGGTCTTCGCTCTAAAAGATTTGGCGTGCTTACTTGTATGGGGAAAGGGTTCAGGTATTCACGGACCATAAAAGTTTGAAGCATGTTTTCACTCAAAATGACCTAAATTTAAGACAGCGAAGATGGATGGAATTACTAGCGGATTATGACTTGGATATTGCATATCACCCCGGAAAAGCTAACCTGGTAGCAGATGCCCTAAGTAGAAGGAAAAATGAGGTGTCTGAGTGCAAAGAAATTCAGGAGCTTACGACAACCCTGGCTAAACTAAGATTGTGTGCCATAACAGTCGAAGAAGATACCGTAGGGTTAGAAGCAGTGACCCAAGCAGATTTGCTATGGAGGGTTAGAGCGGCGCAGAAAGAAGACGTCTCCCTGAATAAAGCCTTGGAAACTGGTGTGATCGGATACCGCGCAGCACATAATGGGACAATTTTGTATAGGAGTCGGGTGTGTGTGCCAGCGGTCAAGGATCTAAAGGATGAAATCTTGCAACTTGCACATTAATCTCAATTTTCGATACACCCGGGGAGCAACAAAATGTATCAGGATCTAAAGAGGTACTACCACTGGAATGGGATGAAACGGGATGTTGCAGATTATGTAGCTCAGTGCTCAATTTGCCAAATGGTGAAGGCTGAACGTGGACTCCCAAGCGGGTTACTGTAGGGTTTACCATTACCGGAATGGAAGTGGGATATGATCGCTATGGATTTCGTTACTTGGCTACCCAAGACGACGGGTGGAAAGGATGCCATCTGGGTGATTGTGGACAGACTCACCAAATCGGCCCACTTTTTGGCTATTAAAAAGACGGACGGAGCGGAGGTTTTAGCCGCGAAGTATCTTGAGGAGATAGTCAAGCTGCATGGTATTCCTGTAAGCATTGTTTCAGATAGAGACCCAAGATTCACTTCGTTGTTCTGGCAGGCCTTCCAGAAGGCATTAGGGACCAAGGTTCACCTGAGCACGGCATATCACCCTCAAACAGACGGACAATCAGAACAAACTATACAGACCTTGGAAGATATGTTGAGAGCGTGTATGCTAGATTGGGAAATAAGTTGGTTGCGCTATCTACCATTGGTGGAGTTTGCGTACAACAATAGCTACCACTCTAGTATTGGGATGGCACCCTATGAGGCCATTTATGGACGGCCATGTCGCACTCCCCTGTGTTGGACCGAAGTGGGGGAGCGACGGGACTTAGAACCGGAGATGGTTCAGGAGTCTGAAGAGCAAGTGGCACTGATTCGAGACAAACTTAAGGAAGCTCATGAGCGCCACAAAAGTTATGCCGACAAAAGAAGAAAGGACTTGGAATTTGAAGTTGGAGATGCAGTATATCTGAAAATGAGAACGTTCAGGGGAACAGATAAGCTGAGGAAGTTGAAGAAGCTCAGACCACGGTACATGGGTCCGTACATCATAACCGAAATAATCGGTGTAGTAGCGTATCGCTTGGACTTGCCTCAGGAGTTATCAGACTTTCACGATGTGTTTTACATTTTAGTATTGCACAAAGTGGTTAAGGAACCAGAACTGATTATTCCGCACCCACCGTCTGATCTGGAAAGGAATTTGACAATTCCAGCTATACCCGTAGAAATCTTGGACCGGAAGAAAGACTCGACAAAAGGGAAGGGCACATGAAAAGTGCAAGTTTACTGGGAAAGGGATGGGGTGCGAGAAACAACCTGGGAGTTGGAGAACCGGATGAGAGCAGACCATCCGGAGCTCTTTCAGGACTAGAGCAGGGAGCCGTCCTAGCCATGCAATTCGAGGACGAATTCTTTCTAAGTGGGGGAGAATTGTCATGGCCCAATCCCAATAACCCCCAACCCTAAAAGCCCATACTTTTGATTAGGTGTAAAAGCCCAAAACTTAAGGTTATGACAATCTGGTCTTTTCTGGTGGGTGTAAGCCCTAAACCTAGCACCTCTTTTCACCTATATATATTGGGCTCGTGATCAGAGGTCAGAGGGGGAGATTTTTGACAGCGAAGCTCTGCCGGATTTTGTCTAGAGCCGCCGCCGTCAGCCTTTGCAAACCAGTTCAAAACAGCCTCGTGTAAGGTTTTTTCCGAGCCTCTCACGGTCAGGTCCGACGGATCCAGGAGGCGATCTTCATACCGTTGGATAGATCTCGCTTCGTAGTTTCTGTAGCATCTTTCAGATCCCGATTCCGAGGTAAGACGAGTTAGTAAATCGCGTTTAAAGTTGACCATAAGTTACTGATTTTTCTGCAACCAGAAACAGCCTCAGATCTATCTATTTTTCCAGTTTCACAGAGCTGTTTTTAGAGGTGTTTTCCCGTTGATTCAGAAGGATTCAGATTACAATCTTGGTTTTTATGGAAAGGCATTGTTGCAAAGAATCCAGATTAAGTTTTCGTTCTCCAATTCGATCGTCAGTCCGTAAGTTATTAATGTTTCTTTCTGGTCAAGAAACGTACTTTCTGTCCAAAACCCAGAAACCCTAATCTGAGTTAAAACGCGAACGCAGATCTAAAACGCTATTTTCACAGACGCCAGGACGCATTTTCAGACCGCCATAAATAGCGTTTCAACCGCAACCGCCCGAAACGCTATTTTCAACCGCTATTTTCCGGACTCAGTTTTTGGACGTGATTGCTAAGGTGAGGGTGGGATCTATGGATTCTTAACACTCCTAGTTAATTTGTAGTCGTTAATGCTAAGTCTAGGAGATTAAATGATGATTGATGATTGTTTGATGATTGATGATGATGGTTGATTGGTGATGATGATATGTTGAAATGATGTTAGTAAGATTATCTTGGTTTATGATTGGATAGTGATTGTGATTTGTGTGATGTCGGACTGAGGGCGAGGACATGGCAATCCCGCTAAAGCCCGTTAACCGGCTGACGAGCCAAAGGTGGCGTACGACCTTTCGAGGTGACGGTCAGCCCAAGCGTCATGGACTTCGTGTCGAAATATTTGATATGTGCTAATGTGTGTTAGTGTGTGATGTGATAATGTATTTTCTGTGTTAATGTGACTTGTTGTTTGGGCATGATGTGTGTTGCATGTTCTAGGGTTAGTATTTGCGCGTGCAGGTTGGTTAGTAGTGTTGGGGTCATGTGGGCATAAATGACCATTCCTCACTGAGTAACCTAGTTGCTCACCTCTCTTTTTCCCCTTTTCAGGTGATAAGGTTTGAAAGGTTGCGATTCAAGGCGAGCATTGTTCGGGTGCTGAATTTTGGGAATGGATTTATTTTATGTTTATTCGGTTTTCTGCTTAAGACGGTTTTGACTATTTTCGAATGATTTAATGCTTATTTTGGTCTTTCACTTTAAATGGGTTTTGATGGATTCGAGGCGTTGAGTTTAAGTAATAAATATTGAATTTTGGAGAATATTATTTAATTGAGACGAGGAGTTAGCATTTAATGAATTACTTACCGTCTCTGTCAAGTTAGGGAGACGGGTGTTACAGGGTTGGTCATGTGCTTCCTAGTACTTAGATGTGTTGTATTTTTTTTCAGTATCCTTTTTGATAAGATCCTGGTTAGAGAGATCACAGCCCCTTGAATACACTTCGTGTGGTTGATTGAATGGTGGTGATGATCCGTAAGGATTGAGAGAAACTTTCAAAGGCTGCGGAATTCCTTTGAACTTTCAGGCTTGATTCTGCTTGGATATGACACACCAAAAGCAGTCACAAGTTGAGATCGTGATATTACACACACAAATTCATGATCAAACGAAATCAGAGAGAGATTTTGATAAGAAAAAGTTTGATAATTTTATTAGAACGAAAATAAGAGTACATATAGAAGAGAGAAGCCTTGGAAACAAGGTAAGACTTCTCGAAAATGAAAAAGAGTAATTAAGACATTAACTCTCAGTTTTGACCAACAAAGAAAAACTCTCTGTTTTTAATGTAACTAAAAAAACGTGATTTCTTCTTCTTTTATGGCATTGTTAACAATGGACCAAATGTATAAGTGTGTGAACTTGCCTCATTAAAAACCTTGTCTAGAAAACCCAATGGGAAAAACCAGACCAAGGGAAAAAGAGTACAAGCCACACACCTTCCCATTGTCAACCCTTAAACGGCTTGAATCACAACCAGAGTTGTTGGACAAGCATCGAGTTTAAGGTTGCCTTCCTCTTGACGTAGGAGCGTGCTAATAGCTTGGTTAAGATGTTTCGTCATTGACCTAGTCATTGGACCAGGTGGAACATGTAAGGGATCCTTTGCTTCCTCGGGTACAAGCTGCTCCTTAGCTCCATTATCCGTGTCCTCCTCTGCTTCAAACGCATCCTCAGCTACAAGCTGCTCCTCTGGTTCATGCTGCTCCATTGGTTCGAGCTCTTCTCCACGTTCCAAGTTCCTTATACTATCCATGATCATATCACTTTTGCTCTTAAATTTGTAGTTGATTTATTTCTATAAGTCTTTAAGAGTTGTTTTTTTTTTGTATTTTTACATGCTGTAACACCTTTACCTAAAAAAAAAAAAAAAAAAAAAAGAAGGAAAGAAGAGGTGAAAGAAGTTATGTGCAAGGAATCGGTTGTTGTTATCCTAGTTACGTCCCGGGAAATTGTTCATTATACTTTAAAACAAAGATTAAAAAAAAAACTAAACGATTATGACGTCAGTCACAAACGCAATGGAGAGTAGAGGTATTCCAGGTAGCAAACAAGACAAAATCTATAAACCAGTAACCAAACACCACATTGCTTGCCTTAACGCGCTCGGAAGGGGAATTTGGTCTGTCTGAGGGAACTTACTTTGTGTTTGTGGCAATAAAATAAAGAAAATTAAATAAAAAAAGATCCGACTTCTCGGCACAGATACATTGCATGTAAATTTCAACTGAGTATAAAAGGTATATCTTGACCTCATACTGACCCATCATTTCCTTTCCTCTTTTTTTTTATCCCTATCCGATAGGGTTTCTTCGATCTCTTCTCTTGATCTTTGATCTTCATGTTCATCTCTTTCTTTGATACAATCGTAGCAGATTTGGTCGTTTTCTTCTTCATCGTTGTCGGATCTTTCTTTTTTGCTCTCTCCCAAGGGTTTTCGCTTGAGGGATCAAGCGCTTTCGTTTTTCCGGGGAGTTTCGAGCTGAAATCATGTCTGAGATATTTAGTTTCGCTGGTAACTTCCCCGATCTCTGGTTGTTTCACTCGATTTCATCTTGGAATTTGATTGATCCTTATTGGTTTTTCTTTTAGATTTAGGCGTTTCCATGTTTTTAGATGCTTGGCGAATAGGATCGTGTATATGGCTGAGTTAAGTCTTCATAGATCTATGACGAGTTAAAAATAGATAGATCTGGGTATTAGTTTTAGCCTTTGACGAGCTGTAGATCATATCAGCCAAGTTATCATCCTTAGATCTTCCAGATTTCGAGTTTAATTGCCAATCTCTCCTCTTGTTTTATCTTTGAATCTGGGAATAATATGCTGAATCTGATCGTGATTAACAAGTTTCGAGTTAAGATCAATGATCTCTTTGGCTCATCCAAATTTCTCCTTTGGTATTTACAGGTGAAAATGATTTTTACCGCCGTGGCGCAATATACCCAAATCCCAAGGATGCTAACCTTTTTCTGTCGCTTGGTAGTCTCGTGGATTGCTATTTCCCTCCTTGCAAGAGGTCGCGTGTTGTTGCACCTTCTCTCTTCAGCGCGTTCGAGCAAAAGCCAGTTTCCATCGATGTCCTCCCAGATGAGTGCCTCTTTGAGATCTTCAGGCGTTTGTCTGGACCGCAAGAGAGGAGTGCTTGCGCGTCTGTCTCGAAACACTGGCTTTCACTTGTATCTAGCATCCGGCAAAATGAGCTTGATGTTCCCTTCAACAAAACCGAAGATGGTGATGATTGTGAAGGATGCTTATCTAGGAACTTAGATGGGAAGAAGGCAACAGATGTTAGACTAGCTGCTATCGCTGTCGGGACAGCTGGCCGTGGGGGACTGGGAAAACTCTCTATTCGGGGAAGCATTTCTGCTAGCACGGTTTCAGATCATGGTCTCAGGTCGATTGGTCGGAGCTGCACTTCTCTTGGGTCTCTTTCCCTGTGGAACCTTTCTACCGTTACTGACAATGGCCTATTGGAGATTGCTGAGGGTTGTCCTCAACTTGAGAAGCTTGACCTGAGCCACTGCCCTACAATCACGGACAAGGGTTTGGTAGCGATTGCTAGGAGCTGCCCTAACTTGAGCGAGCTGAAATTGGAGGCTTGTTCAAGAATTGGAGATGAGGGTCTGCAAGCTGTTGCACGATACTGCTCCAAGCTGAAGTCAGTCTCTATCAAGAACTGTCCTCTTGTCAGGGATCAAGGAATCGCCTCTCTACTGTCTAACACTACCTATTCCCTGGCTAAACTTAAGCTTCAGATGCTGAATGTCACTGATGTGTCTCTTGCTGTTGTGGGTCACTACGGCTTGTCGATCACTGATCTTGTGCTCTCTGGGTTGTCACACGTGAGTGAAAAGGGATTCTGGGTCATGGGAAATGGTGTCGGCCTGCAAAAATTAAACTCTCTAACCATCACAGCCTGCCAGGGAGTGACTGACATGGGGCTTGAATCTGTGGGGAAGGGCAGTCCGAACCTGAAAAAGGCGTTTGTTAGTAAATCACCGTTGTTATCCGACAACGGGTTGGTCTCTTTTGCAAAAGCTTCTTTATCATTGGAGAGTCTTCAGCTTGAAGAGTGCCACAGGGTCACCCAGTTTGGGTTTTTTGGTTCTCTTTTGAACTGTGGTGCAAAGTTGAAGGCTTTCTCTCTGGTGAACTGTTTGGGCATTAGAGATCTCACCACAGGATTGACTGCTTCACCTCATTGCAGTGCTCTGCGCTCTCTGTCTGTTCGTAACTGCCCTGGCTTTGGTGATTCAAATCTTGCAGCCCTAGGAAAGCTGTGCCCTCAGCTCGAGGATATTGAGCTGTATGGGCTTAAGGGAGTAACAGAGTCTGGTTTTCTACATCTACTTCAGAACTCTCTTGTGAAGGTGAACTTCAGTGGTTGTTCCAATTTGACAGACAGAGTGATCTCTGCCATCTCTGCTCATAACGGTTGGACTCTCGAAGTCTTAAACATTGATGGATGTATCAAGATCTCTGACGCCAGCCTGATCTCCATTGCAGCAAACTGCCAGATTCTCAGTGATTTGGATCTTTCGAAATGCTCAATCTCAGATTCTGGGATTCAAGCATTGGCTTCCTCTGACAAGCTCAAACTGCAGATCTTGTCCATGGCAGGTTGCTCTATGGTCACAGACAAGAGCTTGCCAGCCATCGTGAGGTTGGGTTCGACTCTATTGGGATTAAATCTCCAACAGTGTCGATCCATATCAAATTCAACTGTCGACTTCTTAGTCGAGCGGCTTTACAACTGCGATATCCTCTCGTGATCAACAATTCCACGGTTGACTTCTCCACCTATATAATGAAGGTATTTTAGTCCGTCCAAGTTAAGTGTCAGCTCTTTTTCAGGCTCTGTGATCTATGCGTCTCTCTCGCTAGGCTCGGTATACCCGGTTTTCCTTCTATTTTTTTTCCAAGTAGTTGGGCTTCCGGATTCTTTTTCCAGTCAATGTTGTTTTTGCAGAGTAACCTTTTATCAGGGAACTCTAGCTTATCACGAAATCGGAAGGTCGTGTGTTACTTGAGAATATACTTACCGGGTATACCGAGATTTTAGGGTTTATTATCTCCTGTTGCTTGCCTTGGTGTCTTTTACGAGCCTAATCTTTCTTTTTCTTTGTGTCGTTTGTCTTGTCGTGTTTGGTTTTCCTCGAAAGTGTCTTGTGTGATTTGTACTGGTTCAAGATTTGTTCAGGCCTCGGGTTCTCTCTCAGAGGTTTGCTCTGGCTTTTGTTGCAACAAACTCTATTAAGAGTTTTTTTTGTTGTTTTTTTTTTTTGCCAGAGCCCTCCTTTTTTCTTCCAGGCGCTGTATTACAGTCTGTATGAACACCGTACTAAATTATGTAATGCCCTTTGGGATGGTTTAATGAGTATTAAATAAAATTCTCATTTCGTTGTATAATAGTACACAGTTTGCATTTCTTTTTATTATCTTTTGAGATCTGAGAAAAATTACACCTTTAAACCTATTCATGGGACAGAGAATCAGATTGTGTGAAAACTGAGTTTGATTTTGATTTACGTTTGTTTGTGTCCAATCAAAATAAATGTGGTGTTCAATGAATGTGGTCGAGGAGAATCTGGCCAGCGATTAAAATTTCTTGATACGATATGATTTGAGTGGGATTAAAATAAAGTAGAAAAGGACTTATTATTAATACTATTCGTTGTCGCTATTATTGTTATTGTGGACTAATCTTAATAATTAATTAAGATGGGCCAGACTTCCCAAATTATGAACCCTTAAAGTGGAGACAAGGAATCATTGTGAGTTGCGCGTCTTGTTCACACAACCTTGACCGTATTCTCAAGTGTGGACTTCCAAGCATCTAAAAGAAAGGTTGAATAAATACTTTTTACTCTTAAACATTATTTACCAATCAGATTAAAACATGTAATAATTTGAAGATTAATTAATAACTATAGAACTAAAATGAAAACTTGTGTTTGGTAAATTCTAATTAAACATAGACATAACAAATGAATTTGAAATATTATTTTAAATTACTCAAAAACACTTTTTGAAACTTTGTTTTTATTATAGATACTTTTTAGGGAATAAACGCTCTTTACACTGGTTAATTTTTTTAAATTCATTTCCATCTCTGGAAAGCTACCCCTCAGCATTGACTTAAGTGTAATATTGGGAATTCTTGGTCTAATAGCTCGGACTTGGATGGTGGTGCTTGGATTCTCAGAAACTCAAAAGGAAAGGTACTACTTCATAGTAAAAAATCCTTTGTGAATCTGGCCAGTGGGGATGAGGTTAGGTTTTAAGCAGTGTTATGGACTATCAAAAGTATGCACAGTCATGGCATTGGGAAGGTGATATATGCTTCTCAAGATCATGATTTGTTAGGTGCTATCCTGAGGCCAAGGGCTTGGCCTTCTTTCCTATCCAAAATTTTGATATCCTAACTCTTTTTGGCGTTAGCTCCTGAGTGGAGAATAGAAATGGAGTCTCCGGAAACAAACAGAGGTGTGTCTCTCATCGCAAAAAGTGTTACTTCTGAGGACCCAAGACAATCTTATGTAGCAGTTGATCATCCTCGGTGGCTCCATGAAATCTTTACCAATGAGAGATTCTCTACCTCTGTTTCGTGTTTTTTGAAAAACTTTCTTTTGACTGGTTTTTGAATGGTGGATTTTTAGAATTTTAGGCTAACAGGCTTGGAAGCCTTTGTCGGCTCCCAAAATTGGTCGGATGGCCAGTATTTATGGCTAACAATTTTTTGTAAAGAACTCTGCCTTTGGGCTTATTAATATCAACCAGAAAACAAAAATATGATAGAATTCGTAAATAACATTTGATTTCTAACATAAAAGGAGTGACAGTGTGGATGGTTGGCTAAAACTGTCCCTCAAGGTAAAAGATGATGATGCAACCATCTTTTACCCTCATAAAAGCGAAAATTACAAAAAACACAAATATATATCTTTTATCTTCGTAAAAGCGAAAACACCAAAAAAGCGCACACACATATATATAAAGAAATTCCTTAAAATATCACGAAAACAAGTTTTTGTTCCAAAAATACAATCACTAGTTTTTTTTTCAAAAATACAATTAAATTTTTTTTTTTTTCCAAAATATACCACAAACACTAAAAATAATTTTTAACGGTTTATAATTTAAATTTTTGGGTTTGAGTTTAGTTTTTGGATTTAGGATTTAGTTTTTAGGATTTAAGATTTAGTGTTTAGGGTTTATAGTTTAGTTTGAGGGTTTAAAGTTTAGTTTTAGTTTTGTGCTATTTTGAAAAACAAACTTTTAGTGGTAGTTTTGAAAGAAAATTAGTGGTGCTATTTTTGGAACAAAAATTTAAAAGTGTGTTATTTTTTAGAAACGTCCATATATATATTACCATATTACATGAAGATATGATTAGCCTATTAGTAGAGATTTTTTCGAGCGTGTTCACAAAAAAATCATGTATAACTCAGCTTTCAGTGGTTATTACAAGAAAAAATCATGCATTAATTAGTTCAAGATTCAATTGTTCACAATACTCCATAACTCAATTTTTCCAGGTTATAACGCATTGCTCACCAAATATTAGTTCATATATTATAAAAAGCTGTTGGAGAGTATATCAACCTAAAATCAGATCGCTAGATAGCTAACAAAGCAATATGTAATTCGCCCAAATAAAGTTGAGAAACAAAAATATAAACCCTAGAAATTTTGATATCAAGCAAGCATAATCATGAAATCATTGGAAAACCTATAACCTAACAAAAAACTACTTAGACATGTTTAAAGTAGGAACACACCAGTAATGTGCAGTGATTTTTAATATTTATAGACCGTAAAAATTAGTTGCAAGTGCAAATGCAATCACAGTAGTACTTAGGGGTTGATCCACTGAGGATTGAGAGATATTACGCTACGAATTTATAAGATTCAAATTAAGCTAAGACAAAATATGTTTTGGGGGGTTTTTGGTTTATGAGAAACGAAAAAAAAATAAAGCAAGTAAATAAAATTAAGTTAAATCAATAAGAGAAAAATGTTAGGCAATCGGCAATTCGAAAAAACATATGAAAACACAAAATAGATATTGATTTAAAGATTTAATAAAACAAATGGTTCTAGAACTCAAATCACTAATGTATAATTATTCCACTCTCGTGACTCCAATTACTATGCTTTAAGAACCTAATAGAGTCAACTCTCGTAAGTTATTACAAGAAGAAAATATGCATGAATTCGTTCAAGATTCAATTTTTCACAATACTCCATGATTCAACTTTCGCAGGATATGACGTATTGCTCATACTACTAGTTCAGGGAAATATAAGCAACACTTTGGAGGTTCTATTCTCCAAGGATCGATCACTGGTTAGCTACTCCAGCTCAAGCATTGAACACAAGTAAAGGTGAAGAATCTATAAGATAAACCCTAATAGATTTGATATCAATTATGAATAATCATGGAAACATTCAAAAATCTAAAACCTAACAAGTAAACTACTCATACATGTTTAGATTAAACACACATCAGCAAGATTAGATCGATTACATCATATATATATTGAATAAAAAGAGTTTAGGGTTAAAAATCTTCTCTATATCGAAGTACAAACCGAAATCTCCTCATGGAAGCTCTTAGAATCAAAACTTATGAAGAACTATGAATAAAAATGTGTCTAATGATTATGGTGATAATATGTGGCTGCATTTTCTCAATAAGAGGTTAAAAGCAAGTATTTATAGCATAAGGAAGTCATAAGTCGGGTAGGATTTTATCTTGGGCAAAAAAAAAAAAATTTACTTTATATGATCAGTATTGGGCAGAAGTATCGGTCATGATTTCTTGACCAATACTGCCATACTGGAGTAACGGCCAGGAGGACATCAGCACGATGTCTAGGGAAATACCTGACCGCTACTAGCCCTTCTTTGGGCCAGCATTCTGCGCCTGCTTCATCTGCGAGACATACATATATATCTTCATTAGATTTGGTGTAACTCTTCAACCATAGCTCTAAATGACTTGAAACAAACTCTATTAGAAAGGTCATCTTTATATTTTGTTACCAAATTTCATCTAATTCCAAGCTGGTTAAGACTTACATCGAAGGGTAACGTCTGATGCTTCTGTTCTGTCCAACTTGGAAAATTGCATATCTTGTGAATATTGTGACTTGGGTGGTTCTTTTGACTTGAGTGAATGGTTGTAGCATGGTTGACATCTTTTTGATCAATTTTGCATCCTTTTTGATGGTTTAACCTTTTAATACTTCAAAAGCTACAAATACGAGAAACCTACCTCTTTTGGTGCAAAACAGTAATAAAATACTTATATAAAGTAGTAGAATCCATACTAAAACAGTAAAATATAGAGTATATCAAACAGCAATAGACAGTCAACATCATAGAGAAACTGGATTGAACAAAAGAAGTGATAGATCCCAGTTATAGGACAATGAAATGTTGATCAAAACAATGAAAATAAAGACAAGAACACAAGTTATTTTAGGCAAATTTCTTTGCCTTTCTTTTTGTTTTGTTTTCTATTTAGGGAGAGTTACTATAATAACCTTAGAATGTATCAAAATGACTAAATTGAATCTCATTTTTATAAAATTACTAATATATTTTTCGTGCCTATTATATCCTTATAACTCTTGGTTAGGAAAATGTATTTACAAAACTGTCATTACTATTTTTGTCCACGTCAGCAAAAGTTACATTTAATTATAAAAACCTGTCATTTAATTACGGAGGATGCCACTGAAATTTTCGGATCATAACTAGTCTCCACGATAAGTCTGCCGTCCCAATGGTGGCAGACTTATGTAAAAATGGCATACTTATATAAGAATGGTAGATTTGTTTAGAGGACGGCATATTTGTTTCGCATATTTATTTTCTTTGAGAGTAGACTTATTTTTTTGAGTAGATTTATTTTTCGATTGGCAGACTTGTTCGTCGGGCAGCAGATTTGTTTAGTGAACGGCGGATTTATTTTGCTACGACATGGTAGATATTTTTATGTTTGGCAGATTTAAAGTGTATGGGAGATTTGTTTGGCAGACTTGTTAGTAACAACGGCAGATTTGTCGGATATTGGCAGAGTTATTGAGTTTATTGGTAGCAGATTTATTAAATCGTCGCAGACTTTTTACTATTGGCGGCAGACTAATACAAACTTATTTATTACTAGAGTAGACTTATAGTGACAGCAGATTAATTTTAGTGATGGCAGATTTTTATTTTCACGATAGATTTATTCGTAATGGTAGCAGAGTTATGTCATTTTTTAACAGTAGACTTATGTCTTACTAGAATAACCTTTTTTGGCAGACTTATATATTTCTGTTGTGGCAGATTTTTTTGTTGGACAACCTTATTAATCACAACGGCAGACTTATTAACCAAAATCAAGCGATTTCGTGAAATTACAGTTTTGCCCCAGAAAAAACCCAGAATTGCAAGACAACCAACATAGACATTACAGATCTAGGGTTGCCGCCGTCGATACACTGTGAGCTCCTGGTCTTCAACCTCTTGTTCGATTTTTTTTTTATTCGTCCAAATTTTTTTTCAATTTTTACAGTGTTTCACCCAAGGTTATCTTCAATGGAGCAAATTGTTTTAGTTTATGGTGAATGGAGTTTCCAGAAAAATCGATGGTATTTCCTTGTCGATAAAGAGCGCGGTTCTAGGATTTTGGGTGCAGATCAAAAAATGAAGTATGAAGACTTTATAAAAATGGTGTACGAAGATTATGGTTTGGATATGCAGGTTTGTCACATAGATTTGAGTTACATGTTTGCGACGAAGTTTTTGCAGAAATTACCACAAGATACGCCTCCTGTATTTGTCGGAAATTCTAGACAATTTAATGGATTTTTGCAACAGTTGAAAGCAGATCGTATTCGTCTCTGTGTTGAGATTAAAGAAAAAAATACAGAGAAAAATGCAGAGAAAAATGCAGAGAAAAATGCAGAGAAAATTGCAGAGAAAGGTAAAGATGAAGATGATGGCAAGGACCAACCGGTTTATGAACAAGATCAAGATGATGGCATGGAGGATGTGAGACCAATGAAACGATCGAAACAACAATCTAATTGTGGAGAAAGGCGAAATGAGAAAAAGGACGCAAGGAAGAACCAGTTTATGAAGAAGATGAAGAAGAGGAATATAGATTTGATTATTGCGATGATCCGGACGGTGCAAACTCTGGCAACGAAGACTATGCTATGTGTGGAAGGTTTCCTGAAGAAGAGGACGAAGTGACGAAAGTATTACCACTGAAAAAGAGGGCTTCAGTGTCTGAGAAAAAAGAATCAAAAGTCGTTGATGAGTTTGTTAGTTTAGAAATGACTTCGATGAATCTAGCGGTTGGGCAACGATATGACACAAAAATTGCTTTGGAGATGAGATTAAAAATACTCTCGGTTGTACAAAAATTTGACTTCTATGTGTATAAATCAACGCCGACATTGTTGACAGTTAGGTGCTGGGTCCAAGGATGTAAATGGAGAGTTCGAGCAACAATTGTTGGAGATTGTCCGAAATTTCATATCAAAGTACTCGTTGATGAGCATACATGTTCTGTGACAGAGCGTTCATGTCGTAGCAGGCAAACTACTCCTGAGATTCTGGGACAAATTTACAAGGATTTTTTAGGTGGTGTTGGACCAAAAGTTTTGCCAAATCATGTCGCTGATGTTCTAAATAAATGATTCGGATTGAAGGTACGCTTTACATGGCAGACTTAATACATGTTTCCATGGCATACTTAATACCTGTTTTCATGGCAGACTTAATAACTATTTTCATGGCAGACTTAATAACTGTTTTTATGGCAGGTAGAGTATTGGAAGGCACATCGTACATTAAAGTGTACTCGACTTTTAGTGAGGGGCACTTCAGAGAATGGTTATGAAGAACTGCCTTCATACTTATACATGATAAGGAAAGCTAATCCAGGGATGTTTACAAGGCTTCAAGTAGACAAGGAAGATAGGTTCAAATTTTTGTTCATTGCATTTGCTGGAAGCATTCACGAATTTCCTTTTATGAGGAACGTTGTTGTTGTTGTTGATGGTACATTTTTGCAAGGGAAATATAAAGGAACGCTACTAATCGCCACAACACAAGATGGGAATTTTAATATATTTCCAATAGCTTTCGCCGTGAAAATGATGAGTCTTGGGAATGGTTCTTCAGACAGCTAAACAATGTTATCCCCGATGATGAAGGACTTGCCATCATTTCAGATAGACACCGATCAATAGGTAAAGCGATAGGGAAGATATACCCTCTTGCTAGTCGTGGAATTTGCACGGATTTGCATAAGAACATTCTTTTGAATTTCAAAGGCACATATGCTTTTTGACTTGTGAAAAAAGCCGCTACTGCTTATAAGATTGCAGAGTTCGATGAATTATTTGAGCAGATTGAAACTCTAAATCCTGGACTTCATAGTTACTTGCAAAGAGCGGATGTACGTATGTGGACTCGTGTTCATTTTCCTGGAGATAGGTACAACTTCACGACAAGCAACATAGCGGAATCAATTAACAAAGTGCTTTCGCCTGCAAGAAGTTATCCAATAGTGCAACTTTTGGATGCTATTAGGTCGATGCTAACAAGGTGGTTCGCTACGAGGAGAAAAAATGCAGGTCTATTGAACACAACTCTTACACGTGGAGTCAAAAAACTGCTACAGGTAATGACTGCTATATATATAATTTAAATCTGCCATGTGTACGAAATAACCACATTAAGTCTGCCATGTCATATATTCCAAATAAGTCTGTCATAATTAACAATAATTACTGTATTTTCTTAACTTGAAACCACCAGGAGCGCATCAAAAATGCTAAGCTACTGCCGGTGCAAGAGATAGATGCTCATCAATCGTAGGTCACAGGCGGTCCGTCTTTGCATGTCGTCAATTTGAAAGCTAAAAATTGTTCATGCCGTAAGTTTGACTTGGATAAGATTCCTTGTGTACATGCTATTGCAGCAGTAGAGGCCGCTAAGAGTTCGCGGATCTCCCTTTACCATCCGTACTACTATAAGAACTACTTATACAACGGTTACGCAAAGCCGATAATGCCAAGAGATATTGCTCTACCGGTACCAGAAAATGTAGCTAACCAAATTTGCAAGCCTCCTTTAGTTCGCCAACCGCCTGGTAGGCCAAAGAACTCATGAATAAAAAGTGCACTGGAGGTCGCAATGGAGAAGAAACGTCCTAGAAAAGAACACCATTGTTCAAACTGTCATCAAACTGGACATAATCGAGCAACATGTAAAGCTTAAATAAGCTTGTATTTGTAAATTAAACTCTTTTTCATACATTGAACTTTCTTTCTGTAACATTTGCATTTTATGTTTATTTTAAAAACTTCGTTGTCTACACAGTTTTAAATTAGTTGGTAAGTCTGCCAAAATACATAAGTCTGCCATGATTGCGCATATGAAAACAAGTCAACAAGTTTGCCATTATTTAAATTGCTAAAATTTAGATCTTAGGGATTCGATAGCCACAATACAAAAGTCTGCCATAACTGCGCATATGAAAACAAGTATGCCATTATTTAAATTGCTAAAATTTAGATCTTAGGGATTCGATAGTTGATACAATCTCTACTATGTCATTCTTCATATCATGCAGATCTTCCGTCAACTCCGCCAGTTACAATACTATGGCCATGTGGTTGTTGGCGAGGACATCAAATTCTTCTATGGCCAGGATTCGATAGTTGATTTGGCCCTGAGGTTAAACCACATCTGTAAAATTTACGGCCAGGATTCAAATCTGTAGTCGAAGTTAGAAGGATTGTCACAGCTCCATATATGCAATTCTTGGGGATTCTTCTTCCATTATCCATCGACCTTTTCAGATTTTAAGAAGAAAAAAACTGAGGTAAAAAGTTCAATCCTTAGATAATACAATTTTAGTTTGAAAAAAAAAAAAAACTTAATGTGTAAAGGAGTATGACGGCAACGAAGAAGACGCTAATGGTGTAGGTGATTCCTTTATAGGGACAACAAAACCCTAATGGTTACATTTTCCCATAAAGCGCACGCATATCCAAAAAAAGTTTCAAATACAAAATTAAATCTGCCACTATATACAGAATATAGATATAGGGATAACAAGTCTGCCACAATATGGTTGTCATAACAAAATAACAAGTCTGCCACCATATGTTTAAATAACAATAAAACAAGTCTGCTAAAATAAAATAAGTCTGCCACAACACAAAATACAGTTACTTTTCGGAAGCTGTATCCAAAGGTAAGCGGTTAAGCTCTTCTCCTACAGGAATTGGATCAGAAAATTGATGCGTCTCCGACATAGGTACCTCGTCGAGAATCTCTGCTACAAGTTTCAGTCGAATGGCAGGCATGTTAGCATCACAAAGGCTATCCATAGTATACCCAAGAGCCAAACACTCGATGAACTTCAAAGTATAGACACCACAATCACCAACTTGATAGTTTTGTGGAATACTTTGGACCCTGTAACTATTGAAGGCAGCTACACTCATTTTCTTCCTCTTCACTGGTGGTGTAACCTGCTTCATCAACAGTGGAATCATTCTTGCATATGGCTTGCATGAGTCGATGACTACGCTCTCTACATTGACTGAGCAGATGCTATCATATATCTTCAGTTTACGCTTTAATAAGTTCACCTCAACAGCAACCCAATGATCCCCATTTACATTGTGTGCAATGTACAAGATATCGATATCATCTACCCATTTCTTGTTTGTCACAACGAATGCAGAAGACTTACCATTGTAGACTTCAAAATAGCCTTTTGGAAATACCCAATTCTTCTCCTTCCCAATAAAGTCCCTCTTATAGTCATGACACCAGAGGCCCGTGAACCACGGGTCAATGAAAGTAATCCTTTCACTTCGAAATGGTGTTGGATTTCGCAAAGATCTTTTTCGTAACATATGAAATGCAGCTACCATGTGCTGCAAAACATCAAATATTAATGAAATGAAGAGTAATAAGTCTGCCATTAAAATATTAATAAGCCTGCCATTAAAATATAAAATAAGTATGCCATTAAAACATTAACAACTGTGCTAAAATGTTTTACCTTATCACCCAACCAACCGTACTGGTTATCATCTGTAGGCCAATAATGTTTTGGTGTCATTATTGTCCGATAGAATTCAACCCCTGCAATGTTATCGTCTAAAGGATTCTCCCTACAAATGGTAACCAATGAAGATAGTAAGATGTATTTTTACATTGTATGCATGAAATAAACAAGAAAGGTGACTTACAAATCTGTCTGCACGTAGGCCATCAAACGATCAACTTTTTCATTTTTGGCCTTTTCAAATGGATCGTAGTAAGCATCTGAGGGGACAACACCAAACATAAAGCGTTTAACTGCTGAGCTTCCTATGTATAGATCAACTTAGTTAGATGCGAGAGTTAACATGCGAGAAGGTCGGCCATCTTCATCGTCCTTCTTTGCCAAGTCCACAAGCTTGTCTAATGCACCATTCAATGTTTTCATCATCACATCATCTTGATCATCACATAGTTGATGAAGTGGTGATGATTGTTTCTTTGGTCCACGTTGTATCACTTCATGAGTGATATCCATACAGTCATTGTCCACCTTTATCTTCTTAACAAGATTTTGCTTCATGACAATATTTTGCTGCTTTCCTGCCGGATCATCAGCTTCAGCCTCCTCTTTTACTTTGCGCAGAACCTTTGATTTGATTTTTGGGTTTCTGACGGCACATGCTATTGGGAACTCATCATACGACGTTTGCTTCATCTCTAATATCCAGGACTGTCAAAATTACATAAAAATTAAAAGTCTATCACAAAGCATAACCAAACACACAAACAAGTCTGCCACAAAGCTATCCAAACACACAAACAAGTCTGCCACAAAGCTATCGAAACACACAAACAAGTCTGCCACAAAAGATATGCAGTAGACAACAAAGTCTGCCGTAATGTACAACAAAAAACAAACAGATTCATGGGCTACATTCACTTCATAAATGTCCCTTACGTACCGTAGCTTTATTTGTAGTAGACTCATCATCACTACCAGCATTAGATTCTACGTCTGCCATGTTCACATTAGGGTCTTGTTTCATCTCATTCACTTCATCTTTAATAGTACCAATCTTCTTCTCCATGACATCTAGACGAGCAACAACATTTTTTTCCATTGCGTCCACTTTATTGGTCAACACTTTGATCAATTTCATTAGCCCACTCTCAGTACCACTGTCACTTTTTTGGCCCATGCTTTTCTTCTCACCACATTCATCGAGTATTTTTTTTCTTTTTCTTCTTCTTACGAATGTCTTTTAAGGGAATACTCATATCAACAAACACATCCTCCTCCAATTCCTTATCACTTGCCTCCGAATTTTCCTTTTCCCTCTTCTTCTTCTTTTTCTCCTTCTCCTCATGGCTTCCCTCTTCAATTTTCGTGTCCCTCTTATTCTTTTTTTTTTCCTTCTTATACTTCTTCTCTTCAGGACTTGCCTCCTCACTTTTCTTGTCCATCTTCTTCTTTTTTTTCTTATCCTCATGACTTTCCTCATTTTTTTCTTTGTCCCCCTTCATCTTTTTCTCATATAGGGAGTTCTCCCATACGGTTTCATCTAAGCAGCCTTGAATAATATCTTGTAATATAGTATCAAGAGAATTATCAATGTTTTCACCGGTTTCGTCTGGCCAAACTGGATATATCTCCTCAAGAGACTTCTCCACCAAGTGTCTCACTCGAACCTACAATCAACAACATAAAAACTCTGTCAAAAATTTTTAAATAAATCTGCCACAATAAACAATAAGTCTGCCATAATGTTATATAATCTGCTGTGAATAGTTTAAATAAGTCTTATGTATGAAAACTACTACTATAAGATAATGTTATATAAATCTGCTGCCAATAGGTTAATGTGTTATAGTAATCTTACCTTCCCGTTTTCCTTTTTATCCTTTGCCAATAGATTCTCAAAGTTGAAGCGCTTGCGGCTTGAGCCCCATCGTAAAAGAGAAACTTCATTTCTATCTTTATGATTCCCATAAGTTTCTCCTAAAATCCGAACTGACTCGTATCCCCATACGAGCAAGAAATGAACACAACCATGCATTGTGTAAGTGTTTTTTTGGAAACCAACTACTTTTATTGAGTCCATTAAGCTCTGAAAACCAACACGGCCCCATGGAAAGCTTTCAAAAGCAACTGGATCCATTACTCTTTTGGCATACACCAACGGGATTCTAGTAGCCTGATGTATCCCAAAAATCCCAACTCCCAATATAAACAACAATGCCACCATTTTCCTCTTCGCATATGGCCATGTCCTGCATCTTGCCAAGGCATCAACCAACTCATTCCAACAAGGTCCATTGCCTTCTTTGATACCCATCTCTTCCCAAAATTTAGTGTGATCAATGTCCACATTGTCTCCATCGTCAATCGGATCACAGTTTAGCCCTGTAATCTCAGCAAATTCATGCAAGAAAAATCGTATTGGACGACCACCAATCAGTTACCACATCTCATATCTCCTCTTGATGTACAATTGGTTGGTTAGAAAATGATGAACAGTTTTAGCAGCCCATATGAAATCGTTTGATGCAAGCTTTAGAATGACTCCAACTTGAGAATTATTCTCAATGTCCTCATAAACATGATCCCCTACTTGATCTCTCAAATTTCCAAAATCACCCAAACTGCAACTGTGATTCATACTTCTATTTTGCAAAGGTGATTTTCCTGGAGGATACAGTGGCAGAGGATAGTCCTTCTTCTAACTAGATGATCCCATATCTGCAAAAAATATAATATAAGTTAGGAACAAAACAGTCTTTAATCACATTACAAAAGTCTGATATAACAACACCCACACATACAATAACTTTGCCATAAGACAAGGCATTACTCAAACAAACGAAATAAATCTATCACAACCTCCAAACATTTATGCTACAATAAATATTACACGAAATAAATCTGCCACAATAAACATATATACGAAATAAATCTGCCACAATAACACATCAAATAAAATAAGTCTGCCACAACATCCAAACATTTCTTCTACAAGAACTTAAATCTGCCACAATCAACAAATGCACGAAATAAATATGCCGTATAAAAAATCTACCACCACATTCATATACATACGCGCCCAATTAGAAAAAAAAAACTCACCGCAAATCTCAAAATCATTCTCGGCTACTTCTCACTATCTGCTGGAAAGATGAAATCGAAGAAATCTGCAAAAAATAGAGTTAGGGTTTTAGGTTTATTTTTCCCACAGTTTTAATATCCGAAAACGAAATCAAGTGTTAAACAACACTTATCAGACGAAAATCGCACCGAAAATTATGCCGGAACAGTCCTCGTCGATCCCTAAGCCAATGCCTCGATGTTGCTTCGTCGTTGCCTCGATGGGAAGATGAACCGTTTTTACTTTAAAACCCAGAAAAAGAGGAAGATAAAGCAGAAACCTATGGATAGATGAAAGAGACGAGAGATATGAAAGAAAATCGCAAATCTTCACCTTAATGCCGCCGGAAAATATCAATTCTTTGCCGGAAAATTGGAATTCCACGACAGAGGGGAGATGAAAGAGACGAGAGATGAAGAGACACGAGATAATTTTTTTTTCTATGTTGTTTTTTTCTTTATGTTGTTTTTTTTTCTTTTTATACTATTTTAATGTTATTTTTTAAAGAAAATTAATTAATTTATAATGGCATAGATTGTAATTATTAAATTTAAACTTGGGTTATAAGTCTTTTGGCAAAATATTAAAGTGTTTTTAGTTAGACCTTGCTCATCAAAGTCATTAATAGTAATAACCCAATTTTTCAAGGTTATTATAAATAATTTTCCTTCTATTTATAATGAGAACTTGGAACGCTAAGTCCCTACAAACTAGGAAAGAAATGCATCATGAGAAAAAGAAGTGAAGTAGTTATGCTCCATGAAACCAGAGAGCATCACTTTAATTATTTGCAAAACATAAAATCAAAAGAGGGAAACTAAAGAAGGTGTGGATTCCATGAAATTAGTTATGCTCCATGAAATTTTGCTTAGGCTTTGTATCGTGGGTTTGGATTCCTCAAACGTGTGGTTTCTCCTCTTGTTAACGACATGTAACATCTCATCAATACTCCTATCTTGAAATGAACCTTGTCCTCAAGGTTCAAGTCTAAAAAATTTATACGGACTTGGATCATATATTTCCCACCAAGTGGCATCATTGATATTTGATATTTGATGAGCATTTCATGGAGAAGCTGTTGACCACCAGGCTCATAAAAAAAATGCTGGAAGGGAAGTTTACAAACAACTTACTCTTCTGGTAGTTACGAATTTCACGAAGACTGATGGTTCCGAAATAGTAACGATGAAGCTTCTTGACTCCTCCTATGGTTGATGCAATTTTCCTTATTGTTTTGGCACGTTGCTTCTTAGGAGCTTTTCTTTGCCGATCGAAACTATGACATCCCCCTTAGTGGTGCTTGTGCCATCCTCGATGCTGCTAGCCATGGCTCCAACGTTGCTATTAGTCCGGTTCGTTGAGTGGTTCATGTTGTTGTCGTCCAGCCAAGATTCTCGAACACCTTTACATGTCACTTTGAGCCAGTTAATTGAGGTCATAAGGTGTTGAAATTGATCTGCCATATCCAACTTCATCTTGGTTATCTCTTCTTTTAGATTTTCAAGGCTTGATTCCCACACATCGATTATATATTGGTTACTTGCCATGAATCGATACGTTTGAAAACCTAAAAGAAAGTTTTTTTTGGGCTACTAGGAAAAAGGGGTTTCAGTATCACACAACGCGAATCATAACCGAGATAAATGATGAAGAATGATGCTTTTGATACCACAAAGTGTTGATCAAAAGCCAAACCTGTTCTGAAACCACTGATAGATCCCAATTATAGGACAATCAAATGTTGATCAAAATAATGAAAATAAAGACAAGAACATAAGTTACTTGACGCAAATTTCTCTGCCTTTCTTTTTGTTTTGCTTTCTATTTATAATGAGAACTGGGAACGTTAAGTTCCTACAAACTTGGAAAGAAATGCATCATGGGAAAAAGAAGTGAAGTAGCTATGCTCCATGAAACCAGAGAGCATCACTTTAATTATTTGCAAAACATAAAATCAAAATAGGGAAACTAGGGAAGTGGCTTAGGCTGTATCGTGGGTTTGGTTTCCTCAAACGTGTGGTTTCTCCACTTGTCAACTACATGTGACACCTCATCATAAAGGTTTAGAAATCTTCTCTATATTGAGTACAAATGTGATATCTTCTCTTTGAAACTCTTAGAATCAAAACTATTGTGTCTAACAAGAGGCCAAACAAATATTTATAAGCTTAGAGAATTCCTAAGTCGGGTAGGTTTTACTATAAGGCAAAGAAGGAAATTTCTCTTCGGATGGTCTGCACTGGTCACGAGCCAAGGTCTGGATTTTTGACCAATACAGGGGCCTCGGCTAGGAGAATCTCGGTGCAAGGGTTCATGGTCCCATGACCGAGGCTGGCTCTTTTACTGCATTGCTTTCCTACTCTTCCTTCTCCTGCGAGCTAAACGAACATTTATTCCGTAAATCGGGTGTAAATCTTTAACCACTGATCCAAATGACTCCAAACTACTTCCATTGGAAAGGTAACTAAAAAGTCTACATTATCTCAAATTTTATCCTTTTCTAAGCTTGGTTACTAAAAAATCTACATTATCTCAAATTTTATCCTTTTCTAAGCTTGGTAAGGTCTCCAACGAAGGGCAAACTTCTGGTGCTTCAGTGCTGTCCAATTGGGATGAAGCATTTCTTGTGAGATTCATGACTTGGATAATATTTTTGACTTGAGGGAATGACTTGGACATAATTTACACCTCTTTTGATATATTTTACATCATTTTCGATGATTTGACATGTTAAGCTTCCAAAGCCATAAATAACGAGAAAACTACCTCTAAAGGCACAAAACAATAATAAAATACTTAGATAAAATAGTAAAAACCGTACCAAAAAAATAAAATATAGAGTATATCAAAACCCCTATACTTAGATATTTTCTTGTTCTCAAGCAAAACAAAGAATGAAAGAATAAAAGAGGTTTGAAAATGTAGGAATTCACATATCCTTGGGATCATAGCCTTGAAATCATAACATGTTATCCATATGTAACAAAGTTAGCTCAAAATATTCTCATCTTATTCCCGCCATTACTTTCGCTCCATACTCTGAATCCCAATCCTGCAAAAACCTTAACTGCACATCATTTGACTCTCCACATTCATTACATTTTGCGCGATTCTCATCAAAGATGTCATTCAGGGTAGACGACGCTAGGAGTTAAAAGGATAAGTTAGTAGTGAGGCTAAGATTGTTTAGGGTTACGAAACGCTCCAGATGATGAAAGTATATTATGCAAAAACCACAAGAGAGAATGGATATGTTGATGTCCATATTTTCCAACCACTTCTTCAATGCCTAACTCTCCCAAACTTAGATTTTTATCCGGAAATTACTGTAAATCGCTTCAACTCTCCCTAAATCGATTCGTGGCATTCTTTGGGATATTTTTGGCCATGAGACTCTTTTTATTGACCATTTTCCTTTGCTTTTTCACCTTTTTGTTTATTTATTTTTATTTTTATGTTTTTCAAAAGCGGGAAAACGGTCTTTTTGATATGAGTCATAATAGGCACAGAATTGTACCATGATTTTGTCCATCCCAAGGAAAATCTAAGCTCTTAAATCTTGTCATAGCACTCCACAAGCCTTTACCAATCCCTACATCTACAATGGTTGGGAAATTGCATTGATATTTGTTTCTCCGACTTTTTTGCACATATTTGCGCATATGAAGGTAAAAAAACAAGAGTGTATGAGGTTTGAAAAGAGGTAAGATTTATAGGTGGGGTACCAATTAAAAATGAGTTGGCCATTTAGGATCAACAGAGAGTGGTAAAGAGAATAAGAAGTCATGAATGTGTGATTCGTTTTCCTGATTTAACACCTTTAATGGAAAAAATTAAGTTAGGTTAGTAGTCCAATAAAGTAAATATTTAAAATCAGATTCATAAAGATAAGTGTAAGATGAAATTTTTGGGGGGAGTCTAGTTATGGGATTTCTGAATTGTTTGTCCCGAATAAAACCTGTCACAATGGTCATTGAGCCGCGAAATCAAAGCATTTGTTTCTAGAAAAGGTCACAATTCCCAAATAAGTTTTACTCAATAAAAATAAGAAATGAAAAAACTCAAAACAAAACACGAACAAACATGTTAGTAAACAACAATCCACAGACTTATTTCGCACCGTCCCGGTGTGAAAGCAAATCAAACTAAAGGAGCAAAAACTTAAGAAAAAAAATTGAAATTGAAAGATGAAGAATATAACGATGTTACCTGATTGGACAAAAAATCCTTGAAGTTCGGCTCTCGAGTCGCGGTTTAGGATGGTGGATGGGCCAATTTTTTATTGCGCACGAATTAGAGGCAAATTGACTTGACTAAAGTGTTCTTTATATTCTTGTGGTCAGTGAAACTACAAATCCCCTTGCTGGTTCACCATGGTTTGCATGTAGTTCGACGTTTTGTCGATTTGGTTATTCATAAAGAGGCTTGTTGAGCTAAATCTAAATTCGTAAAGAATTTCTCGACCCATATTGAAAATTCACCGGATGACATGACATTTAATGTCAGGTGGTAAAGTTTCAAAATTTTTGCTCAGACGATTTGGGTGTTGTCCCATGAACATGCCTATGCATTGTCCGCTGGTTAGGTACACTCGGACGGTTGCAAAATTGACTCAAACCATTTGAATTTTTCTTCGACCAAAGTGATATTTTATCCTTATGCTGCATTACTAGGCATTTTGTCACTTGATTCTTCTCTTTTAGTGTACATATCCTTTCAATTTTTTCGATCCGTTTTTGACGATTTTTATTTGTGTATCCACAACAAAACATCTTGATTCAAATCCTGTGAAGTACAAAAGTACAATCTAAAAATTACTTGAAATCACTTGTTAATGTGTCCTTAGATCCTAAGTGAAAAAGTGAAAAATTGAAGGAATACTTGTGAGGATGTGAACGTCGATCTAAAAACCATATTATTTAAGCAAAAACCAAAGTTAAAGGGCAAAAGTTCTTTAAAACAATAAATCTTTTGTAAATAAATTAGACGAAGTATAGAGATTATGAAGAAACGATGGGAATGCACTTTTTAAAAATCAATTTTGGTTTATATGCTTTTTGAAATTCGATGTAAAATCGGTTTTGAATAAATAAAAGAGAGTCACTTACCTCTTGATGGACCAATTCCTTTGGTATTTGGATGATTTTTCAGCCCTTGTTGCTTTGTATGGTTTCTTTGGAAGGCTTAGAACAAATATCGAAAATTAAAAACAAAATTAAAAACTCCAATAAAACCAAATATTAGTTGTCTCCAATAAAACAATTGTTTAAAATCTTTTAGTTCAAGTCCTTGTATTTTTAGGCTTGAGATGAATCGTCTAAAGTTTGAGGTTTCCCTTAACTCGTGATTTAGTTCTCCTAGGCATGTATCCTTCACCTCCATCCATGTTTGAAGGCTATTTAAGAGGATCCTTTACCAATTTTTCTTTCTTTCGAAAATAGCGTAACGAACACACTTTGCAATATAATCATGTAGTGCTACATGGTAGAAGGTTTCTTTGTAAATGTTTGCAAGTGAGGTTCTCTCATTAGGCTAGTGCATGATTTCTCCGACTGTAGCTGATATCTCGGTTTTTAACCTTAGAAATACGCTGCAAGTGCATAGACAATCGCAGTAGTACTTAGGGGTCGAATCCACTAGAGGCCAAATAATCATACTACGAATTTATGAGATTCGAATTAAGCTAAGGATAAATTATGGGGATTTGACGTTTTTTGGAGAAAATGAGTGAATGAAAATAACAATAAATAAACTTAAAAATGAGTAAATAATGATGCAAAATCAGTGGAGAATGCGTTAGGCATTAGGGGTAATCGCAGAGAATCATAAATTATAGAAATTATATTAATATTAAGGATCTAATTAACAAATCGTCTTGAACTCGAAACAAAAATATATAGTTAACTCACTCTCATGGTGCTAAGCTACTATGTTTAAAAATCTATTAAACAAAACTCCCCTTTGTTATTAGTACAAATCAAACAGACACAATTCAACTAAGTTCGATATGTTCACTAGATTTTATAACTCAACTTCCGCAAGTTATGACGCATAGCTTATCTAGATTAGTTCAGAAGATTTATCAAGTTTTCGGAAAGTAAATCTGTCTAAGATCATATCACAAGGTACGCATTCAAGCAACCATCAATGAAAACAAATCAAAATAAAGAACTAATAGATATCTCTAAACAATAATCTCAAACTTTAACAATTCATGAAATCTCTTCGAATCCCTAAAACCTAACAAGATGAGTACTCAAACATGGATATAAAAATAAAAGCAAGAGCATAAGATAAATTCATATTCATTGAAAACAGTAGTAGAAGGGTTTAGAAAACTTCTCCAAAAGGTACAAGGAGGTGAGATCTTCTCCATTATCGAACAAAGCGTAAAAATCTATAAAAAAAACCTAAAACTATGAAATTTTTGGTGGCTATGAAGGTGGTGATGAAGCTATGATTTTCGTGACCCCCTCTATGTGTTTTATATAGGTATATGACGGCTAGGATCTATTCCCTTGAAGATTTAGGAGATAAAGTTGAATCAAGAAAATTTCCTTATTTTTAGAAAGTGCGATCGATCGATCGATCGATCAATCAAGAGTGATCGATCGATCGGTTCATAAAAATCAATCTTCAGCCAAAACACCAGATGTGCGATCGATCGATTGCTCCTGATTGATCGATTGATCAGGCTTCATGTCCTCTGCTTGTTTCTCCTCAAACATTTATCGACCAATCTTCAGGAAATCGAGCATATCTTCAGATCGCACTGTTGGATTTTCACGATCTAATATGGGAATAGAATCTAACACTCCCATCTATCTGGTTGTAAAATTGAGCTTGATCCAATGCTGTGAAGGTCTCCATCTGCTGCAACATTCGATTGCTTATGATCTGTCATATCTTCAAATTGCTTGTTTTTCATCGTTTTATGTCCAAATTGCTCCAATTTCCTACAAAGACTCTAAGATCCACAAAAACACTAAAAAGCTAATAAAATACCAAAACCAAGTAGTTTCTTCCTTAAAAACCCAATAAAATCATAGTAAAAAGTGGTAAAATCCAAGGTATATCAACTCCCCCGGACTTAACCCTTTGTTTGTCCTCAAACAAATAGCAACTCGAGTTTAGAAAAGAAGTTTGAAAATTGGGGGAACTCACATATCCTTGAGATCATAGCATTGCTGCCTTAAACTGTAATCCACATGAAACAAAGTTAATTCAAAGACATTCTTATCTTATCCCACCATGACCTTCGCAAGCCTTGTCCATACTCTAAATTCTAGACCTGAAAAAACCTCAACTTCACATCATTTAACTCTCTACATTCATTAAGTTTTTTTCGTGAGATTTCTCTTTAAAGAATGGCATTCAGGGTAGACGGTGTTAAGAGTTAAAAGGCTATTTTAGTGGTGGAGTTAAAGTGTTTAGGATTACCAGACGATCCGGAGGATACAACATATTATGAAAAACCGCAAGAGAGAACAGACATGTTGATACCCACAGTTTCCAATCACCAGATGCCTAACTCCTCCAGACTTAGATTTTTCTCCAGGAATCACTGTGAATCACATAAAATACTCCAAATCTCTCTATCGATCCATGGCATTCCTTGGGACTTTTTTTGGCCATGAGATTCTTTTTATTGATCCATGGTATTCCTTGAGACTCTTTTTTTGTTTTGCTCCGGAGGATGGAAGTCTCATAGGCACGAAAATTACCATGATATTTGCAAATCCCATGAAAAAACCAAGCTCTCGTATCACAATCTATGTACTCCACCAGATTTTTCCAATCCATACATCTGCAGTGACTGGAAAACTGTGTCGATCCCTTTCTCTTCGACGTTTTTACATATATCTACACATGAAAATGAAGACAATAATGCATGAGGTTTGAAAAGAGGTAAGGGTTTACGGTGGGGTACAAACTAAAAATGAGCTGGCCATTCAGGATCAACAAAGAGTGGTATAGAGAATAAGAAGTCTTGAGTCTTGAATGTATGATTCATTTCCCTAATCCAACACCTTTAAAGAGAAAAATTAAGTCATGTTAGAAGTCCAATATAATAGAGTTAAAATCGGATTCATCAAGATTAATGCAAATTAAAATTTTCGGGGGGGAGTCCAGTCATGGGGTTTCCGACTCGTCTGTCCAGAACAACCCTGATGCTCCTAGAAAAGGTCATAATACGCTACAAATTTGACCCAATAAAAAAATTTATCCTAGAATTTTTTTTAATTACCTGATAAAAACCAAAAATGAACAAAAAAAGCAACCATCGTTAGATAACGAGGAACCTTCTCCCAGACTTAAATCGCACTATCCCGGTGTGAATTTAAATCAAATGATAAATATGAAGAGAAGGGATAGAAATTGGTACCTCGAACATCACAAGAAGATTGCATTCCAATTGGAGACTTTTTTATGGATTTTCGGGAATTTTGTTTTTGGGTCAGAAAAAAAATCAAAATTATACTTGTGGTGATCGATCGATCGGTGAGGGCCTGCAGTCTCTGATTTTCTCTGGATGGGAGATCGATCAGGGTACCCTGATCGATCGACCGTACACTATGCAATCTGATTTTTCAATCTTTTCCTGAGGCACTTAAGGTAAAAACATTAATATTAAAAGAAAATAAATAATCTAAGACACTTACCAGTGGGTTGCCTCCCACTAAGCGCTTCTTTTTAAAGTCGCTTAGCTCGACTTTGGTTGCTTTTTTAGGCATGAGATGGATCATCTAAGGGCATTTCATCCCTCTCATTCTCTTTGATATCTGCAAGGTATGGCTTAAGACATTATCCATTGACAGTGAAATTGCCTCCATTGCGGTTCCATAGCACCACAACACCGTAAGGTTTAACTTCTTTTATCTTAAATGTTCTGGACCATCGTGATCTAAGTTAACCAGGAAAGAGTTTCAGGCGTGAGTTGAAGAGTAGAACTTGGTCATTTGGTAAAAATGTCCTAGGCACTATCTTTTTGTCATGGTATGCCTTAGTATTTTCCTTGTAGATCCTTGAATTCTAGTATGCATTGTGGCGAATCTTATCTAGCTCGTTCAACTGAATCAATCGCTATTCTGCAACTGTTTTGATGTCGAAATTCAACTTATTAACGACCCAAGATGCTTTGTATTCGATGTCCACTGGAAGATGACATGATTTTCCATAAACAAGGTGGAAAGGAGTGGTACCAAGAGGTGTCTTATAAGCTGTCTGGTATGCCCAAAGAGCATCATCTAGCTTTATAGACCAATCTTTCCTTGTTTTGGGTTTTACTGTCTTTGCTAAGATAGCCTTGATTTCTCTGTTGGAGATCTCAGCTTGAGCACTGGTTTGAGGGTGATAGGGTGTGGCTACCTTGTGCCTCACTCCATTCTTCTTCAAGAGATTCTCGAACACTTTATTAATGAGGTGAGATCCTCCATCACTTATCACCACTCGTGGAACATCAAACCTTGGAAAGATGATTGACTTGAACATCTTGATGACGACCTTAGCATCACTGTTAGGGATAACTATGGCTTTTACCCACTTAGAAACAATCAACAACAATAAGTATGTATTGGTTTCCATAGGATGAAGGAAAATGATCCATAAAAACCAATTTCCCAAACATCAAAAACTTCAACTTCATGGATGAAGGTTTGTGGCATCTCGTTCTGTTTGCTGATATTTTTTTGTCTTTGGCAAGCATCACGCTGAGAGAAAAAGGCATGGGCATCCTTAAACATGGTAGGTCCCCTAAAACCAACTTGCAAAATTTTAGAGACGGTCTTGAAAGTGGCAAAGTGCCCAGCTAGATCCATGACATGACGTTCTCAACTTGATTGCAATGGTCTTAGACATGACATTCACATTAGCTCTTGTATTATAGAGAGAGTCTGGAAAATTTAAACCTTTTACCGTGCAAGGAAAAGGAAATTTCACCGGGTCTCCTATCTTACGCAGCTTCCTTATATGTGGTGCTTTGTGAGCTGGCTCGTCAACTTCAGAACATGCAAATAGATCAAGTGAAGTTGGCTGGTTCTTAGAAACAAAAACAGCCTCATCCTCATTCTGAGTTGTTATGACATTGCAGAATGTCGTAGGATTCATCTCAGTCTTTCTAGCAAGAAAACCAGCTTGTCTTTTCTCACCTTCTGCAATTTGAGCAACTTGTACATCGATCTTTTTGACATGATTATAGAGATCAATTATCTTCCCATATAGTTCATCATCCTTCATATTGAGATGACCATACATGCTATCCACTTTGAACGGTTTTTGATATCTTGGGCGTTTTGCTTATGTCCTTCTATGATTTGATGCAACAAAACCTCAAGTTTGTTTTCTTGAGCAGCTACAACCACGTCTTGATCTTGAAAAGAGGCCTGAAGGCTCCGCTTGTAGGTGACTTTCTGGTTTTGGTTATGATGAATGTTCTCTAGATACCCAATGTAGTTGACTTCTCTTTATTGCTCATCGAACTCATTGCATGTACTCTTTTGATAAGGTTTTCCATTAGTATCTCCCACTTCCTCACATAGGTGCTCACCCTTTTGTTGATTTTTTAGAAGTTTAGCAACATCGTTTTTAACTCTGAAATCTCTGAAGCATCTAATTTTGAGTTAATGACTTGCACGTGTTCCTCATGGTTTTGACAATTATCTCTGCCCTCTTGCAGCCAAGTTGTCTATCAAGATCTTTGCTTCAGCTAATGACTTAGTCATGAAGTTCCCGTTACTTGCAAGATCGAGAGATAACTTGTAATCATGCTCGATGCCTAGATAGAAAGTTCTCCATAAATATCCCTCAGAGAAACCATGGTGAGGGCAGTAACGTGTGTCACTGCAAAAAAAATGGACATTCTTAGCTCACGATAACCGCTATTATAGATATTTAATAGCGTTTTTATAAACGCTAGGACATCGACAGCTATGGTAGGTTGCACCCATACGATAGTGTATTTTTGGAATGCTATTATAGTTTGTTCTATCATAGCGTTATTTAAATATTTTTATATTTTTTTTTATAGTTCATGACAAATACTGTAATATACTTTGTTGTAGCATCTTATAATTGTTGTATTAGGTTTAATTGTAGCTCATTATTTGTGTTGTGATATATTGTGTTTTACAGACTCATAGATGATTCCTTTGATCCTTGTTTGAACTCAAAGATTCTTCTTCTCATCTGGTTCAATCTCTCATTTGGGTAGAAGTGTTTCAAGAAAGCTCGCTTGTATTCATCCCAAGTAGTGATCGACCCTACAGGAAGAGACTTCATCCATTTGTGAGCTTTCTCGACCAAAGAGAATGAAAATAAACGTGCATTTCAAATAGTCTTTAGTAACTCTATTGGATCTTCTTGTACTGCAAATTTCTTCAAACCTTTCTATATGATCAATTGGGTGCTCCAGATCTAAGCCATGAAATTGATGTTGCTCAACCAAAGCAATGAGTTTTGGACTGATCTTAAAATTTTCCAGAAGGTGGTGAAGGGCATATTGGATTGCGATTTGTGAATATATCTAACGAATCGAAATCACCAATTGCTTGGTGTTAAGGATCCATATGTATATGGATCATGAGTGCTTGTTCAAGCACTCAAGAGAACAAGAAATACTAAGAGATAAAAATAAGTGTTTAATAATAATTTTCTTAGTAAGAATAAATACGGAAATAAATGATTACAACCTTTCAAAGAGTTTTTTAAAATAAAAATGAAATTTATTATTTATTATTATCATTATTAATATATAGAGATAAATAATGAAAATACTATAATTATTTAAATAATAGATAGAGATAAATACTGATTATTTTTAATAGATAGAAAAAATAAGTACCTTAGACTACTAAACTTTGGTCCGAAACTCGTAGGCAACTATATTGATCCCCGACAACGGCGCCAAAAACTTGATATCTCAGGTTTTAATCCTAGAAATATGCTGCAAGTGCACATACAATGGCAATAATACTTAGGGGTCGAATCCAGTAGAGACCAAATAATCACACAACGAATTTATGAGATTCGAATTAAGTTAAGGATAAAATATGGGGACTTAATGTTTGTGAGATAATGAGTGAATGAAAATAATAATAAATAAACTTTAAAACGACTAAATAATGATGTAAAATCAGTGCAGAAGGCGTTAGACATTAGGGGTAATCACAGAGAATTATGAATTATAGAAATCATATTAATATTAGGGATTTAATTAACAAACCGTCCTGAACTCGAAACACAAATATATTGTTAACCCACTCCCGTGGTGCTAAGCTACTATGTTTAATAATCTAATAAACTAAACTCCCGTTTGTTATTAGTAGAAATTAAACATGCATAATTCAACCAAATTCGATAAGTTCACTAGACTTTATAACTCAACTTCCGCATGTTATAATGCATAACTTATCTAGTTTAATTCAGGAGATTTATCAAGCTTTCGGAAAGTAAATCTAGCTAAGATAAGATCACAAGGTGCACATTCAAGAAATCATCAATGAAAACAAATTAGGATAAAGAACCAATAGATATCCCAAAACAATAATCTCAAATTTTAACAATTCATGCAATCTCTTTGAATCCCTAAAACCTAACAAGATGACTACTTAAACATGGATATGAACATCAAAGCAAAAGCATAATATAGATTCATATTCATTGAAAACAGAAGTAAAAGGATTTAGAAAATTTCTCCAAAAGGTACAAGGATGTGAGATCTTTTCCCTTATCGAACAAAGCGTAAAAATCTGTAAAAAAAACCTAAAACCCTGAAACTTTTGGTGGCTATGTAGATGGTGTTGAAGCTCTAATTTTCGTGGCCTCCTCTATGTGTTTTATATAGATATATGAAGGCTAGGATAATATTCTCTTGAAGATTTAAGAGATAAAGATGACTCAAGAAAATTTCCTTATTTTTAGGAAGTGCAATCGATCGATCGCAAGGGTGCTGATCGATCGATCAGGCTTCATGTCCTCTGCTTGCTTTTTCTTGAACTTTTATCGACCAGTCTTCAGTAAATTGAACAATATCTTGAGATTGCAACGTTGGATGTTCACGATCTAATATGGAAATCGAAACTAACACTCCCATACATCTGGTGGTAAAAATTGAGCTTGATCCAACAGTGGAAAGGTCTCCATCGGATGCATAACGTCTGATGCTCAGGATTTTTCATATCTTCCAATTGCTTGTTTTCATTCTTTTTGGTCCAAATTGTTCCAATTTCCTGCAAAGACTCTATGATCCACAAAAACACTAAAAGAGATAGTAAAATGCCAAAACCAAGTAGTTTCTTTATTAAAAACCTAATAAAATCATAGTAAAAAGTGGTAAAATCCAAGGTATACCAGTAACCAAGAAAGATCTCCCACAAATCAAAGGTGCAATGGTCGAATTACGTATTTTTGTCACTTGAAAGTCCACCAAGACAATGCACTTCCAATCTTAAGGAGTAGATTGACGATTTCACCTATTGGAATGGTGAATGAACAATCACCAAGTCCTACCCTTATCTTTAATGGACGCATATTGGTGATATCCATCCATTCCACAAATCTTTCTAAAATAAGGCTCACACCGGCTCCCGAATCACAAAGAAAATTGTTGTAGTCATATCCATAAATGGAAAAAGGCACAGTGAAAACACCATTAATCTTGATCTTGCACAACATCTAAAGGTTTGATTTAGCATCCCTAGCTCTTTCAAACAGTTCTTCAATCTCATTTCCTCTCTCTCTCTCTCTTGTGCACGAAGCATTCTCTCAAAGAAGGGTACTTCTTCCAAGCATCAGTAAATGAGATGTGATATGGAAGCTTCTTCACCATTGAGTTGAAGTTTTTCAGCATCTCATCACTTATTGAAAGTTTATACCATTTGTCAAATGAGTTAGAGGGGCTGTGAGATCTACCAATAATTGGAGTTAAGTCTTTTACCGGTAATCCTTGCCGTTAGCCTCTGTATATATAAGCATGTATATATAAGCATGATGTTCTGTTCAGATCACTCAAGTGACTTTGAATCAACGTCTTTAAATGGATTAGGTGCAGCTTTGGCTTCATCATAAGAAAGTAAGGCATTACAATGCTCTGTTGGAATCGATTGTGCATCTCCATAGTCCATAGCGATGCAAAAGTGGACAGGTTCCTCTAGGCTAGACACACGATCATCAAGTGTCTTCACACGCCTAAAGAGACCAGTAGATTTTCCATTCAAATTTTTTGTCTTTCCAAATTAGACCATTGTATTGATCAGCCATGTTGAAACGAATGTCGTTAAGTGTTTGTGGAGACAACATATGCTCTAGTTCTTTCTTCTTTGAATGGATTTCTTCTTAAATAATACCAGCTTCTCCCAAGATCTTTTTCATATTGAAACACCTTGACTGCAACGGATTTGAGATCTGTAGTAAGCTCAGAAACACTCTCGTTTGTATTCTTTATGTTCCAATCAAAGTGATCCCAAGTGTTGTCCAAACTGTGGTTGAAGTAGTAGATCGTCCTCGCATTATTCTGGACGTCTCGAGCTTGACACTGTTGTAATTCTTCAATTTGAACCATACGAGCTTCAATCTCTTGAATTTGAGTTGAAAGATAACCAAGTTTCTCGCTAAGAGTTGAACTTAAGAGGTCCAACTTGGCATCAAATTCTTGGACATATTTTTGTTGATCTTCCATGAGTTGTTGGATCATAGCTTCAAGTTTACTCTCATGGGAACTCATGGGCACATGATCAGAGGCTGGTGGTGGGGTTGTGGACGTGGATAGTGATGGTTGAACAGATGGTGAAGTCGAAAACTTTCATGATTGAAATTGTCCCAATGTTGAGTTTGGTACATGTAAGCTTGCTCGTACCAATTGTTGTGGAAGTGAGGTGTCTGAAAGTGCTCATGTGGTATTGGGATGTAATTGCCAATAGTCTCATGGCGAAGAGGTGTCATCCTTCTATGATCACGAGTGTAGTGTTCCATTGATAAATCCATGAAACATACAAAAAAAAGAAAAAAAATAAAAACAAAATCAGAAAAAAAATTTAAAAACAGATTTTAGACTAAATTCTTATCGAAATTCGTAGGTAAGAAATCAGTCCCTATCAATGGTGCCAAAAACTTGAAGTCCATGTTTAATTACCCTCAAATAGATCTGCAAGTGTACATGCAATCACAGTAGTACTTAGGGGTCGATCCACTAAAGACTAAGAGATTTATAAGACTTAATTAAGTTAAGACAAAATATATTTTGGATTAATGAATATGAAATAGCAAGTAAATGAAAGCAATTAGAAAGAAAGATAAATCAATAAAAGAAAATATTAGGCAATGGGTAATTCACAAAAACACATGAAACACAAGATAAATATCAATTTAGGAATTTTATAATAACTGTTTTAGAACTCAAATCACGAAGGTATAATCATTATATTTTTCTCGTTCCAATCACTATGCTTTAGCAACTTAATAGACTCAATTTTCAATGGTTATTACAAAAAGAAAACATGCATTAATTTCAAGATTCAATTATTCAGAATACTCAATAACTCAACTTTCATAGGTTATGACACATTGCTTACCAAATATTATTTCAAGAAATATAACAAGTTTTTGGAGAGTATATCAACCTAAGATAATATCATTAGATGTCCAACCAAGCATTAGGCGATTCGTCCAAATAAAGGTGAAGAACCAAAAGATAAACCCTAGAAATTTTGACATCAAGCATGCATAATCATGAAATCAATGAAAACCCTATAACCCAGCAAATAAACTACTCACACATATTTAAAGTAATAACACAGTATCAATATGTAGTAAACATCATACATAAATTGGATTGAAAGAGTAAAGATTTAGAAATCTTCTCTATATGGAGTACAAATGCGAGATCTTCTCCTTAAAGCTCTTAGAATCAAAAATATGAAAGAATATGAAAGAGGGTTGTGGCTGATGTTTATTTGGTGGATTGTGTCTAACAAAATGCTTAGCGAAGTCTTAAGTCTGTTAGGGTTTACTTTGGGGCCAAAAAGGAAATTTCATTTCGGATGGTCAACACTGGTCGCGAGCCTTGGTCTGGAATTTTGACCAATACAGGGGCCTCAGTCAGGAGAACCTCGGTGCGAGGGGTCGTGGTCCAGTGAACGAGGCTTGCTCCTTTTGCTGCATTGCTTTCCTACGCTTGCTTCTTGTGCGAGCCAGACGAACATTTCTTCAATAAATCAGGTGTAACTCTTTAACCACTGATACAAATAACTCCAAACCACTTCCATTGGAAAGGTAACTCAAAAATATACATTGTTCTCAAATCTTATCCAATTACAATCTTAGTAAGGTCTCCAACGAAGGGTAAACTTCTAGTGCTTCAATGCTATCCAATTGGGATGAATGCATATCTTGTGAGATTCATGCCTTGAATGATGCTTTTGACTCGAGGGAATGGTTTGGGCATGATTTACACATCTTTCGCTCTATTTTACATCATTTTGTTCTTTTGACCTGTTAAGACTTTAAAAACCACAAATACGAAAAAAATACCTCTAAAGCACAAAACCATAATAAAATACTTAGATAAAATAGTAAAATTGATACTAAAAATATTAAAATATAGAGTATGTCTTGTTTCTACAGAAAACTTTTTTGGTTGAACAGGGGAGGCAGTTTTCTCCTTCTTTTAAGTTATGTGATGTCTTGGGTATTAATCTCCTCATCTGAACAGAAACGGGAGGTAACATGCTAGATTGGCTCGGAAGAATTGACTCTTAAATGGGAATATGAAGAGAGTATTATGGGTCATGAGCTCCACGAGGTTTTTCGTGCATTCTTCCCTGGTGGACGTAGCAAATTCTTAATTTTCGGTAGCTCAAGATTCCCCGCCTAGTGCTTCCACCACGCCTCTTGTGCCTTTCCCATAAGGCGTTTGCTGAGGATTGATGATTCCTTGCCCCATTTTTCGTGAACTAATAGGCATTATCGTAGTTAATTCTCACCCGGCTTTGGTGGTGTCTCCAATTTCTCCGGATCTTGGTGAGGCGAAAAAGATTGACGTTGCTATGCATTAGGAATCTTGCGCAGACAATGTTCTCCTTGGTGCAACGACTTAATACTCAACTATGTTTAGTCAGGGCAGATCTAGAAATTATTTTGACTGGGTGCAGAACAAAAACAAATATTAAATAGTTTTGTAAAATATAAAAAAATAATATATATATGTATCATTCATGTGTTAGTGATAGAAAAAATATGTACCATACGTTTATTCATTGTTGTAATTTTTTTATATAGTTGTTGTTTCATTAGTGACCGAAAAAACTTATTTTGTACGATTAAAACAAAACTACATATCATTATTTTTTAACAATCATTAAAAATCCATTCCTTCCATCTAGATAAACTAATTACAAACTCACAATAACGATCAACCTTTTATATTTAATTAATAAAAACTCACTATTTTGTGATATTCTTAAAATAAAATACAAAGTTCACACTAAAAGAAAAGTATATCGATGTACAAAAAATCTCAAAAATACACAAGAAAAAAACAAAAACTAAAAATTAAAAAAACTATAAGTAAGTTTTCAAAAGCATAAGAATTTTTCAATCGAATAAGGAAACGTAATAAATGGGTTTGGGTTAATGAGGATTTTTCATTATTTTAAGATTGAATTAATTTGAGTTTTAATGTTTTGGGCTTTAGTCTATTTTCTTTTTCTTTTTGGTCCAGCAACAAAATACAAGGGGTACATGATTACAATTTTTAGTGGGGGCAAAAATAAAATTAATTAAAAATTGCACTAAATTTTTTAAAAACACTGGGTGCACTTGCCCCCACCCGGTGAACAGTACCAAAACTACTCCTGGAGAATTTTGTGTTTAGCACCAAAACTACCAAATCAGGTTCGACCATTAAAGAGTAAATGGACCTGCGACAAGGAAAAAATCGTAGTGTTTTGGAGAGCATAAGTGAAAAGTATTTACAGAGTTCAATAGCGCTTTTACTATATAGAAACTAGGTTTTCCGAGAGAGTGTGTGAAACTCGAAGGTTCCTCCCCACAAATGATGTTCAGAGATCTATTTATTATAAGAATATATGTTACTCTCGTTCGAATACATTATAAGAGAAACATGTGGTGCAAGAGTGGTCCACATGCCAGCTTTCTGCATGAGCTACATGCGAAGTAGGTTTGACATTCCAGTCTCCATTACACGTTACTAGAACATCTGCGTGAATATGTCGACCTAATAATGTCTTTTGTACTCTTCCTTCGAGAGGTACGTTTGCCGTGTTTGTACGCTTGTATGTCTCTCTTAATGGATTGATGGCGAAGACCACTTCTAACGTTGATGAGGATGACCCCTTCTTTAGATGCTCTGAGTTGTTGTGTCGTTAGGGCCGGCCAAATATGACATTCTGCCTAAAGTAAAAATATATTTTTTTTTCACTGAAAGTTTTTTATTTAATACACAGATACATAGTATGACACAACTCCGCATAAACCATAAACAAATCCCGAGAGTTTTACGGAAAAACAAAACCCGAAAGTTTACCGGGTAAACATAACCCAAAAGATTACCAAGAGGCAGACACAGAACATTACAGTTATCTAGATTTCTTAACTAACACAGGACTCAGGAACAAGAAAGAAACACTCGCATAACAAACGGAGAGAATGGAAGAGCAGCCGACGAGGAACTACAAAGCTCACAAGCAGACGCCGGGGAAAGGAGAAACCGCGAACCAAGAACTTAAATACGACGAAAAACCAGAACAAGTAACAACGGTCGAGAACCTTTACTCCTACCCACCAAACTTCAACCTAAAAAGTCTAAATCTAGAACTTTGCATCCCCACACGAGGTTAGCTTTACAAGAACTGACTAAGGAAGACTACAGGTGAAAACTGATTATTGACTAAGCTTAAAGACGGTGAAAGGAGGCTTTAAAAAGATCAACGACAAAATATAGGCTAATCGAAGATTACCACCCAAGACAAACAACTACGCGCACGCCTACACCGTGATTTAGCTAGATTACCCCAGATTCCGAAATACCGGAAAGCTACGAATATTAGATAACCAACAAAGTACAAAATTATCCAAAAAAACACCAACCAAAGAGGCTGAAACCGGATAATCTCAATCCTTAACGAAGAGATCCCATTTATTAAAAACTAAACTTAGAGGAACAGCCCAAACCGATGGATTAATAAAAACATAGTCGAGGCCAAAGAGATGAGAGGAAGTGGATTGATCGATCACACACTAAACCATGAAGTAAACAAGAGAAGAACACGAACAAGCTTTGTCCTTCAACAAAACCAAGACGAATCCATCTCTATTTCCAGATCCGGAGACCAAGCTCCGACCACCACAGACGAGAAGGAATTTCAGATTCCGGCGAAATTTCAGATCGAAGGCAGAGAAGTGCCGGACCCAAACACAAAGATGAACTGTACTGACTCTTTAAATACTTCCTCACGAGACCAAGATGAAACTGAGACCCGCCATCTTCACCACGCCATAGCCTCTTCAAATCTAAGCCAAGACCGAGCTCTTAAAAATCCACCGCAAGGAGCCGAGAAATTTACCACTGCGATAAGGAGGACGAAAAGACTGTGAATCCGGCATCGGCGCTATGGAAACCGCTGATCGCCGGATCAAAATCACCAAAACTCAAAAGCTACAGTAGTGTCAGCAGGAGAAGAACTTCCTTAGTATTGTCGTTTCTTTCAAGAGACCTCTAAAATTTCTGTTTATTGCTGAACTCAACAACTGAAGGCTACAATAAGCGTCCACAACCACTATACCAGAAACCTTTTTGACAAAGATGCCTAAAGCCCTTTGTATCATCACCACATGTCGGATATATATTGATTCGTAATATCTGAAATTCTCAACAATATATATCATGTTATTTTTTAACTAAATCGAATATTATCTAAAACAAAGACCAAACTGAAGACACTTGAATTACATCAAATTAAACCAAAGTCAAAACGAATTACAAATTATATCAATTTTTTTGTATTTATGAAGCAAATAGATTGTCCACCTAAGCTATACGGAATTAGAAACGGATATGCCGAAACGGAAGCGTATGAAAGCGTGAAAGCGGATTTTTTAAAACAAATTATGAAACGGGTATGTATTGGAAGTGTGTGTATAACTCATTAGATCATGACATGTGTCATTTTAATTGAGATGATGAGACGTATTAATATACTAACGTATAAAGTTAATTTTAATTTAAATAATATTTCATTTTTATCTAAAAGTTAAAAAAAATACATCATCGCAAAAAAAAAAATGTCCTAACGTAACACAAAAAAAGTCAATGTCTTTCTGTAAAAAAAATTGTCATTAAAAAAAAGAGAAAATTTGTAAACAAAATGTCACTAAAAGGGTAAAAGGAAAATTTGTAAAAAATTTCATTAAAAAAAGGTAAAAGAGAAAATTTGTAAAAAATATCTTATTATATAAAGGAGAATGCACTCAAAATTATAACTCATTAGATCGTGACATGTATCATTTTAATTGAGATGATGAAACGTGTTAATATACTAACGTATAAAGTTAATTTTAATTTAAATAATATTTTCTTTTTATCTAAAAGTTAAAAAAATACATCATCGCAAAAAAAAAAATGTCCTAACGTAAAAAAAAAAAAGTCAATGTCCTTCTGTAAAAATAATTGTCATTAAAAAAAGGAAAAATTTGTAAACAAAATGTCACTAAAAAGGTAAAAGAAAAATTTGTAAAAAATATCATTAAAAAAAGGTAAAAGAGAAAATTTGTAAAAAATATCATTAAAAAAGAGGAAAAATTTGTTTCATGTCAATACGTTTAAAAAAAGAAAAGAAAAAATGCCATAACTAATCGAGAAAGAAAGGAAAAAAAATATATCATTGGAAAAATTTGTAAAAAAATGTCCTTAAATAAAGGTAAATGGGAAAATTTGTAAAAAAATGTTATTAAAAAAAAGTAAAAGAGAAAATTTGTAAAAAAAAAAATATCATTAAAAAGAAAAATTTGTTTCATGTCAATACGTTTAGAAACAAAAAAAGAAAAAATGTCATCACTAATCGAGAAAAAAAAGAAAAAAAATACATCATTCAAGCAAATCATGAATTCGAGAGTTCCGCAAATCGATCAAAGCTATTTTACTTTAAATTTTGCCCAACGTGAGTGTGACACGTAGGCAAAATCGTAATTCACCAGATCGTAACATGTGTTAATTTTAATTGAGATTGTGACCCGTGTCAATATATTAATATAAAAATATAATACATCATCGCAAAAAAAAAAAATATCCTAACGTAACAAAAAAAGTCAATGTCCTTCTGTAAAAAAATTATCATTAAAAAAATAGAAAATTTGTAAAAGAAATGTCACTGAAAAGGTAAAAGAAAAATTTATAAAAAATGCCATTAAAAAAAGGTAAAAGAGAAAAGGCAAAATCGTAATTCACCAGATCGTAACATGTGTTAATTTTAATTGAAATTGTGACACGTGTCAATATATTAATATAAAAATATAATACATCATCGCCAAAAACAAAATGTCCTAACGTAACAAAAAAAAGTCAATGTCCTTCTGTAAAAAAAAATGTCATTAAAAAAAAGGAAAATTTGTAAACAAAATGTCACTAAAAAGGTAAAAGGAAAATTTGTAAAAAATGTCATTAAAAAAAGATAAAAGAGAAAATTTGTAAAAAATATCATTAAAAAAAGAAGAAAAATTTGTTTCATGTCAATACGTTTAAAAACAAAAAAAGGAAAAATGCCATAACTAATCGAGAAAGAAATGAAAAAAATACATCACTGGAAAAATTTGTAAAAAAAATGTCATTAAATAAAGGTAAATTGGAAAATTTGTAAAAAATGTTATTAAAAAAGGTAGAAGGGAAAATTTGTAAGAAAAAAAATCATTAAAAAAAGAAAATTTGTTTCATGTCAATACGTTTAAAAACAAAAAAAAAAGAAAAATGTCATAACTAATCGAGAAAGAAAAGAAAAAAATACATCATTCAAACAAATCATGAATTCAAGAGTTCCACAAATCGATCAAAGTTATTTTACTTTAAATTTTTCCCAACGTGAGTGTGACACGTAGGCAAAATCGTAACTCACCAGATCGTGACATGTGTTAATTTTAATTGAGATTGTGACACGTGTCAATATATTAATATAAAAATATAAATGTTCTTTCTCTACATTATTTATTTCTTAAATCAAAGTGTAGTGTAACTAAAAGGAAATAATAGTCTAAAAAAAATAAGACATGTTATTAAAAAAAATTAAAAGGAAATAGTAAATAAAAAAGACTAAAAAAGAAAAATTAGACAAATTATTTATAATTGTAGTGTAACTAAAATGAAATAATAGTAAAAAAAATAAAATAAAACATATTATTAAGATGTTAAAAGGGAATACTAAATAAAAAAAAACTAAAAAAAGAAAATATGACAAATTATTTCCAATTTCTAAAAGTATTAGTGCGGCATATAAAAAATTGATATTCATGAGATTACGACATGTTTGTTAATACTTTTAAATTTATTTACTAATATATTTTGTTAATTTATTTACTAATTTATTTACTAATATATTTACGGCATATAATATATTTTGTTCCAACCGCTACCAAATGCAACGGTCCATAATTAACAAGATTTAACATATATTTCTTACATTTTCATAAATTTTATCTTTATGAAATTTAATCGATTACCGACACGTTTTACTTTATTTTTTATCATTTATAAATAAGTTATAATTAAAATCCCGCGTATTACGCGGATCCTAATCTAGTATATATATAATGAAACATCAAACATAAAATCATATTAAAAACAACAAAAATCCAATACATAATATTAAATATTAAATAAGTCAAAAAAAAAAATCATAACACTCGAAATCAAAGATTTAAAAAACGATTCATATAAAAAAGTGATTATCAGCTATTGAAAAACGATTCATATAAAAAAGTGGCATTTGCGTTCGACAGCTCGACTAGTATTTTATAATCTATTACAATAATCGAACAAATATGATAAAAAGATCGAAAGATTAAAATTACCCGACTATTTTTCTAGAGTTGTAGGTCACCTTGTAGAGATTCAGAAAAGAAGAAAATTAATTTGAAATTTATTAACGACAATAAAAGTTTCTTAAAAAATGACTTAAGAAAATGTTAAAAAGCTTCCAAATTTCCAAATTATTTACATTATCGTGCTTATAAAATTGGAATCGTAAAAATCATCTATAAAACTTTCAAAATGGAACTGGCGCTTCTAAAACGCTTCCAAATTTATTTATTTTAGGAATCCCGCTTCCGCGGTGCTTGCTCACACTTCCAAAAGCTTCCGATTTTGATTCCGATTCCGAAACGAGAAGCAGACCTCGGACTTTATGTGATATTTTTTTAAAGGGTAATAAAGTCCAATCTTATATAATACGTTAAAGATTTTTTATTCAACTTATTTCATATTTTCGTAAACTGAAATGTATGAAACAAACCATATTTATTAACGATGTGAAACGTCAAAATATATTAATTCTGTTGATAATTAAAGATATCTTGTTGATGAGAAATAAATAAACAAAACAATAATATTATTTATTAATAAAATGTTACTAATAATAACATTAATGAACAGTCGATCACTATAAATACTCACACAAATCCTAAATAGTGGCATAAAACAAAAGAAAAAACAATTTAAAAGAGCTCATAACAAATAAAACATGGACAGTAAAATCATTTTCATGGTATTTCTTTCGATCACGGTTTTGCTATCGTTTTCTTATCCAACTTTGGCCACAGAAAACGATGATGAGCCGCTACTCAATGCATTCCTCGACGTGTTTGATCCGGTGATTGCAAATTGGCAGAGTCCTGGTGATTATAATCTCAACGTTATCCGTAGCTATTCAAAAAAACATCTCGGTTATCTGATAAACTGTGGAATAAAGATGGGAGATGGCTCTGATAAATGTAACATTGAATTGAGAGACCAACTTCTTCGGAACAAAAGTGCTTCGAGGGATTGTTGTCGGATGATTGTGAAAGCTGGCAAGGAATGTCACACAGAATGGATGAAGTTATTCTTCCAATTCTATCAACTCAAACGCTTTAGTTCTGAAAGTATTAGCAAAACTAACGAAATGTGGAACATATGTACAACTGAAACTGAAGCTATTTCACCATTGTCTGGTTAAAAATTGCAACTATTATTATTATTATTAATAATAATGGTTTAAATTGATTGTATTCTACCAACTATTTAAATTATTTTAATAATAACATTATATCTGATTTTTGTTTGATGTGATTTAGTTTTTTTTCTTTACACAAACAGGAAAGCAGAGCTGCAATCAAATTTTCTTATCATGGTATTATCAACCGTCTAGTCCCGGATCTACGGGTTTTGGCCCCGAACTTCAAGATTACAAAAAAAAAAGAGAGCAATATATATAACTCGGCATCATGTAATATGATGTAGTCTTGTAGACATGAGAATTGTGTATGTGATTTGGGTTAAGAAGCTGGTGCTGATGAGTCTTAGCGTCTCTGTCCAGTCCGGATCAAGGTCCCTTTCGAGCAGATTACCAAACAGTGAAGATATACAGGCAAACGAATAAGAAGTGATGTTTTGATTCCTTTGGTTCCTTGTAGAAAAGAGAGCTTCGGTGACGTCACTAGGCGTGCATTCGAGAGCCGGTAGAGAGTTGGTCTTGGACTTCCAACCAAATGATAAACGCACACCTTGGGATCCCCTGTTTGAACCATGAGATGCCATGAGACCAAAGCTTTCCGAGTACGAATTTGGTTTCAGGTATGTGTTGATAAGAAAACAGGTAGAAAAATATCAATATCATGGCATCAAAGAAACTCATCCGTACCCGCCTCGATAGACAGAGGCCTCACAGTCTGGATTTGCTGCATGATTGTTCGATGGTGGTATTGACGATGTCGACGCAATTATCAAACAGTGTGGATTCTTATGACACTATATATTTCTAATCGACTCAGCCCCCAAAGCAATTGGTCTCGGAGCTCTTGTAATATCAATAATACTGCCAAGAGGAAGCCATCGAACAAACAAAAAAGAAACTGATTTACCGTTCTTGATCTATGTGCGGATAAAATCAGAAGCTTGACTTCTTAGTTTTAGCAGCTTTCACCACACTCATGAACTTATATGTGAAATCATAGCCTCCCATATAGGTTTTGGCTTCCCAGTTTTAGCAGCTTCGTGCATCATGTTTAAATAGTTTCATAATTAGGTTTAAGAGTTACCAAAAGGAGATTCTTGGATTATTAACTTGTTCTATTAGAGAATTACGTAACAGTTTGTGTCTACTGTTGTGTTTAATTCATGAACTAGAATGATTACCTGGCTATTTATTTAGGTAAACTAGCACCAAAAGTGTAGGATTAGTCAACAGACATAGCTTGGATGAGCAAAGCTTTCTTAGCCAGCGAGAGTTGATCTTAGAGTGTTTTGCGAACAAATCAAACAAGGACGTTTATGCATAACTAAGTCATCGGAATCCAAACAAAAATTTAGGGTTTTAGAGATTAGATATCGTAATTGATATCACGATAGTGGATCAGTCTTAATTAGAGCTTTGAGTTCGTGATCGGTCTTGGAATTTTCCCTATCAATTTTATCTACTTGAAGCGATTCATGATACCCTGAAATTTTTCTGATGCACAATGCCTTCCTCATATTGATTTACACGTTTATTTACTTGCTTTTTATTGTTTTTACATTCTTATTTTGTGATAAACCACATACAAACTTATATTCTTCGACGACTTAGCCCCACTCTGCTCTCAAAGATTCGTAGTGTGCCTTTTGTTCCCTGTGAGATTTGACCCCTATATAATACTTTGATTTGTTGTGCTTGCAGTGGTCATTAGAGTTGAAATCTGAGTGTATATGATAGGAGTAAGTTGTTGATTGTTCGAATGCTCAACCTACAATGCCTACTAAAACTTTAAACTCTAAGCAATAAACCACAAGTGCATGGCAATGTCATTCTTCCGCAAGGAGTATGTTTTAGAATAATAGGAATACAAGATACTAGTGAAGCTAAGCCAATTCAAGGTTTGTGTTTTGTAACCAATTCTATCAACCTAACTAATGATGCAATAAGCAATAAAAGTAGCTAAACAAGAACCATAAAAGAAAGCATGCATAAACAAACGAAAGTTAAAGAAAGCAATTTAAAAGTAATTTATAAAAGTCAATAAAAGGTCAACAAAAGCGAACAAAGATGATCGAGAAAGATTAAAGCATGGACTTTGGGTAGAGATCACAGACTAAGGATGTTTAACCTATGGATAATGATGCTAAATCATATATCAAACCATTTCCAAGACATGGATCCTATAACTAGACTAGTCCACTTCCATGATACTAATCCATTATACTAATCCACTCAAAATGACCAATCTTCCGATTGCTATTGATAAGGATTAGAGATCATTAATGCATAAGTCCATATAAGTCTACTAATCACCTTAAACATCAAGTGTCAATTGGCTAAGATGTGAAAAGCATGATTTAGAGTCTCCTAGACATTTTTCACAAACACCTTACGGGCATGAAAAGATCTTGATCTAGGTTTTGATTAATTACTTCAATCCTAGTTATGGGCTCTCTCTAAATCATGGGAAATCATTCTAATCTAGACCTAAGCATCACTAACCATATATCAAACATCATAATCTACTCCACCCATAGTCCACTAGAGAAACTACTCACCCTTTATCATGAAAACAACAAAACCATAAGTAAAAAAAGACATAAGGAAAAAATTAAGAAAACTTCACTAATTAAGAATAAAATATGAAGAATTTAGCCTCAAAACATCAAAGAACCCAAGGGTTTCTTCTTTAGTACAAAGGATAAAAGAGTAGATCAAGCTTAGGGTTTTTATGTCTCTAAAACTATATATAGGCATATTAAAGTGTACCCGGGTCAAACCCGGATTTTTGCAGAAAACGTCCATCTGAACGGTCTGGGAGATCGATCAATCTAACCACCTAGGTCGATCCAGCCAACATTTGTTCATCTGATCGATCCGGGTAACAATCTGGCTCGTTTAGAATGACGCAGTCCCATTTCTTGTGTTTCTTCACTCCTATTGATGCTCATCCAACTCTACTTGGTTCCACTCATTCCTAGGTATCCATTGTACCTGAAATAGATCCAAAATGCTATGCATATGCTAATAATATAACCTATGACTCTAAGACACAACATTTGCTATATGGAACCTAAAATGAGGAGAGAGATGAAAAATGCAAGTCTAATGACTATAAAAACTAAGGAAAATGTATGCTTAGGATGCTAAAATATGAATGCATCAACTTCCCTTGACTTGCCATTTGCTTATCCTCAAGTAAACAAGTAAGAACAAACCGGAGAAGAGGTTTGAAAGTGAGAACTCGAAGCCAAGAAGTCCAAAAAAAGCATTCAACATCATATCCCGAGATAATACGTAATTATTATTCAAATGAATCTCTACTCAATCTTTCTTCTTACACCTATCGCAACTTCAATCTTTTGCCTCTAAACTCAAAGTTAAGTATCTGCATGCCATCCTATCTACCAATTCTTTAACATTCAATTAGGTGTTTAAGCGCGGTCTTGCCTAGGGACTATCGATCATGTTCAATCGGCATGGTAAGAAAAATGTTTATAATGCAAAGATAAGGTGGTTCATATCATTTAGTGGCTTACTCTCAAAGAATAGTACTGCAAAACATCATGCAAAATTAAGGGAGAAATATAGCAATTGATGCATACAAAGAAGAACTTCCATTCTACCCAAACCCTTTGTTTTTGAAACCTATGTTCTACCCATTATCTCACATACTTTTCTTTCTTTTGAGACAAACCAAATGGTTGAGAACCAATCCTTATTCTTTTCTTTGTTTTTACTAACTCTAGGGGGTTTCTTTCTTTTCTAGACTCTTTCTTTCTTTTCCTTTTCATCCTCCTTGATTTTTAAACACTTTTCTAACTTTGATTTTAAGCTCATGGAGGGAACCTATGCTTTTTGCCTTAAACACCTAGAGTTTTCTTTACTTAATCTTTCCCTAGAGTAGTCCTGTTCTTTTTCTTTTCTTTTGCTTTGGTTTTCTTTTAAACTCAACCATTCTCTTTTTCTTTTGTTCTCTCAAGTCACTCACCAAACTCAACCAACAATGAACAACATCAATACCCTCCTAATTTGCTAGTCTTAAAGTGTAAGAGACTAGCCTAATGGAAGACTATCTTTGTCGTTCCTATCTTTCAAGATTTTGCATGTGTATATGTATTTTCAAGAAAGAAGCCTCACTCACGCAAACAATAAAGGGTTTGAAATGAAAGGTTTAGGTTAAGGATGGGAAATAAGAGTGGCCATTTGGGTTAACATGGCGTGGTAAAAATGGATAAGAAAACCCAAATGTGTCTTTGAAAACCATGAACATGCATCTCAAGACCCTAAGCAAGAATTTAAATTCCAATTAGAGTCGGATAAGATAGAAATGGTTTCAAATTTAGCAAACATCAACAAAACTAAGAGTTTCGAGCGAAGAGATCAAGATGCAAATAAGAGAGCTTTTCTACAATTCACTTAAGTAATAAAACGCATTATCAAGGGGATCACATTGAATGCTAAGTCAAAATCCTTTACAAGGCGATTTCATCATTGTTCTTATATGTACAATGCAACCTAGAATGATCATGTAAGTGTATGAAATGCAACTAAATGAGAAATTTTTTTTTGTATTTTTGGAAATTTTTCAAATTTTAATGGTTTTGTACAATGCAATGCATGAGACTTAAATATGCCAAAGTAAAACAAAGCAAACTCAAAGTGGCAATAGCAAACTATCCTACCCCCCCCCCCCCCCCCCCCCCCGGACTTACTTCTCACCGTCTCGGTGAGAAAGCAAAACTGGAGAGAAGAATGAAGAAGACATAAAACTAAATGCAAGAATGAAAATTTAAAAACGAATGTTATTTACAATGATAGGAATGGTACCTTGGAGCTAGTAGTGTGTGGATAGGTAGTCTTGAGGTGGAGGGAGATCGAATATGAACCTTCTTGGTATTGAGAACTTAAGGTCTTCGAAACAACTTGTGTTGCAATATCTTGGTCGTGGCAAGAAGCAACATAGGGCGGATTCATCCTTATCCGTGAACAGGTATTATTGGGGAAACGTGCCGCTAAGGTATGCGTTAGCACCAAGTAGTCGAAGTCCATCTTTGGCCTCTTTTGTAGAGGCAAGTATAAATCAAGGTTCACTCCAACCCGTTGGAAGAGTGGGGTGAGCATTCCACCAATGTAGATCCTTGGATCATCCTCGGAAGAGACGTTAAAGCGAATTTGCAAGAGATTGATGAGGAACATCGATGCGGCGTCAAGGTAGAAGTCGGGATCATATTCGATTGGGCATCCATGGTAGTTTTGTAGCCAATACAGGATAGCACAATACAACGCCCGTAGTTCGTTGGATGTTGTAACACCCGGCCTATGGCGAACAAATATCGTGTTCTCAAAAGGCGGAGAACATAGCGATGGTTGGGTTTCGCACCTTGGAAATGCGAGATGATCTTCCTGAATAAGCTCCATACATTGCTATATTTCTCCACACGGTGGAATCTTCATGGAAATCTTTTGTTGGACCAAAAGTGGAACCCGGAAAGCCTTACACTTCACAAAAGTCGGGGAAGGCAATATAGTAGTTGTTTGGACCGACCCTGAAGTGGATTCGTCCATGTCCATCTTCCCCATCTTCGATGAATTGTATCGTGGGTAAGAAAGGCTTGGTTGGCTCGGGATGAGTCAAGTAATCCATATGGGAGAGGTTTTCCAAATGCATCCTCTTAGTGAGATCATCCACTTGGTCTTGTATCCCCATCTCGAACATAATGTCTCGGCAAGCAAAGCGTGTGGGATGGAAGGTAGCTCGGTCCAACTCATTCAAAAACCTATATCCCTCAATGGTCCATTCCTAAACACATAATTCCCTTGAGAAGGTTGTTGTCCCATTCTTGAATAAACTATTGTTTGGTAATCTTGGTAATGGTTCCTACAAAAGACAATTTTCTAATGATAACAAGTTTCACTAGAAAGCAGAAAGACACTATCCGTCATTTTACAACCAATTTATCATTCAAAGGGCATGGATGGATAGAATAATAACCTATCAACCAATGAATTCACACAAAAAGAAATGATAATAGGAGAACATCATTTCAAAGTTCATTCTTCTTTAAAGAAAATTTCATTTTCATTCAAATCCAAAACATGCCAAATTGAGGGTTACTCGATAATATAATGAAATGTAATGATCAAGCATGCTTAGTGGTAACTTTTGAATGACAAAGCTCTATCAAGTTTCCACTTTCCCTAAATTTTCAAAAATCAAACACATTTTCATCACTATTCACACTAAGAACTCTAAGAGGTAAAATTTTCAAAATTAGACCATTAAATCATCTCAAACTCGAAAGGAATCAACAACCCATGACAAATAAACCTTATCCAAAGCAATGAAAAGCAATCTTAGAAGCCTAAGCTAACAACTCCATGAAATCAAGATTCAAGCTTTTTCTTGGATTTTAATGGAGGAAATGGGTTAAGAAAGAGATCGAGAGAGAGAGAGCATACCTTGTACTTGACAAATGATGAGGTTGACTAGAGCAAATGAGAGTGAAAAATTTGAAATCCTCTAGAAAAATGAGTGGGTGAGTGTGTGGGTGAGAAAAGAGAGCTTTTAATGCAAAAGTGTTTGTGAAATGAGAGAGGAAGGAGATGAATTCGTGATTGAGGGTTTTAAGGGGGCCTAAACCGGTCTTATATTCACGTTAGAAATCAAAACAAATTGATTTAAACCAAATAAAACCGAGGCCATGCATAAAAAGTCAATAAAACTTACCTTGGAAAATGTTGCCCATGTGTAAAGCTGATCGACCTAGCTGGTCGATCCAAACAGCTGGCTGGTCGATCAGATTGACGTTTTTCTTTCATGTGTCAGTCTGATCGACCTAGGGATTTTCTTGATTGATCCAGGCAGCATTTTGGAGAAGGCTTATTTCGGTTCTGTGTCATTCTGATCGACCCAATTGATCGATCCAGGCAACAGGCTGGTTGATCATATGGACATTTTGCCTTATCTTGCTTTGTTTGACTCCTAAACCATCCATCTTTGTTCCTCTTGTTTCCTACACTCAAAAGCACTCAAATAGACTAATAATAGTTGCTAAAACATAAGAAAAATATGTACAAAGGATACCATGGGATTGCCTCCCAAGTGCGCTTGTTTTAACGTCTCTAAGCTTGATGTTTTGGGGAAATTCTAGGCGGGTGAAGTTTGGAAATCATCCTTCGTGCTCGGTCCCCAATCGTTCAACTCAATCTTGAAAGCCTCTTTCATGGTCATGGTCATCTTAGCCATTTCAACTTGTTCCTTATTCATACCGGGAGTGAAAATTATCTTGGCCTTAGATAATGGTTTCAAACCGCACTTACACTTAGCCTTGCACTCAAGTGCGTCTTCAATCATCTTGATAGGGTCTAGAGTTAGAGTGGCCTTCTTCTTCTCACTTGGTTCTTTCTTGAGGGAAATGGGTGCCTTGGCCCTTGACACTACTTATTCGTTCTCTTTGAAGAGCAAATCTATACCATCTCCATCAAAAGATTCCACACCATCCTCATCACACTCAACATCGAGAGTTTCTTTTTCAACTTGAGTGGATCCATCATTGGCCTCAATACTCATCAATTGGTCAACTTCTTCTTCACTAGAGATGATAGCATATAAGCTTGAAGGGGAGAGGGAGATATGGTATGAAACATAGGAGTCCACATTGTGGAGTATGGCCTTCATGTTGTGAAAATCCATGCTTGCACCCATAGTTGCTAAGAAAGGAGTACCAAGGATTAGAGGTAGCTCCCTTGATGGATCCATCTCCATCACTATGAAATCCGTAGGAACAATGCAATCCCCAATCTTTAATGGATAATCCGCAAGAACTCCTAAGGGACACTTTGAAGTTGCATCCGCAAAGGTCAATGAGCAAGTGTTTTCCTTGAATTCCTTCACCTTGAGAGCTTTAACCATCTCATAAGAAATTACCTTGACGCTTGAACCGGAATCACACAAAGCATCTTTTAAATTCAAGTCTCCAAAAGAGCATGGAATGGAAAACGTACCCGGATTTTTCTTCTTTGTGAGGAGAACGGGTTCTTGTTTCTCCCCACACGTTGCTTCATATTTCTTCATAACATCCATTACCTTTCCTTGGTTGGCAAAAAAATCCTTTATAAATTTCCTTTGAAGTGGGAATTGAGCAAAGTCATCACACTTAGGCAACTCCACTCCAATACCCTCCATATCATTCTTGAACCTTGTAAGGATCCTCTTGATTGTTTTGGAGAAAATTGGGCGTGGGGTTTGGTATGGCGGAGATTCATAAGTGAGAACCTCATCAATTTTCTTCTTCTTAGGTGCACTCTCTTTGGGCACTTCATCTCTCTTAACAAAGTCTTCAACATAGAGAGCTTCAAGAAGCTTAGCCAACTCCTCTAAGTAGAGCTCATCCTCTTCATATTCTTGCCTTGTCATTGGCCCATAGCGAGCTTCCCATTATTTTTCTTCATCCAAAATCACAACATTACAAAAAAAACTTGGGGTTAGATTCAAATTTACCCGGTAGAGTACCGTATGGAGCCTTTGAGCTAGAGGCAAATAGAGCTAGTTGTAGGTCAATGGTCTTCACATGTGAAGCCAATTGCCATCCAAATCTTGTTACATTCCATCAATCCTATTATTGATCTCTAAGAATTTCTTCCCTCTGTCCGCATTGCTCTTGATTTGCCCATCCAACACTCTTTGTACCAAAACCTTGATTTCTTGCTCTTGTGGTGTGGATTGAAAAGAAGTGCTAGCTTGACCTTGAAAGTTTGTAGCAATTTGGTTTAGAAAGGTGTATTATTGCTTAGGAATGAACCGTTGTTGTTGTTGTTGTTGTTGAGGGGTAAATCCTTGACCTTCTTGTTGTGTGATGAACCCTTGTGGCTTTGGAGGATAGACTTGTTCTTTAGGGTTCTCCACATTTGTGCTCCTATAGTACAAATTTGGGTGTGACCTATAGTTGGGATTGAAACCCTTTTGATAGTATCCTTGACCTTTCACATAGCTTATATCCTCTTTTTCCATCTTGGGTAACTTCACAAACCAACTCATCGTTTCCATCAAAGTCACCAACAAAGTGCACTTGCTTCTTGTTAGCTAAAAGAAGTTTTTCAAGCTTGTCACTCAATTCTTTGATCCTTGAATCCTCTCCCTTTGGTTCTCTAACCGTTCGATCATACTCTTTGATGTAAAATTGGTTACTTTGAGCTAAGTTCTCCACTAGTTGTTCTCCTTGATCAACCGTTAAACTTGCAAAATCTCCATTGCTAACTGTGTTGAGGGCAATGTGATATTTTTCCTCTATTATCTGATGGAATATTCCCAATAATGCTTCCTTGGACACGCCATGGTGAGGACATGAACGTGTATATCCCTTCAATCTTTTCCAAGCCTTATACAAAGTTTCGGTTGGTCCTTGTTGAAATCTTGTGATATCGTTTCTTATCTTGGCGGTTTGTTGGTTGGAGAAGAACTTGGCCAAAAACCGTTTCTTGCACTCCTCCCACGTGGTGATAGTGGATGTGACTACACTCTTCTCCACATAAACGATTGAAGTTATCCAAGTGCTCTATTGGATGTTCCATAGGCAATCCAAAGAATCGATTATTTTGCACCATGTTGATGAGGCTAGACTTTATTTCCCAATTATTATTGGCGCATGGAGGTGGTTGAATGCCCGTCCTAGCCCCATTAGTGAGGGGCTCATCAAACGCACCAATCCTTCTTTCTTTCCTAGGAGGGTGAGTTGGAGCTCTAGGTTGGTTCCCTAGTCCAACTTCATGTGCTTCTCTCTCTTGGTGGTTTCCACAACCTTGGTTAGCATAGTTTCCTTCCATGTCTAAACGCCTTAAGTGATCTAATCGGTCTCTTTACCTTCTTGCTTCTCTTACTTGCCTCTCTAACCAGTTGATGTCAATCCTTGGATCAATATCACTTGGTGTACCTTTGCTTCTTGTGATCATACACCTACATAAGAGAAAGCAATACAAGAACAAGAACGATCAAATGGTAAAATATAAAAATACGAACTTAGACTCTAAAAAATCCAAATCCTAATGCCTAATATAATACTCCCCGGCAACTGTGCCAAAAACTTGATAGGAGTAAGTTGTTAATTGTTCGAATGCTCAACCTACAATGCCTACTAAAACTTTAAACTCTAAGCAATAAACCACAAGTGCATGGCAATGTCATTGTAATACTTAGAGGTCATTCTTCCGCAAGGAGTATGTTTTAGAATAATAGGAATACAATATACTAGTGAAGCTAAGCCAATTCAAGGTTTGTGTTTTGTAACCAATTCTATCAATCTAATTAATGATGCAATAAGCGATAAAAGTAACTAAACAAGAACCATAAAAGAAAGCATGCATAAACAAACCAAAGTTAAAGAAAGCAATTTAAAAGTGATTTAGAAAAGTAAAAAAAAGCAAGGAAAGATGATCAAGAAAGATAAAGGCATGGAATTTGGGTAGAGATCATAGACTTGGGATGTTTAACCTATGGTTAATGATGCTAAATCATATATCAAACCATTTCCAAGACATGGATCCTATAACTAGACTAGTCCACTTTCATGATACTAATCCATTCTACTAATCCACTCAAAATGACCAATCTTCTGATTCCTATTGATAAGGATTAGAGATCATAATGCATAAGTCCATATAAGTCTACTAATCACCTTAAACATCAAGTGTCAATTGGCTAAGATGTGAAAAGCATGATTTAGAGTCTCCTAGAGATTTTCACAAACATATTCCGGGCATGAAAATACCTTGATCTAGGTTTTGATTAATTACTTCAATCCTAGCTATGGGCTCTCTCTAAATCATGGGAAATCATACTAATCTAGACCTAAGCATCACTAACCCTATATCAAACATCCTAATCTACTCCACCCATAATCCACTAGAGAAACTACTCACTAATGATCATGAAAACAATAAAAGCATAAGTAAAGAAAGACATAATGAAAAGATTAAGAAAAGAGATTAATAAAACTTCACTAATTAAGCATAAAAGATGAAGACTTTATCCTCAAAACATTCAAAGAACCCAAGGGTTTCTTCTTTAGTACAAAGGATAAAAGAGTAGATAAAGCTTAGGGTTTTTATGTCTCTAAAACTATATATGGGCATATTAAAGTGTACCCGGGTCAAACCCGGGTTTTTACAGAAAACGTCCGTCTGAATGGTATGAGAGATCGATCAGTCTAACCACCTGGGTCGATCCAGCCAACATTTGATCTAATTGGCCATGTGTTCATCTGATCGACCCAGCTGATCGATCTGGGTAACAATCTGGTTCGTTTAGAATGACGCAGTCCCATTTCTTGTGTTTCTTCACTCCTCTTGATGCTCATCCAACTCCACTTGGTTCCACTTATTCCTAGGCATCCATTGTACCTGAAATAGATCTAAAATGCTATGCATATGCAAATAATGGAACCCAGGACTCTAAGACACAACCTATGCTATATGGAACCTAAAATGAGGAGAAAGATGAAAAATGCAAGTCTAATGACTATATAAACTGAGGAAAATATATGCTTAGAATACTAAAATATGAATACATTAGTATCACATGCTCGAGTGATGAAGTGAATCTTGGAGCAGTCTTGCCGGTGCGCTACAAGGATATACGTTCCATTCGCCGTTCTCATGCCCATCCTCTCCGTTCGACCATTAGTTCTCCTTGGTCTAAAGAGGAGCACCGCTTAATGAAAAGATTTAGTATAGTTTGAAATTAGCTTGCGGTGGAGTCCTAGCGAGCTGGTTTTATCCAGGCCAAGATTTAAGCCATCACAGAGTTGGTTACGTCCTGCCTCGCAACTCTGGAGGTTCGTGTTATTTACGGTGATTGGGTGGCTGACTTTTTGCCTTGGGTGGTTCTGCTAATGTGCTCAGTCGTTCCCAATTGGTCAGCATTCACTCACATCCTTTTCTAGGGAGGACACATATTTCCAAGAAGACATGGCAGTTACTGCTTTGGGACGCATGGACCAGCTCGAGGAGACTCCCGAGGACCACATGACATAGGATTTTTTGTGGCCGCGGTGCACACCTTGGTTGTTGTTTATTCTTGTCGCCCTTAGGGGGTTAATTCTGGCGGCATCCCTGAGGTCCTCCCATCTCCCTTACCGGCTTTTCTGTCTAAGAGATTGCGTGCATGCTCATCATGTGGTTGGATTGGCTGCAACTCCTCTTGAGGTAGCCCTGGGCGGCTCTGACGGCCGTGAAACGCAAATGGGGGGCCATCTCTGTGTGAAGAGTGGCTACTGTCGCATGCGATCCCCTGGAACTACTTTGTCTTCTTGCCTATTTTAGCCTTTTATTTTTCCTTTCTTCCCCCTCTGGCTGTTGTTTTTTTTAGCGATCTTTGCCTTCGGGCTTACATGTATTTCCAAGATCTACGAGGATCGACCCCTTATTAATGAAGGAAGCAATTTTTTATTAGATTTCTTTATAACTCCATTATTCTTTTCTTTTAGTCTTTTTAACCCGATTAGTTATTTCGAAGCAAAAGCATAAAATTTTGATCTTCTAAAGATTTCCCTTAACTTAGCCTCTCCCTAATTCTACGAAATTTACCGGGGTTTAGCCAAAAGGGAACCCCACATCATTTCTTGCTAAGTGAATTCCCCCGGGTGTTACTGAGATTGCTTCTACGATGATTATATTTGCCACCCGAATGCTCCTGTCATTTAGCCGATTTCCTTGGTTGGTTCTCAAACATATTCCGCTTTCCAAAACTTTTCTCGAGCAAGTCTTTGCATCATTCATGCATGATGTTGGTGGCTTTATATTTTGTAAGACATTTCTTGAGGAAATTTTTGACACTCCCCTAATTCTAACGCCAAAATATTTGGTCATAATTTTCCTTATTTGATGGTTCGTCGGTGTAAAGCCTCATTCACTCAGGAATACCTAGAGATCACTGGTTGAGAAATTGTTTCACTAGAGAGCGAACCTATGCCTCACTCCGTTATGTTGGCCATCTTTCCTGAGCCACAAAAGCTAAGAGATAGCCATGGTAACTGGACCAGTTTGTACCAAACTCATACAAACTCTTATCTGACTTGATCCACCACTTGCAAAAGAGAAAAACTTCCTAAACCGACTTACTCAAGACATAGGCATATATACTCGTTTTTAACCACTTTTGGACACACTCATATTCTTATCATATTTTTTTGTTTTATTTCTTAAGAGATTCAAGCGATAAGATTCCATACTCTATTCTTTATAGAGAAGATTTCTAAACTCTTGTTTTTATACGTTCTATTATTTATACAATTCTCTTCTTTTACATCTATGATTTCGTTTTTTACCAGCATATCTGAGTAGTTTGATAGTTCGGTTAAAGGAGATCAAAGAGATTTCTTGAATTACTAACTTGATGATAGCTTAAATAGAAATCTTCATACAGGTTTTTTATCTAGATTTGTGTTTAATAGTGTATGCTTGATTTATTACTTAGCATATGTTCTTAGGATGATTTACTCATTAAAAGTGTTGTTAAATTTTCCGAACTAAACAATATAAGCAAAACATCTTAATCAACGAGAACTGAGTCAAGGAGTTTTGTGAACAAATAGAACTTGGAATTTATTGCATATTTACTTCATAAAAATCAAATGATAGTTTAGAGGCTTAGGTTGTTAGACATAGAGATTGGTACTACAAAAGTATGCCAATTATACAATTGTGCTTTGAGTTATAGAACGGATCTTAATAAGGCTCTTGTTAAGGTCGGCCTTGATGATTCACATGGGCTTGTGCCTTGTGCCGTCTTCGTTGGAGTGTGTTAGAACAACTAAAATCTTTCTTTGTCTTTTCTGGCAGTTTGGTGACATAGTGGGTGGCATAACAGGTGGACACTTGAATGCTGACATGGTGCTTCAGTGCTATAAAGGTCAACGCACTTAAATGCTGACATGGTGGCATAACAGGTGGACACTTGAATGCTGACATGGTGCTTCTGTGGCATAACAGGAGGACTAGGTCTTTTACCGAACATTGTTCGTAAGATGAATCAAACTAACTCCAAGCGTCGGCTGATGAATTATACTCCTGGAAGATTAGGGATCCCATCTCAGTCACTTGCTGCGATCATGGCATTGCTTTGTCTATGTGTCTCTCGTTGATAGACAAGTGCAAAATCTCCCCCAACAGTAGTTAAAAAAAATGTAGAAGCTATTACATTCTTCAACAAAAACATTTTTTTCTTAAAATTACACCAGTCTATACTATAAAAATTTGTAGAACTCGAAAAAAATCAATTAAACTTAAATTTAAGAAACTACACACATAAAAGGGCTTAAAACTAAATTACAAATTCTTATAAGACATGCTATAATACAGTATATACGTTTTATAAGTGGTTATAAAAACAATAAATTAATTTATAAATTTTTATAAGACATGTTTTAAACATTTAAAAAAGGTCTTTCTAAGTATTTTACAATAGTTTACCAAACATTTAGGAAGAATCTCAAGATATAAGAAGGTGTTCCTAAAAATTGAGAAAATGTTTTTTTTTAATTTTTAGAAAGTGTTTACAGATGTTTAGAAAGGGATTTCCAAAAATCTAGAAAGAATTTACTAAACATTTAGAAAGGATTTTGAGATTTGGTAAACATTTTAAATGTTTAAAAATGTGCTTATAAATATTTTAGAATGATTTACAAATATTTAGGAAATGTTTCGAGATCTAAAAAAGTATTCATAAGAATTTAGGAAATGTTTACTAAGTTTTAAGAATGGTTTATTGATTTTCAAATAAGGGTTCCTAAACAATTTAAGAAAGGTTTACTAATTTTTAGGAAGAGTTTACTACTTTTCAGGAAGGTATTCCTAAAATCAAAATTCAAACAATAGGCCGATTTTTGGAGATTTCAATTCTCAGGGAGTTCATTTCAAGAGATCATTTTGTTTTGATAAACGATAGATAGGGAAGGAAGGCCTTTCGAAAGCCGTCAATAGTGGCTGGCATAGTACAAGGAATTTTCGAACCCTGGATTTTGTTGATAAGATTGCAAATTGTAGGAATTCAATTTTCTGGTAGAGAAAGAAAAATGTCTTACCAGGACAAGCAAATATCTCAGCTTTAAAGGCAACTTTGGAGGAAGCCAAAAATAATGATTCAATGTTCCAAGAGGAAATAAAAAGGATTACAAAAAAATTACAAGAAGCTTATAAAGAGGAGGAAGTGTATTGGAGACATAAAAGTAAGATTCTCTGGCTTAAAGATGGGGATAAAAATACAAAATATTTCCATGATTTTACTAAACAAAGAAAGACGAGGAATGAAATAACCGGTCTTTTTACTGAGGGAGGCATTTGGGAAGAGACGAAGGCGGGGTTGCAATCGACGGCAACGGATTACTTTCAAACTTATTTACGTCAACTAAGCCTGGAGATTTTACAGAGGTGCTACAAGCGTTAAGACCATTAATCTATGTAGATATGAATAATCTGTTAACGCGGGAGATTTCAGAGGACTGTCAAAAAGGCAATATTTGTTATGAACCTGGAAAAGACAACGGGTCCACATGGAATGACGGCACTGTTTTACCAACGGTTTTGGCCTTCTCTTAAAGGGGAATTGTTTCAGTTAATACAACAATTTTTCCGCTCTGGTTCTTTTGATTAGAGATTGAATGCGACAAATATTTGTCTTATACCAAAAACGGAAAGACCGAAGCAGATGACGGATTTCCGGCCAATCAGTTTGTGTAATGTGGGATATAAGATTATCTCCAAGATTTTATGTTTGCGTCTTAAAAATATTATACCAAAGGTTATTTCAGAAACATCATCAGCGTTTGTGTCAGGGAGACTTATCACATATAATATTTTGATAGCTCAGGAGATGTTCCATGGGCTACAGACGAATTCAACGTGTAGGGACAAGTTTATGGCGGTAAAGACATATATGAGCAAAGCATATGATAGGATGGGATTTTTTGGAAGCTGTTTTAGCGCAGTTGGGATTTTGGTCAGACATGTATCTCATGGGTAATGTGGTGTGTAAAATCAGTATCTTTTCAGGTTCTGATTAATGGACAACCAAGATGACATATAATTCCAAAAAGGGGCCTTAGACAAGGGGATCCGTTATCTCCATATTTATTCATTTTATGCACATAGGTATTGATTGCTAATATTCGGAAGGCGGAGAGAGGAGGCATTTTAAATGGTTTAAAGATTGCACGTGGAAGCCCATCGATTTCGCATATTCTATTTGCAGATGACAGTCTTTTCTTCTGTAAAGCGAAAGAAAAATGAATGTAGGGATATGCTTGAGATTCTAGAGAAATATGGTGAGGCTTCAGTTCAAGAAATCAATTTTGAAAAATCATCGGTTTTCTTTGGTCAGGATATTCCAACTCATTCAAAAAACGAGTTAAAACTTTTACTTGGGATAAATAAGGAAGGAGGTATGGGTTCTTACTTGGGCATCTTAGAAAGTTTGGGGGGGGGGGTCAAAAGTAAGATATTTAATTACATTAATGAGAGACTTCATGACCGGGTAAACGGTTGGCCAGCAAAAATTTTATCAAAAGGAGGAAAGGAGATTATGATTAAATTAGTCGCTCTTGTGCTCCCGACTTATATCATGTCATGTTTTAGACTCCTCCAGTGGTTAACTTCTAAGTTAACCAGTGCAATCGCAAAATTCTGGTGGAGTTCCAATGGATGTAACCGCGGTATTAAATTCTGGTGGAGTTCCAATGGATGCAATCGCAAAATTATAGTGGAGTTGGAATATTAAATCAGTCGCTCTATTGGATTGCATGGGAAAATTATGTAAAAGCAAAAAAGAGGGTGGATTGGGTTTTCGCTCTCTGGATAACTTTAATTCGGTTTTATTGGCAAAATAATTATGGAAATTTTTTCAGTATCCAAGTTCGCTCGTAGCAAGAGTCCCTAAAGGGAGGTATTTCAGGAATAGGCATCCTTTAATCGCAAAAAAAAACCCCATTCACCCTCGTTTGGATGGAAGAGCTTATTGATAGGCTAGGGATTTATTATACAATGGTAGCCGAGTGAGAATCGGTTCAGGGAATAACATTGCTGATAGGCTAGGGATTTATTATAAAAAAGATAGTATAATCTTGCACTTCACAAAGTCTGGTAGATATACGGTTAGTCAGGATATTGGTTATCAGCTGTTTTACAAACAGATTTGGGGAATAATTATGTAGGAGAGCCAAGCATCACAGTGTTGAAGGCCCACGTCTAGAAAAATTCAATGCCCAGCAAAAATCAAACATTTTATCTGGTAGGCTGTTACAGGTACAATGGCATTATCTTCAAGGTTAAAACAGCGTGGTATACACTTTGATACAACATGTCAGCGATGTGGAGTAGATGAGGAGACGGTTAATCATGTTTTATTCGAGTGTCCCTCAACAGTTCAAACTTGGACATTGTCCCCAATTTATTCAGGTAGTGATGGCTTTCCGTATACTTCAATATATTCAAACCTATATTTTTTAGTCTAGAGAAATCCACAAAGAATTGAGGAAAGCGGGGATTATGAGTTATTTCCATGGCTATTATGGTTTATTTGGAAATCAAGGAATAAAAAAGTTTTTCAAGGGATAAATTTGGAACCACCATATATCCTTCACTAGGCGGAAAGTGAATTTACGGCATGGAAGGATGCGCAAGTAATTCCACCCCGTCTGGGTGAAGCCATTCTTCCTGTGGCACAACTTCCTCTATATCCACGTTGTCAAGTTGATGGTTCGTGGAAAGATTTTGATCCAACCTCAGGTTTGGGTTGGTTTTGTTGTCAAGGGGAATTTCCGTTGCTTCTAGGAGCTCGAGGGCAAAGAAGGAGGATGTCACCCTTGCATTTCGAGTTTGAAGCCCTTTTATGGGCGATGTTGAGTATACTAGAAAAAAGTATAGCCTGCCAGGCTTTTGAGACAGATTGTTCAGAAGTAATTTTCATCATTCAGAACCCGGAGGGGTGGCCGGTCTTCTCTATTCTCTCGTATAGGTTTGCAGAGTTACGAGCTAGGTTTCCTAGGTTTTTCTTTTTCCTTATTTCTCGTTCTGTAAATTTAAAGGCGGACTGTTTGGCTCGCTCAGTACGTTGTAGATCTTTCGATTTCTCCTTTGTTAGCAACTCTGTTCCAGATTAGGTATCCAATCGTGGGCGCATCTTTTAATTATATCATTTGGTTGTTTAAAAAAATTCAAAAGAAAAAGAAAAAAAAAATTCCAAAATATTTGGGAAAATTTCAAAAATATCACTTTTATGATGCAATTTTTCAAAAGTATCACTATTTGTTGTCTATTTTCAAAAATACCACTTTTATAAACGTTTATAAAACCTCAAATTTATAAGGGTTTATAAACATGTTTATAGAGGTTTATAAAACATGTTATAAACCTCATAAAACTTTAGAAAACATTATAAGATCTTGTAATATTCTTTATAACACTTTATAAAGAATTTATAAACACTTATAAATATGTTTGATAAACCCTTATAATTTGAGTTTTTATAAACAATCTTATGACGTTTATAGAAAGTTGTATTTTTGAAAATGGACAGCAAACAGTAGTACTTTTGAAAAGTTCTATCATAAAAATGGTATTTCTCAAAATTTTCTAATTTCTTGTTAAGAAAAAGTTTCTGAAACTTTTTTAAAACAAATTCGAAATTATATCTTATTTAAATATTGATTTACTTTAAATTAGTCTGTTAGTTCTTTAAGGGTTAAAAACTTAAATAGTCTTTTAAACATTCATTTATGGTAATAATTAAAATTTAAAATTAATGATGGTATTTTTGGAACAAAAACTCAAAAGTGTGGTATTTTTGAGTATCGTCCTTATTTTTGTGAAATACAGTTTGAATAGGAGTGGAAAAATATTTGGGATACGACATATGATTCATGGTCTAATCCGTTCTGAACATTAGGATATTCAGATCTATGCAATAAAATTAAATAATGGTTCAGTTGTTGTTTGGGAAAATATGTGATTCGTTCGAGGAGCCTATGGAAAACGCAGATAATCAATAATATCTAGAATTTTTTTATTAATGAGCAATTATTCACAATAAAAAGGAACAAGAACAATAAGACTAATTTCTAGATATTGTATGCATGAATATCTCTATATTTGTTATTACTCTTGATTTTTTTGGATCTTCGTCTCAAGTTCCTCTCTCTCCTATTTATAAAAAAACTCGTCTATGTATCATAATCCGCGTAGATGTAGTAACTGACTTCCTAAACCCTCGTCCTCGTGGAATTATGAACTTCATTTATTTTCTCTCTCTCACTCTCTCTCTCTCTCACTCTCTCACTCTCTCACACTCTCTTTCTCATCATGACTTTTAAAACATATTAAAGAATTTAAACAATATTTTTTAACAATAAATCATCATTTATTTTTTTATTATTCCATTTTTATATATTACATTATTTTATAATTATAACTGTATTATTAACCGTTTCATAATCATCAAATACTCGTAACTGTATCTAACCATAACCGTATTAACCATAACTGTTTTTACCGTATATTAACTGGTTAAAGTTAAGGTTAAAAAAAGTTATAACCGTAACCAGTGGATAAAAAACCATAACTGTGATAATCGTAACCGTGGTGCTGCCTAAATGAATAAAGATCTGGATTCCATTGACAAAAAAATGAAATATTTAAATTTGATGAAATCTAGTCGACTAACTCGGCTAATGACCCATTCTTGTCCACCTAGTGCAATATAAAGTCGCCTAGTAGCATGTCCCTCCCTCCCTTTATCACAGTTTGATTTCATCCATTTATCACACCGTTCCTGGTTTCTGTTCCTCTTTCGCTCCTTAACTAATACACAAATGAGAATTTGGAGTCACAATAATCGTACCGCAAGTTTTAAGGCTCAACTGCAACCACTTCCACCACGATGGAAGATTCGGTTCTGTCTTCATTCACTCTTGGAGCTTGTTCTTGTGAATCTTCTGGGTCAGCATTGTCGCCTACAGGACTTGCCTGGCTTAGGATATCCGCATCTTTATCTGGTTTCTTTCTTTCCGGGTTTGCCTTTGCCGATGTTGTCACAGCTTTTGCTGGGGCCACCTTCCCGTTGGACAGATTTGTCTCTTCAGAAGGCAACCTGGGAAGTGACTTGCGCAGTGGTTGCTTCTTGGTGTCAACGGGTAGAGTTCCTTTCACAACTGGGCTATCTTTAGGAACTTCCTCATCTAAGCTCAGCCTACCAAAGCGAGGGGTTTGAGTAGTAATGGCTTCTTCGGAATCTGCCTTCTTTCTCCCGAGTTTTGGAGATTTTGGTCTTGTTGTCGGTATCTACATACAAGTGCGTTTCACATGATACTATGTATTTACGACATGAGAGAAAAAGTGAAATCAGAATGCAGCAGTTACAGAGGTGTACCTTCTTTAACTCTGTTTTAGGTGGCTGAGGTTCTTGATAGAAGCTAGGCATTGGGGTGGCTTTGAAGTTCAGACTCTTCCTTAGCATTTTAAGCTCAGCTTCTTGGGTTTCCTGCAAGTAAACCAGAGGATTTTTACAGGAGAAGACCGAGCATCTAGACACTTTAAACGAACAAGAGGATACTTTAAAACGAACAAGAGGGCATACAATACAACCTTGGACTTGGCTTGTACGCTATTCTTTTCCTCTTCTTTCGCATGAATCTTTTCCTCAAGCTTTGAATAGAACTGCAGCACATGGCAGCAAAATATGATATATGTTTGTTGTGAGGATAAAGTACAGTGAAGCAAATGAAACCTCTCTTCTTTTTTCAGCCCGTTGGTCACATTTGAAACTGAATCCATAATTTGGAAGAGCGTTGGCTCGGTGAGGTTTGCCATCATCAGCTTTTGGACTACTAAAATGTAATTAAATTTTGATCAACAAAAATGCTAAGGAAATGAGAATGTAGAGTAAATCGAAGAAAGCTCCAGGTCACAAAGGAGATAATAAGTATAAAGGTTAAAGAAATACTTGGAAGACTGAGTATCATCTTCAGATGTGTCATTGACTTGTTTCCTAGTGGCCTCCAATTTCGGCTTGTCCCTGTATCGAAGAGATAAACATGCTATCAGATTTAATGAAAAGAAGTAATACATAAATCAGAAGCTTTTGACTGATAACACCAAGATCTGGGTGGACCGATGCAAAAGCTCAAGTGTTCAAGACCATGTAATAAAAAGAAACCATGTTTTCAAGAATGATATTGGTACCCGGTCCCTTCAGCTGCTGTAGAGTCATTCTTTCGATGCTGATTTGAAAAAACGAAGAGATCAGAGACAATTTTTAGCCAAAAAGACACATGGCTAATCACTCACTATAATTATAGTGACGACACAAAATTATAAGAAAATCTGCATTGAGGTCAAGCATCTTAGGGGCAGAAAGAGAAATCAGTAACCTTCTTGACTTGAGCCTCTCTACCATTGAGTGATTTGATCTTAGGAGACTTTACCGGCTGTGCCTTTGGAGCAACCGAACGATTTGATGCCACCAGTTTCCCATCTTTTTTCTTCTTCACCAAGACCGATGGAATATTCTTGCCCCCAGAGGACTTGTCATGCTTGACCTTTCCTTGCACCTTTTGTCCTCTCATCTGTTTAGAGTCATCATCCACTTGTTCAATCTGAAAAAGCGAGATAACTACAATATCAATAACGAGGATTTGTATAAAGGGCAAAGAAAAATGGAAAATTCTAGTCAGCAACCTCAGATGCCTCCATAGGATGCTGAGTGGAACGAGCTCCCGAATTCTCTGAAGTGCCATTTTCATTACTAGCGTCTCTTTCAGTTGTCACACCGCCATTTGCAATAGCACAATCTGCCCCATCAGCAGCTACGACGCTTTCAGAGTCCATTGGTATACTACAAACACAGTATGGAACTAAGACAATGTTAGTGGCAGCAATCACAATCACATTCATTCCTCAGTAGATAAAGATTAGCATAGTCAAGTACCAAAAGAAAGAATTATCTTTTCTAGGATTACAAAGTTAAATATCAATCAGCATTAGTTAGGCAGCTACTAATTGATGCTTATCTTCCAGTTCCTAAAGCGATCTAAGCTCAACAAACCCAGAAAACTAAAATCACATCCCAAGGTAGAATCAAATCTAAACTTTAATAAAAAAAACATGTCGTTTATTGAGCAATGAGGTCACTATAGTGAGGAAGTCGGCAAGTGGCAGTTACAGTTCGATCTACGGAACAAAAAGAATATGCAAACCCAAGTAGTCAAGCATACAAGTTGCTCAGATTCGTCAAAATTTTCCCTCTATTTTTGTTTTACAGCAAGGAACTAGCAACGGGGAGGCATCTTTCTCACCTAACGCAGGATTTGGTGAAATCAAATGTCCATTGAAGCAGAAGTAGACTGTGTATCAAAGGAGGAGAAGGATTTGGTGTCTCAGATTTTAGATTTCCAACCTTTTTTTTTCTTTTGCTTGTTTCTGCAAATTTTTGTTCGGGTTTCTAGGGGATGTATTTTTCTTTTTAAAGTGTGGGGAATTTTTTTTCACATTAGTTAAATTTTAGGCATGTATATTTGGGCTCGGAGAAGTTGTAGGAAAAGAATGTAACTCAAAACAATGATATATCACAGGGCTCGCCCTAACTTTCAAACCAGCACCGCTCGAAAAATCCAACTAAATTTTGCTCTGGAGACCGGCGGCGGTGGCTCACACAGCATCGCACCGGTCTCTCCTTGTTCTTTTTCCTTTCTCCGGTTTTTCTTTGCGGCTATAGAAGGTGGTTCGTGGTGGCCAGATCTAAAACTTTCCTCGTGATTTCTCGTGATTTTCGATGTTCGTGGTGAAGTTTTGACCAGCGTTTGAGGACGGCGCCGGATATTGCTGTAGCTTTCGATTCTCCTCTTCGCGTAGTGGCTTCTAGTCGTTTTCTCGTCTGATTCGTTTCTTTTCTCTCGGGCGACGAGCTTCTTTTGGCAGTTTAGTCGAGTCAAATGCTCAAATGGCCATCAAATGAGAAATTTAATCTAACTAATCCCTCCTAAATCTAACTAACCCCTCTCTTTTCCAAACCCATTTTTTGTCCACTGTACCTCTTCTTTATTTATTATTATTAATCCAACCCTCCAATTTAATATTCCATAAATACTCTCAACAACCAATCAATTAATTAAAAATGAACAACCAATCTTCTTCTTATTCTTCTTTCTTCTTCTTCGCTTCACGATAACAATACAAAAAACAGAGCCAACGTTGGTTGCTCACGAGTCTTCACGTCCTCAGACCTTGAATCTTCAAGTTCAAGGTAAGATTTTTGCATTTTATGCTATTTTCATGTTTAGGCTTAGATTAGGTTGTCAAACCCGTGTTTTAAAATGTTTCTTCTCAATTTGCAGATTTTTTTGTAGAGATGAAAATTTGTTATTTTGTATAGTAATTTGGATATTGAACTTGTTTTTAAGTCTATTAAGGTTATGACATGATTTTGGTGGTAAAATACCAGCTGAATCGTAGTAAATCGGAGGTAAATCGAAACTGCAAAGGTATAACTGATACAACTGGTACTAGTAAGACTGATTGGTATTACTAAGATAACTGGTACTAGTGAAACTGACTGGTATTACTGGGATAATTGGTATTACTGAGAAAGCTAGTATGACTGAAACAACTGGTATTACTGAAACAACACTATAATTGTTTACTAACGATATTTGTTATTCTTTTCCAGGGGACAATGAATAAAACATGTTGCACAATCATATGTTTTTATTATGGAGGATGTTATTCAAGGGATGATTACACAAGATGGAGCTCAGGAGGAGATGAAATTCACACTTTAGCGATGCGGACCGTAGTGGAGGAGGTGTCTTATTCGGCATTGGTTGATGGAATTGGCAGGAAGATCATGATAGATGAAGCTACAACGCAGCTGAAACTCAGTTACTTTCCGTTGGTTTTGAATTTTAGGGTACCATCATATATCTCGAATGATGATGATGTTTTTAATTATCTAATGCAAGTGAATGGAGATGGTCTTAGAAGTCTTTTGCATGTGGAGCTCATCGAAGATGTGGATTAAAACGTACAACTGACAAGAGAGGGTCGAGAACGTGAAGTTGGTGTAGGTGATGGTATGATAACTCTTTACCCCAATGAACCATCGGAACACCATGAGGTGGTACAATTAGGTATAACTGATATAACTGTTACTAATTTTGTGTGTTCTCTCTGTCTGGTATTACTAGGTATAACTAGGTATGACCGTGTTACTGATTTTGTCTCTCTCTGTCTTGTATAACTAGGTATAACTAGATATAACTGTGGGAATTATTTTGTGTGTTCTCTCTGTCTGGTATTACTAGGTATAACTGTGGAAATTATTTTGTGTGTTCTCTCTGTCTGGTATTACTAGGTATAACTGTGGGAATTATTTTGTGTGTTATCTCTGTCTGGTATTACTAGGTATAACTGTTTGACCCTATTTTGATTGCAGATCATGAAGAACTTGGTAATGAGGATAACTTTGGTATGTGTGAAGATGCTAATGAGGATAACTTTGGCACGGATGAAGGTAATGAGGGACCAGATGTTGTGGAAGGAGTGGGGCATGTAACTAATGCATGGGAAGATGGTATGGATATCACTATAGGTCAATAATTTCGAAGTAGGCAAGAAGTGAAAGATTTAGTTCAAATAGCTTCACATCATAATTGTTTTGAGTATGGTGTAAAGAAGTCGGCGCCCCACCAATATGTGCTAAAATGTAGTGAAGCAAAAGTTGGTTGCAAGTGGTATTTACGAGTTGCTCCGCATCCGAATTTCGGTCGTTGGACGGTTAGAACTTACAACAAGATGCATACATGTTCTCGAGCTGATGCAAGTACAAGGAGAACCAGAAGGAAAGGGACACCACAAATAGTTGCATCTATTTTGCATGAAGATTATCCAGGTATTTTGAAGACTCCAACTCCGAAAAGTCTGATAGAGTTGGTCAAAGGAAAAGTTAGTGTTGATATATCATACTCTACTCATGGAGAGGAAAAAAAGAAGCTGCTAATGTTGTGCGGAGAAGTCCAGAGGAGAGTTATCAGATGTTGGAGTCTTATATGTACATACTAAGGGACATGAATGGGGGTACACAAACATGTGTGGTATGGGATGAGGAACGCATGTTTAATTATTTGTTCTTTATGCTTGGAGCTTGCATTGAAGGGTTCAAAGCCATGAGAAAAATACTCATTATACCCACCTTAAGAATGCATTTGGTTGAGTTCTAATTGTTGCTACGGCTTAGGATCCTGATCGTCATCATTATCCAATTATTTTTAGTGTAGTTGATGGTGAGAAAGAAGCAAGCTATGTGGTTTATGGAGCAGTTGAAATCAGTGGTACCGGATGATGCTGAAATGGTTTTTATATCTGATAGAAATCAAAGCCTTATCAAGTCAATACGTGAGGTATTCCCGTTGTCTCAACATGGGTATTGTATCTACCATTTGTCTCAGTATGTGAAAGGACGTTTTTGGTGCTAAGAAAAAACTGTTGCAGATAAATTCATGGAATGCGCTCATGCTTATACAGAGGCAGAGTTCCTAACACTATATGGTGCGTTTATAAGAAAGTATCTTTCTGCAGCTGCTTATCTGGATAGAAGTGTTGAGGTGAATAAATGGGTAATGTGTTATTTTCTAAGAGAAAGGTACAAGATAGAGACCAGAATTCTACAGAATCTATCAATTATGTTTGGTAGAAGCAAGGAAGTACTTGTTATTATGCATGATTGATATGATCGTTGTAAAATTAGCTGAATGGTTCAACAAATATAAGAAGAGTTCTGCTGAAGTGTTATTGTCATAGAAGTTGGTCCCTTATGTGTACAATGTAATTCAAGAGAGATTACCGATTGGAAAGAAATTAACGACGCATGAGTTAAATAGCTTCAGCCATGAGTACAATGTGAGTGAACGAGATTGGAATAATTATTTGGTTAATTTGACCCAGAAAACTTACACTTGCAAGTATTTTGATATAGAGAGGTACCCATGCGTGCATGCAATAGCCGCTATCGTCCGATTAAGTGGAGAGACGGATGTCCGTCATCATGAGTTTTGCTTATTTAATGGAGCAGTGGACATTGGCGTATAGCAGGACGATATATCATGTACCCCATATGTCAACTTGGATTGTAACTGGCCCTATACGAGATTCGATTGGCTTGCCTCCGCCACACGAAGAACCTAAAAGAGGAAGAAGTCAACAAACACGGTATCCGTCAGCTGTAGAATCTCGAGGAAGAGGAAAAGGACGAGGATGAGGAAGGGGAAGGGGACTTGGACGGCTATATGAGTATTTTGTGAACAATCCCGATGTGGACGAGGAGTAGGTATAACGGCTGTAATTATGTCACTCAATTTGGAGTGTTCTCTCTGTCAGGTATAACTAGGTATGACTGGTGTAACTGTGTGACTGATTTTGTGTGTTCTCTCTGTTTGGTATAACTAGGTATAACTGGTGTAACTATTTGACACATTTTGTGTGTTCTCTCCATTTGGTATAACTAGGTATGACTGGTTTAACTGTTTGACTCAATTTTTGTGTTCTCTCTGTTTACTATATGTGTAATTATAGGGTACTTTATACTATAATTATACTCATGAGTACCTAGTGTGTACTTTATACTAGGGTACCACTAGGTACTCATGAGTATAAATACTTTGCGTATACAAAAATCTTTTTTTTTTACTACAACTACCTTATACATATGGTTAATGTGTGAATACAAACCTCATTGTTATGTCAAACAAACAAACATGGTGTTTTCAGACATGTTAATATATGAAACTATAGTAAATGTATTTTAAATTGAACAATTTCATCAATACTACTACAAAAATTAGAATTTTAACATGGTATAACTAATTATATGCGAAAAATGTCAAAATACTACTATGTGCATATTAGTACTACTAGAAGATCCAATATAACTGTTAGTAAATTTTTAATATTTTTAATAACTTTGACGGCCATGTGTTAAATGTGGTATTTTAATATTATTTTTTTATGCTGAATATACATTTTTAATATGTTTTTCACTCGTTTTTCATACGCTAATTATATTATTTTTATACCAGTACTACCAATAGACAATTTATGCCACAATATTACCTATAAAAACCATCATTACCCGAAAACATGTGTTTAATATTTCTAAAAAAATCCCAAGTACACATCAATACCTAAAAACAACAGTCCCTAAAAATACAACACCAGTTTACCATTATAAGTCTTGAAGTACCTAAAAACATTACTAAAACCACCATGCAACCCAAACCTCATTTCTTTGTTTTTTTCCTGGGCTTTCTTTTCTCAACAGCAGCCTCAGTTTCATCATTCCTGGTCCTTTTTTTACATCAACCGTTTCAGCTCCTGCTTTCTTCTTGTTCTTTCTTTTACCCTCCTCCGTAAACGTATCTTTTTTGTACTGAGAAGGTTTCAGTTTCCTCTTCAACTTTGGAGTCGCACTCTTCAGCTTTCCTTTATTACTCACATATTCTTCTTCTTCTTGGTATTCTTCTTCTTCTTCAATATGACTTCCTTCTCCTTTTTTGTCAATTCCAGCACCTTCTTTTGAACCAAAAACCTATGTTTCTTCAGTTTTTTGTTTCTTTCTATTTCTTCATCCTTTTCTTCACTTTCTTCTCCTTTTTTGCCTCTTCTTCTTTTTCTTCTGTTTCTTCTACATCTACTGCACCCTCATCAACATCATCATTGTATATGTCATCATCTTCTTCGAGAACCTCAGGTTGTTCCACAACCTCACTTTCAAAAACAATCATACCCATCTCTGTATTTTCTGCTTCAAAAGCAACCTCTTCTTGTCCTTTTTCTGTTTCTTCTTCTTCTGTCTCTTTCTCTCTTGTTCTTCTGTCTCTTTCTCTTCTTATTCTTTTTCTACTTCTTCTCCTCCTTCTACTGACTCTTGCTCTTCTTGTTCAGTTTCTTTTTTACTCTATCCCGTCTTTTGTTTCTTCTGTCTCTTTCTCTTCTTATTCTTTTTCTACTTCTTCTCCTCCTTCTATTGACTCTTGCTCTTCTTGTTCAGTTTCTTTTTACTCTATCCCGTCTTTTGTTTCTTTTGCATCTGCTTATTCTTATTCTTCTTGTTCTTCTTGTTTTTCTTCTTTCTCTTCTTTTTCTACTTCGTCTGATTCTTCTTCATCTTTTTCTTTTTCTGTCTTTTTTTTGTCTCCTGTTTCTTCTTTTTGTTCTTCTTCTTCTGTTATTTTCTCATTTTCCTCTTTTTCTTTCTCTTCTTCTTCTGTTTCTTTTTCTTTCTCCTTTTCTTTTTCTTTCTCCTTCTCTTTTTCACTTCCTTCATGTTTTTTTCCTTTGTCTCCTGATTTCTCTCCTACAACCTCAACTCTCTCAAACCTATCCCACTCACTCTCCATACTACCTCTCCATACTTCATTTTCGAGATCCTTCACCTTATTTCTTACAGTCCTCAGCTTCTCCCTTAAACCCTTAATTTTAGTATTCACCTTCGCAAACCCTTTAGTAATCCTTATGCTCAGCCTATCTTTCATGTCTTTCAAAAGCTGATGCAATCGAGGATTCTTCTCTGGTTCCATAGCTTGAAGCAATCTAGTTTCTTCTTCTTGCTCTTTTGTCTTTCGAGAAGCCACATCCAACTCGTACAGCTCTTTCCAACATATCTTCTTCTTCGCTACAAGATGTTGGTTCCAACTGTCTAGCAACAAATCCAAGGCTTCATCAACTGTTTCATCATCTAAGATGCGCGCCAAAAGAACTTCTTCTTCTAATTCTGGTTCCAAGATTCTCTGAATTTTATGTCAATGTAAAAAAGTACAAATTAGCTGTTAACATTGACAAAAACGATTTCTAATTAAGAATAAGTTGATTTAATACCTTAGTAGAATCAAGCGAACCATAAATCTCTTCCAATGGCCAATCTTTAATACTAAAACCTTTAAACTTTTGCTTGCACATCCTTAGACACTCTTTGTTTGCCACTTCAACATCTTCTCGAAATGATATCCTCAGATTTTGTATACACTCAAAAGCCAGAATCTACATATAGAGATATAGTCATAAACATTAATATCATAAATAATAAAATATTAATATATTCAGAAAAATAATATTTACCTCCAAAGAAATTATGAATCCAGGAAATGTCAATACGACTGGCACTTTCCCTTTCATATAAGCCATCGCATGATTAACATCCTTCACAGAATCTTGAAATGTCATTCGCCCCCACAGATATGTTTTACACAAATTTGGCTCCTCCACCATTCTAACTAAGAATGGCTCTATATATCCATCAACCTTCGCCTTACCTCTCAGTACCATGGATAAGAAATACAAGATTGCTAACTTCAACCGATCAGGATAACTCTTCTTCATTGCCAGTAACTTCTCTTCTACATCTTGGACTGTTACTTTCTCTTTGTTGCGAAACTGCCTCTGTTGAAACTTATTTGTGTACTTGTCCAAGTTCATCGTAGGATGAAATCCTTTCGGGTACTCATGGCAGTACAACCCAGTTATCAGACTTTGCTCTCTCAAAGAATACCGGATGGGAACGCCATTCACCACAAACTAAACAACAATCTTCCTATCCACACAAACAGTTCGAAGCAATAGCATCCATATTCCCATAAGCTTGCGGTTTGGTTCCTCAGCCATGTGGAATAAGTGCTGAAACTGAGGGTGCATTCTTAAACATTCCAACTCTGGTTCAAATTTCTTTATAATCCAAAGAACTTGCTCAAATGACACCTTGTTTGTATCTTGCATTGCTTGTTATATTCGGTCTGTTTGAAGAAAAGCTTTAGAGGCTGCATCGGTTATGTATCTGGTACCTCTATATCCTGCAATCAAAACACAATTTCATTCCCAATATCACACAGTCATCCTAAGTAGTACTAGTTACCCTAACTACTAACAGTTGTCCTAAGTAGTACCAGTTATCCTAAGTACTAACAGTTGTACTTAGTAGTACCAGTTGTCCTAATTCCTAACAGTTGTACTTAGTAGAACCAGTTTTCCTAAGTCCTAACAGTTGTTCTGATCTGAATTAATGCTTACCTTTTGATTGATGCTTACCTTGAATTGCTCTGTAATGGAGAGACAGAGTGGAGACAGAGACGGAGTGGAGACGGAGAAATTATCAGAATCGTCGGAGAAACCGCCGGAATCGCAGTAGAGAAATAGAGAGAAGATGAGAAAGGGAAAGGTCGACGACGAAGAGAAAAAAAGAAATAATGGGGAGTTAGATTTTTTCTTTTTGTTTTAGGATCCATTTTCTGGGTTGGGTCCGGGTTTGGGTTCTGATATGTGGTTGGGTTGTGTAAATTTTCTGATTCATTAAGGATGGTTTGGTCTTTACCCGCATTTTGAATTAACAAAAATAAACTAAATTGTTTTTTTTTTAAACAAGGCCAAATCAGATGAAATTTGTATGGAGAGGGCCATATGAGATTACGACTCGGTTTAGTATTGGATTCGGTTCTGGTAGGCTTAGGTTGGTGTGAGGTTCGTCGATCTTGTTGCTTTGGGTCTTGGCCAAGTGGTTCTGTTCGACGGCAAGGGTCTATGGTACTCTTTTCCCTCCTATCTCAGCTTTGCTTTCCTCCTTTGTGTAGCTCTGTTGCTCCTATTTCGCTTGATTTGGTTCGTCTTTGGTTGTTCTGGGTTTCTGTGGTTTGTGCTCTTTCCGGTGGAGTTCTTCTGATGTAGTCTTAACATGAGTCATTTTCATTTGAGGACTATGGATGTAACACCCCCAATCATGGATAGTCAAAGTTGACGAAATCGGCCGTGCAACAATCAAACAAGAACATGCACAACCAACTAGCCAAACCTTAACTAGACCAAAGATGCTACAATGCGTACCTAGACATTCGTTCCAAGGTTCCAAAAATATATTCGAGAACCCTAGACCAAACGTCCAAGCACACATATCCTGCCGAACATAACTCAAGGCTTTTCAACCCGAGTTAGGTCCAATAGTTAGTTCGTCCGGATTAGGACTAGTATCACATGAAACCCAAGTTTAAGGAACACATTTTTATACATAATTATACTTAGGTTCTCAAACGTGATACAAAAGCATATATACATGCCGGCAAGGAGTCTAGTACTCAAAATGCTATCATACATATTACACATTAGTCATTTACAAAAGGCAAAATAAACTACTGCTCGCTAATGGTCACCTGCAAAACAAGTAGAGTCATAAGCAACTAATTTTCTTAGTGAGTCAGGGCTCCCCTAACATACATATTATATCCCAACCAAACCCAAAATAACAATCACACGAAATCATGCACAACATAAGAAATAAAAGCAATATTTATGCATATTGTAATTCAAAAGTTTTAATCTTTAAGTTTTTATTAAGGCCCTTCGCGATTGACTACTTCCCTTCACATCACACCCGAAGTCATCACTCAGCCCTTAGCCATAGAGGCTAAATGACTGATGATACCTCATCATTCCAGTGGCCTTATGCTAATAAGGAATTCACACCGAAAATCTGCATCGTAATGCAGTACACGGCCATAGGCTGCAATCTCGTCTCTCCGTGTCTTCGTGTACTTAAACTAGTACTCATTAGGACTAGTTAAGCCACGGTATTTAGGGAAGAGTCTTACCGCGTTCATCACAAGTTTATATTGTTTACAGGGCAATTAAGCTACAAGTAAACTTATAAACATATCGCACAATTTCAGTCTTAAACGTATTGCACAAGTTAGAGCTTTTAAGCAAAATCTAACAAGTGTAATAATTTAAACGTCAAAGAACCTCACATGCTTAATAATCAAATGCATAACTTATAAACACAGAGCAACCATCAAGCATCAATGCAATCATGCACACTCATACTTGCTTTGCAGTAAAACAACACGCATACACTAAGACTCACCTTTGGTTTGATGGAAGGTCATGGTTTAACTTGGAAATCTCTATCCACGTTTCTGAATAAACTCGGAATTAAGATCTGTTGGAACAGATCACACTAGTTACCATAATAAAATACACAATTCTAAGGTGAACTAGCTATCCAAGAGATCACGGGTCTTACCTAGACCGAATAGGATCACTTTCGAATTTTAGACTTATTTCTTCATGATCCAGCCGAAACTTTCACCTAAGTTTCGTGGTGGTTCCAAGCTTTGGATTAAGAAACTAAGGTTGGATTCAAGATCAGAAGGCAAAATCGAGTTGGGTAGGTGAGTTTGGGTCGAACAGCTTACCCGCAAAACTTTCCCGACGGACCACGGTTCACGGCTCACGGTTCACAGACAGATTTAGACAAATGGGACCAGCTGGGTCATATTTATAGGAAAAGTTTCGTCCAGCTGCTTGTGGTGATTCATCGCTCACGGTCGCGACACCACGTGCTTACCGATTTGTCGTGTTTAGTGATTTGTCGTGCTTAATGATTTGTCGTGCTTACTTATGATGCATGACCAGGCATATGGATGACACACGCCCACACACAACTGACATATGTCTACACACAGCTGACACACACCCAAGTTAGAACACAGGTGGGTGAGTCACCCAGCAGCTTACCCATGGCTCTCGGAAAAACTGCCCAATTAAGTCCGTTTCTGCCGTCGAGTTAATCTCTTGAACCAAACTGATTTTTCTTCATCCAATCTATATTTATAAGTTCTTTTTATCCTTCCCATAATCTTCTAAATGGGTTGGAGCAATCTGGTCCTATTTCGATCACATCAGATCGTATAAGGCTTACAGAGTTTTTGCCTCACGTACCACGTGACCCAAATTCTATTTTCTTCGTACTAACTTGATAATATCTCGATCCAAATTTACTTCCTTAGCTTTATTTTCCTTTTACTTAATGTGTCTAACCTGATTTGATCCTCTTGTCCAAATCTCGACCATTTTGGCCCATGATATGCCTCGTATCGTCGATATGGTCGACTAACTCGAACCACAATTAAATTCATCTGATCCAACTGGGATTTTCTTTGACCAAATATCCTTTTAAGGTCTCTTATAACTTTCCCAATTCTACTTGGCTTGATTTGGAACTTTGGATCCAACCGATCTTGGCCTAGCTGTATCAACCGTCCTTACGAGTAAAAATTGAAATTCACTCGACCCAACTTTCTTTTGTTTCGATCCAAAGGCTTATCTTGACCTTCTCTTGATAATTCCAACTGAATTTCCCTTGGTCAAATCCAGACCTTATCAGGGTCATTACAGTGGAAGTCTCGGGTTTAAGTTTCTCTGAAGGTCTCTGGCTTTTCCAGTAAGGGTTCGTCTGTGGTTCTCAGGTGCCTCTTTCCGCATTCTCTGTAGCTGTGGTTCTTTACATTTCTTGTATTGAGTGGTTGCATTGCCTCCGGACGAGTCTCTCTCTGGTTCGGCTTTCCAGCATCGCCTCTTTCCTTTCTCCATGTAGGTGTTGCAGCGGCGATTCGCATTACCTTCTTCTTCAAGTCGTATGTGGCTCCGATGGTGTGGGAGCACTTGCCTTCACCTTCCTCTTTGATTGTCTATGCTGATCCTCTGCTTTTGGGTTTGGGACCGTTTCCCCTTTGGTTATGGTCATTGTTGAGACAATTTCGGGTTTGGTACTGGTTCTTAGTTTCTTTGTCTTAATGTGCAGGGTTCTCTTCTTCGTTGAAGGCCGATTGATTGCTTTTCGGCTCCGTTTCTATCACTTTTCATCTTCGGGTGAAGCTTCAGCCGGTGAAGTTTGTATTTGCTCCTTGTCTCTACTATTAAGATCGGTTCAGGATATACCCTTCCGTTTAGGCTTCTATCTAGGTGTTGTTAACTTTTTTTTTACCTCCACCGTCTTTGGAAGTCCAGGGTACTTGTTTGTATTTCTTCTTGCCTTAGTTTGAAGCTAGGAATATGTTGATTAGTGAGGTAGATCTTAGTCGCTATAGGAGGTCTCGTGGTTTGGTTATGGCCTTGTTCAGTGTTCTTTTAGAGGTCTGTTTGTTAGGTTCATTAGCCTAGTTTTAGTTTCATCTTCGTTGTTGTTGTCCTATGCTGTCCTATGATCATGTATCTTTGTTTGGTTTTCCTTATGTTTAATATAATCTCGAAATGACAAAATATATATATATTTGGGCTCGGATAATCCGACTTTATTTATATTCGATCTAAGTTAACCAAATTTTACAGAAATTATTTGTTTGGATTCAAGTTAATTTATTCTAACGAAAAAGCATAGAAATCGAATAATTACCCAAGATATCCAAATTATTCGTTTGGGTAAATTTTTTTTTTAAATAAGGAAAATAATTTCTAAGTTTTTAAATTACTCAAAAATACCGAATATTTCAAAAAATTATTAAAAACTTCTAAAAATTATCAAAATTTTAATATATTGTCCAAAATAGTCTTAAAATTTTCAATACTATCCAACATTATCCGTAATTTTTTGATTGAGTTGTGATTTTAATTACTCAAATTAACCATTTGGATATTGATTTCAAATACCCAAATTACCTTTATTCTACATGTTATCTACATTACCCATCCCCTCTTTAAAAAAGGTATACTTCATGTAGTAGTTTTCGATACTCTAAATATCCTTATCCGATCTTTACCCGATATTATTCGATCCTTTATTTGTAACAGGTACAACATGTTATTATTATACATATCATATGTTATGTTATGCTAACTATCTATAAACATAATTATATGTTTTGAAAATTGTTTATAACCTATTAGATATCATATAACATGATTGTATGGCATAACATGTTATATACCATATAAGATGTTTAATATCATATAGCTTGTTATGTTTTATATTTTGACATTATGTTATGGTATGTACTTACAAACATAATAATATATTTTAAAATTTTAATATAACATGTTATGTGGTATCAAACATGTTGTATGCTAGTATCGTATAATATGTTATATAGTAAAATAACATGTTAAATGATATATCTTAGTATGATATAACATGTTATATGTTATATAATGTTTTTATATCATAACTACCTACAAACATAGCGATATATGTTTAAAAGCATTAAAATATCAAAGTTAAACTCTAAGATATTTTGAAAAATGACCTATTTCCCCTTCGGAACTTCCATATAACAACATATGTACACATAGTTTAAACTTCAGTGTATTTCTCCACCAGTTGGAAGTTAAATTCCAGAATGAAAGTCAAATTCCAATTTCCCCCGAATTCAAAGTTCGAATTCAATTTTCACACAAATCCGATTAGTTTCGGTTTACTGTTTAACTATCTAATATTAACCAATTAAATACCAAACAAAACTGACCTTAAACCGGATTATGACCCAATTAAACCTTAAACCCGGTCAAGTGGAAGATGATCTTCTCTTCATCGATCGGAACCCAGATTGCTTCGCCGTTCTTCTCGATCCTCCGAATAGGAGACCTCAATACATAGTGATTATGTTCTTTGACGAATCTAGTGACGACCCATTTCCCAGATTTCTCCATCTTCTCAAGAATCGTAGCTTTGCAACCTTCTCGTGCACTAGAACGTGATCTCTTCTATGTTCCAAAACAATACTTGCAAACCCTTAAACGAAAATTGAAAATCTCTTCTCGTGCATTAGAACATTTCACGAGATCAGAGGAATGCTAGAGCTCCGATGAATTCATCTGCCGATAAGTCTCTGTCGTCTATGGTGGTGTTAAATCGTTGGGTGAGAGAAGAAGGTCCACAGACTACGACGAGGAAGGTTGGACGGCCGACGAACGACGGAGAATCTGCGACGACTACGATGGTGAACAGAGCAAGACGGGATGAATTGGTGAGTGTGACGGCGCTAGGATTTAGCGTAAGCGAAGTAATTTTGTGCGTGATTTCGTTTTCAATCATGGCTGCTGATAAAAATTAAGGATGGAGCGGCGATTCCTTTGATTGCTACAAAGAGTACATATTTCTCGTCTCTCTCGATATTTACATTTTTTAGGGTTTCGAGTTTGAAAATCTTAATCAGATCAGTCAAATCGTTAACACAAATTTTCAGTGCGTCGCGAGATCGGGTAAAAAGGATGAAGAAAATGGGTAGGGTCGTTTACGGGTCGGGTCGACGCCGGTCGGGTCGTTTACGGATCGGGTATGGTTTTAATTTGGTTTGGTATCGAGTTTAGGTGATTTAGTATCTGGTTTATGTCTTAAACCGATTAAACCAATGTTTTTGTCTTCTGAGATTTCGAAGTTTCAATTCGGGTATAAATAGATTTAGAACTTTATTTTGGTGGAGAAATAGACCGAGGTCTAAACTCTGTGTACATATGTTGTTATATAGAAGTTCCGATGGAGAAATAGGTCATTTTCCCAAGATATTTTTAAAAGTTCAAACGTAGTTATAAACCTCGATATCATACCACACAACTTGACGTTATATATATTTAAATTATTTAAAATATACCATAAATTATAGAAAGAGAACATAAACAAAAAATAATAAAGCTTGATCATCGACATCTCTGAATGAAATGTTATTTTCAAGTTATGGCATGTTATGTCTGTGAATATAATTACATTAAAAACTTGAATAAAGTGTTATGCCGTATTTGAAAATAATATGTGTAGATGAATAGTGTATCACGATAAAAGAGGGAGAGAAATAAACAGTTCAACTAGATTTCCTATACAGATGAACAGTGTAACCCTGACAAATCATTGTTACATAAGAATGTCATGTTTTAATTTTTCAGTGAGATAAGATAGGGTATTATAATCATTATGTATGTTTTAGATTTAATTAAAACATTGGGTATGCTACGATTCGAAATAGATGGTAATAATACACAATTTCGTATTTCCCATTTTTTTATTAGAAATTACATAGAAAATAGGATTTTTTGAAATAACACACAATGATGGTATAAATTTTATAAGATAATATTTGGGAAAAAAAACTTTTTCAACATGAAGCATTTTTAAAATTTTACTACCAAAATTGTTCTTCTTTCAAAAATTAAAAGGAACATGGATAAAAAATCATGGATAAGACACCATGAATACTTAAAAAAACAAATATTTTTAGACATATTATCATGGACATAAAAGTTTTTTTTTTCATGTTATGATTGACAAAATAACAAGTAAACTAACAAATGCCTTTAAGAAGTCGAAACAACACACATACCCATAGTCGTATATGGGGATACAGAAGCCCGAGGTAATACTAGTTTAATATATATATATATATATATATATATATATATATATATATATAAATACTAATAATACCATCATTGCCCCCAAAAAAACCTAGAGTAAGAGACAGGCTATTAAATTTAAAACGTAATCTTACTTAATTCAAACAATTGTATTATACTTTAATAAATAATTGATGTCATACATCAATTTGGTAAAAGTATGTGCGGAAATACACTACATAATGAACATCAATAAAAAACAAAGATATCATGTCTCTATATTTACAAAAGTTTAATTAATGAAAGAATAATTTTCCTAATAACTATATTGGACAACTAAATGAAGAATATAGTCATCTAAATAGCATAATGAAACAAGTAACCATTTTAGCTCCATTTGAACAATAATAGCCCTGTTCGATATGTTGTCGCTGCGTTAGCGATCGCGACCAAAATTTAACACATCATCGAAAGCAAAAGAAACGGTGGAGAATTAAAAAGATGTCGCTGCGATCACTTTCACCGGTGTTACAGACGTCACTGGAAAAAATAGCGGCAGTTGCGATGGTTGTTGCGTCCACTTGCCGATGCTATTCTCCACAAACTTGGAGCTTAAGTAACTTGTTTTTTTGTGTCACAGATAGCTGACGCAGCAATCCCATGCCGAACAGGGCCAATATCACTCATTTTAGGTGATAATGGCTTGAGAGATATGGGAGATGATACATCATCATATCTCTCTTATTTTCTATACTATATATATATATATATATTGTCATGTTATTAGTAGAACAATACTCAATTTCATCTTGTTTATTACTTTGTCTGATTAAATCTTGTAATCCTAAATACATATTTTTGTGCCTGTCATGATTTGAATTTTTAAAAGCACATATTACCTCTGTTTCTTCTTCATGGTTTCGCTATTATATGTCTAGTTGAAGGTGCACATGGTGTTGTTTACTTAGCCTTATGAAATGATGGAATAGATTGTGATTCTTTGCCATTGAAGATGACCATCAAATCTGTTCTTTTTACATCGTCTTCAAACCTTCCTGAGGAGGAACATATTTTAAAAGGCATTTCATCTCTGTATGTTATATCTTGCGACGGTAGCAAAATAACCGAAGCAGAAACTCGGTCTTACGGCACTGACTATAATTTGATCGTTGAATTATGAGCCAGAGGAAGTATTGCAAATTATCTTAAATCTTGAGGAGCAGGGATGGCTGAGAGTGATGTTCATCTATTTTCTCTTGAAATCTTCAAAGGTATCAACTATATATACTCAAAGAAAATTATTCAATATGATATTGAATTAAACTCCAAATAGATCGTGTGATCCTTAATGTATCTGACCCAAAGCTAGTTGATTTTGGTTTAACGTTTAAAACAAATCAGATGAATATGGAGATAGTTGTGGGTTTACAAGAGGGACATTGTTGTACATGTTCCCTGAATTTTTATATTATGGGGATTTGGATTACGGTGTTTATATGTGGTTGTATCGGTGCACCGTATTAGGGATGTTTATTAGAAAAAGAATATGGAATGAACTTGGTTTAATTGACAAAAATAAATTGAAAGATGTCATCGGCTTTAACAATATATATCCAGATATACCCAAATAGTTATCTGATGATGCGAGGGATTTTCTAGAAAAATGCTTAGAGAAAGACCCTACAAAAGTATGGTTCTACTCCTTTGTTGAAACATAATTTGTTTAATACAACTGTTGGGGTAAGTTTTCACCCTGGCAAGATCAACATGGAAATGACCCAGGTATTGCTATGGGCCGAGGTGAATATTATTGTGGGTTGAGGCAACTAACAGTACGCCCCGAGGCGAACAATACGCACCGAGGCAAATTTGGCCACACGTCAAGGTGAATGACATCACGCACCGAGGCAGACGACAGCATCCGCCGAGGCAACTAACAGTCCGCGCCGAGGTAGTTGAGAGCACACGCCGAGGCAGATAACAGCATCCGCCGAGGCAACTAACAGTACGCACCGAGGCAGCAGACAACACTCGTCGAGGCAAACGACAGCATCCGTCGAGGCAACTAACAGCAGGCAACTAACTAATGCGCCGAGGCAAACGACAGCATTCGACTCTCATAATTTGGTGCCGTCTAAAAGGACAAAGGGACTTTCTTACTCTTTGGGTTGTCGTGATCGAGATCTGAAAAGATAACCGACGGAGATCAAATAACCAACATCGCCGATAACTCTACAACCAACCTTCCCATAGGAGTCACGAATCCCGGAGATCTTCCCCCAAGAAACGTTGAAACCGTCCCATAATCCTTAGCCGAGATGAAGAGTATGCTATCCACCCTGCTGAAAAAGGTAGACGAACAAGAAAAGGCAAACAACTCGCTGAACGAAAAAATCCATGCACTAACATTGGAGCAACCAGCCCGAAGCCCCCGTACCGGAAGCTTGGTACCAGGAATAAGTCCGGCGAGGAGATTCTGGAGGCAACTCTTCGACACGAATCTGATGCCTCTCGGTTTGTGTACTCTCCGTGACGCAGTAAACTACGAGCCGAGGACGTCAGGAGATCTACCATCTCCACCTCGGCATGATGAACACACTCCGGTAACCGTTAGGTCGACCGTAGCAGATGAATCGCCCAAGCTGATCAGAGCCCGCAGAATGACCATCAACAAGCTTGTCTAATTCATTTGCAATGATGAAAACGAAATACCAAACGGCTCGATCGATGCTGTGGAGAACCGAGCCGTTGAGCACCTGGCCGATGTAGAATTTGCTTTGGCACCGATAGCCAGAGGAGATACTGCGAGGCAACTTGAGAACTTAACAGATGAGGAAGAAGACGTTTACTGGGCACAACAAGCACACTTTGAAGATGAGTTACGAAGGGCAAAACAGACAAGAGTACCTGGCAGATCAGGACACCAAGGACAGCAAACCAAAACCATAATAGGGAGCTGGATGAGATTCATGAGGCGATGGCCCGAGCTGCTGCCAAGGTAAAAGCATTCAAATCCCAAGTGCCCGAGGCGATTAGCTCGGCACCCGAAATAGGCAGTGTATTGGAAAATGCAGAAGATGCCATTCACAACTCGGATAACTAAGGCAAGAGTCTCCAATCCTGGAAAAATCCAAATCTCATTCTACGAAGGGACGACTGACCCAAAATCTCACATAATGGTGTTCCGCATAGCAATGGGACGAGCCAACCTCAGTGAAAATGAGAAAAACGCCGGTTTCTATCTCCTGTTCATTGAGCATCTCAAAGGAGAAGCGTTGGAGTGGTTTTCACGCCTCGATCACAATTCTATTGATAGCTTCGATCAACTATCCGCTGCTTTTCTAAAGCATTACTCCATGTTTATGGATCGTGGAACTTCTGACGCCGACCTGTGGACTCTATCTCAAGGTCCAATAGAATCATTACGATGTTTTATGGAGCATTTCAAAAAGATCATATCCAAAGTCGATGGAGTAAGCGACAAAGCCGGCCTAACTACCCTGAGGAAGTCGATGTGGTATGAGTCACGTTTTAGAGAGGAAATTGCATTGAACCTGCCATTAACTATCCAGGATGCATTACACCGAGCCTCGAATTTTATAGTCAAAGAAGAAGAAATGAAAGTTATATCACAAAGGTATGGTTCGGCAAAAATGACGACGGAAGTAACGTTCAGAGTACCAGCGTAACTCCATCAAATTTTAGGAAAAACTCACAAACAACGATTTCACTCATCACGAAGGACCTAACGCCGGAGGCGCCCACAACTATCAAGTGGGAGCGGGTTGCGGAAAAGTGCCTTGGAACACTTGGAAAATAAATACCAGCACGTACGACGAAAAAGTTTATTGCAAACATCATCACCGATATGGGCATCTTACCGTAAACTGTAGAAGCCTCGGCTTGTTGCTCGCGGAAAAACTTTCAGAAGGAAAATTGGGCGACCCAGTCAGCCTGAAGGACTTTGAACGTAAGGACGAGGCAAAACAACCTCACCATGAAGACCAAGCCGAGGAGCCCACTAAGAGAGGAAGTTAAAATGACGAAGCAATGCAACAGGGATCCCGGAGGATAATCAACATGATAATGGGGGGATCTCAATACTGCATGGACACTGTCTCCGCGATCAAAGCTTTTCAACGTCGAGCAGATTCTAGCACTACCTGGATCACACCTATCAATGTTCTGAATGACGTGATTTCATTCGAACAGAAAGAAGCGGTTGGCATCGAACAGCCTCACAATGACCCGCTAGTCATCGAATTGATTGTGGCAGATTACGATGTTGCCAGAGTATTAATAGATACGGGAAGTTCTGTAGATGTGATTTTCTGCGAAACTCTAAGACGCATGGAGATCAACCTTTTCGAACTAACAGCAACTCCAAAGCCGCTGACCGGATTTTTAGGATAGACAACAATGACCCTCGGGACAATCAAGTTACATGTTCTAGCCGGTGAAGCAACCAAAATAGTGGAATTTTTGGTGGCTAATCATCCTGTAATATACAATGCAATCATGGGAACTCCGTGGATAAACTCTATGAGGGCGGTCCCGTCAACCTACCATCTTTGCCTAAAATTTCCGAATTTGCAGAAATAAAAAAGAATCCTGAATTTGTTTCCTGGCTAAGCATAAGCTTCAGAACCCGGTGAGAGCCAAATGCAAAAACGAAGTAAAGGAAGATGAAGAAGAATCGAGAAGAGGCCAACGACTTGGCTAAGCTTTTATAGCAATTACAGATCGCAGAGGCTCGCAAGGAAGAACAAGGACCAACCTGTGACCTCGTAATCTCAGTTTGTATAGATGATAAACACCCAGAGCGATGTGTCGAGATCGGAGCCAAACTGGACGAAACTGTTAAGAAAGAACTGATATCTTGCTTAAAAATGAACATACATACTTTCGATTGGACAGCCAAATATATACCCGGTATTAGCATCAACGTAACATCTCACGAGCTGAACGTGGATTCAACTTTCAAACCCGTGAAGCAAAAAAGGCGAAAACTAGGACCCGAAAGGGCAAAGGCTGTAAACGAAGAAGTAGAACGGTTGTTAAACGTTGGATCGATCATCAAGGTCAAATATCCAGAATGGCTTGCTAATCCTGTCGTGCTTAAAAAGAAGAATGGAAAATGGCAAGTGAGCGTCGATTTCACCGATCTGAACAAGGCATGTCCGAAGGATAGTTTCCCACTTCCACATATAGATCGCATAGTCGAGGCAACAGCTGGGAACAAACTATTATCATTCATGGATGCTTTCTCAGCATATAACAAGATCCTGATGAACCCCGAAGACAGAGAGAAGACAGCATTCATAAGGGATCGCGGGATATACTACTACAATGTGATGTCATTTGGTCTCAAAAACGTCGGGGTAACTTATCAGCGTCTGGTAAACAAGATGTTCTCGCAACAGCTTGGAAAAATGATGGAAGTATACATAGATGGCATGTTGGTGAAGTCCCTTGAGGAGAAGGATCATGTTGCCCACCTAAGAAAATGCTTCGAAAAGCTAAATTTGCAGAACAAGAAGCTCAATCCGACCAAGTGCAGGTTTGCGGTAACATCTGGAGAATTCCTTGGATATCTAGTCACCCACCGAGGTATCAAAGCGAATCCAAAGCAAATTGATGCTCTGATACAAATGACTCCACCAAAAATACAGCACGAAGTTCAACGACTAACGGAACATGTCGCGGTGCTGAACTGTCTTATTTCTCGATCTACCGACAGATGCCTACCGTTCTATGACACCTTGAGAGGCAATAAAAAGTTCGAATGGACTGACAAGTGCGAGGTGGCTTTCAAACAATTAAACGATTACTTAGCAAGTCCTCCGGTCCTCGCAAAACCTGTAGAAGGAGAACCTCTGTTTTTATACACCGCGGTTTTTGTCACTATAGTCGGTGTGGTACTGGTCAGAGACGAGCGAGGCGAGCAGAAGCCCATTTTTTACGTTAGCGAGACCTTGACAGATGCAAAAAGTCAGTATCCATAGATCGAAAAACTAGCCCTCAAAGTGATAATGTCTGCTTGGAAGCTGAGGCCATATTTCCAATCACACACTATCGTGGTCCTACGACGTTCCCTCTCTGAACCATCTTACATAGCCAAAGTCAATATGGAAGGCTCCCAAAATGGACAATAGAACTGAGCGAATATGACATCAAATACCGGAGCAGAAGTTGCGCGAAATCTCACGTATTAGCAGATTTCTTAGGTGAACTCCATGTAGAAGGAACGGATGACCCAACGTTAGATTCCGTCTGGACGCTTCATGTAAATGGCTCATCCTCTAAACAAGGGTCTGGTGTAGGTATTCGTTTGACATCACCAACTGGTGAGATTTTGGAACAAACGTTTCAACTATCCTTTCACCCATCAAACAATGAAGTAGAGTATGAAGCCCTAATCACCGGTCTAAAACTATCCCATGGAATAAAGGTCCAGAGCATTCATGCATTTTGTGACTCCCAGCTAGTCGCCAACCAGTTCAATGGAGAATATGTTTCGAGAGATGAAAGGATGGAGGCTTATCTAAAAGTTGTACAAGGACTAGTGGAAAAGTTCAGGGAATTCAAGGTAACCAGAATACCGCGCAGCAAAAATACCTCGGCGGATGCGTTGGCAGCCCTGGCCTCAACTTCTGACCCGGGTTTGAAGAGAACTATCCCAGTGGAGTTCATCGAGTATCCGAGCATCAATCTCTCTAACACCGTTAACGCGATTACCCGCTCCCAAGCAAAAAACGCACAGGAAAGGACTGTCCCAGTAAATGATGGCATTGATACCACAACGAAAGATAATCTAAACGAGGAACCCCAACTTGGAGACAAAGCAATTGATATGGACGACGATCAACATTCAACAACAATGGAGTATAGGTGCAACAAAGAGTGGATGGGAGCATCCGCGTATACATCATGGATGGCGAAGTACCATCCGATAGATGGGCTGCCCGAAAACTCAAAGCTCAAGCTGCTCGATACATTCTGCTAGACGGGAATGTCTTCAAATAGAGGTTGTCAGGGCCATTAATGGCTTATGTGGAAGGAAAGGAAGCTAGACAAATCATTCTGGTGGAAGGGCACAAGCAATCAAAATCAAGCGCCATGGCTATTATTGGCCAACAATGGTAAAGAATTGTGAGAAATATTTGGCTAAGTGCAAAAAATATCAACACCACGCTCCAACAATTCATCAGCCAACTTAAATGCTGTCATCAATTTCATCATCTTATCCTTTTATGCGATGGTCAATGGGCATCGTCGGGCCCCTCCATCAATCCAAGCATAAGAGATTTCTGCTAGTATAACGGATTACTTCTCTAAATGGGTCGAAGCGGATTATTACGCTAGTATCAAGGATGCTCCGGTGGAACACTTCGTCTGGAAAAATATTATATGCAGACACGACATTCTATATGAAATAGTACGGACAACGGCTCACAGTTCATCTCAACCTGTTTCGAACTTTTTGCGAGAAATGGAAAATACGTCTCAGCAAGTCTACCACGCGCTACCCGCAAGGTAATGGCCAAGAAGAAGCAGCAAACAAAACAATCATTGATGGTTTGAAGAAACAACTCGATGCAAAAAAGGGTCATTGGGCCGATGAGCTGGAAGGAGTTCTTTGGTCTCATCGAACAACTCCGCGAAGAGCTACCGGAGAAACACCATTTGCACTCGTCTACGGAATGGAATGAATGATTTCACCAAAGTGGAGTTTCCCAGAATTTGTCGTCGTCTCCTCCCCGGACAAGAAGGGTTAAATCACTTAATGATGCTTGATGAACTAGATCTGTTGAATGAACGGCAAGACCAATCACTTATTCGTATTCAAAATTACCAACAAGCTACAGCCAAATACTACAACTCAAACATCCGCAGCCGAAAATTCAACGAACGCGATATGGTTCTACGAAAGGTTTTTCAGAATACACCGGAACAAAACGCAGGGAAGCTAGGGGAAAACTGGGAAGGACCTTACAGAGTCACGAAGGTGGTCCGCCCAGGAGTATATAAGCTCGCTAACATGGCTGAAGTTCCAGTACCGAGATCTTGTAACGCAATGCACTTGAAAAATTACTATCACTAAACCATACTATTTATGAACTACGAGGCGGCTTGATCTCCGAAAGGGGTACGTAGGTAACCCATCTCAGGATGGGCTAAGCTACCCCCTCCTTAAGAAAGGGGGGAGTGGGTCCGTATACATTTACTTCCATCTATTGCATACTTACTTCGACTTACTAATCGCCTCAAACCTTAGACACTTCGGCATACTTATTGCTCATCTATTATAAACATTTTTTTCAATAGATCTTAAACACTTCGGCATACTTATCGCCTCGCAAAAATAACTAAGCCTTGTCAAAATAGGCTAAGTGCTTATATTTTCGTTACTTCGTCTGTTGCTGGCCACAAGAACAAACTTTTTTACATCTTTTATGGATTTTTACTACTACAACTCTAAAAAGCGCGCTACACAAATCCTTATGTCTGCTATCGGAGCGGGTACGTATGAAAAAGTGTGTTCGTAAACCGAAGTAAAACATTCAGAAACCCAGTAATTTGTTCCTTAACAGTCATCAACACATCGTAATACTTCGGCTCAAAATAAAAACATGAAAATGAGCCGAAAGACGTTAGTAAATATTATGGATAAAGCCATCCAGGCACCTTGTTCTTAAAAGCGTACAAACACAAAAAAAAAAAATAGTAACAGAACAACATAAAAAAAAATTAAGGAAGATTTGGGTCGACGATATCCTCAGCAATATGATCAGCGGCGGGAGTACCAGTATTGGATCCAGAGAAATCCCTTACACCAACGGCCGCCGTGGCATTCTCTAACGGTTCACCAGTTAGCATAGAACCAACCGAATCAGATGATACGAGAGATATTACCAGATTATTCTCCATCTCTTTTTCAATCTTTTCGAACTCCTCGTGAGCCCCAGCCAGATCGATTCGCCATTTAGATAGTTTGGCCACCTCGGCATCCAAGCTCGGCGTATCGTCCTTCTTGAGAATATCGAGAAGTTGGAGATTACTGTCCACCTGCGCAAGGTCGAGCTCTTTCTCCTTCACTTCTTTAAGATCATTAAGGTTCTTCTCGATCTTAGCTAGTCTCCCCTGAAATTTCTCTACCACCTCTTGCCTCGTGAGCCTTCTTCACGTTTGCCTCGTGCAAAGCATTCACAGTAGCAAGTAGTCTCTTCAGCGATTTGATCTCAGCGGATTTATTTGCCTTTGTAGCCTCCTACTTCATGCACAAATCTCCTAGCCTGACCATTTTGCTTTTAAGAAACACCTTCTCCTTTTCGAGGGCATTAATCCGATCCGAAGATGATGCAAGCTCGGCAACATGTTTGCCTGCGAGGTTGTCAAACTTAGCTTTCATCTGCAAGGCATCTTTCCTTACTTCAGCAATACGGCATTTGTCTTTCCTTTCTCCCCGGTCGTACTTGGCAATGATCTTGTTGATCAATGCCATGAACTGCAAGTTAAGGGTCAAAAGTCAGTACCCGAGGCTCTTAATCAAAACGAAATCTGCTCTAAAATAGGTTACCTTGATGCCATGTAAGGACATGTCGGCATACAAAACACCTTCGACAAGAGTATCGACGGGAGGAAGACAATCACTGGGAGACTTGATTGTAGAAACAAGAGAAGCCGAGGCAACCGCGTCATTATAGATAGGTTCGTCCCCATCATGCTTGAACAATATCGCCGCAGGGTTTGAAGGGTCAGATCGCTTTTGCTTCTTGGCATTTTTCTCTGCAATGCTTTTCCCTTTGTCGGCATTAGGAAAAGGACGCTTCCGAGACGGCGGCTTGGCCTCCTTAGGTTGACACGGAGCAGGAGAAAGACTGGGGTTGGCAACATGAGTTGCCTCGACGGTAACATCGCCATCTTGAATTGCCGCGGCATTAGCAATGCCATCATGGGTTGCTGCAATACCAGCAGCGCCATCAGCTTTGTCATTTAAGTTTGGAGATACAGCAGTCTCCATAACAACTTTGGATGTCGCCTCAGCACCCATGAGATATGCCTCGGCCACCTCCATTTTCTCCTTCATCTCCCTCTTCTTTAGCGCTTGCTTATTGCGAATTGTCATTCGTTTACCCATCAGCTCGACGATATGCAAACGAGGTGCAATAGAAGATTCTGAGCTTGTGGACAGTTCAACTCCGGCAAAACAAGCTCTCGCTTTTTTCACACGTACCAAGGAGAATTATTTCTCCCAGTGAGTCTTCCCACCAGCAAGAGTGTCCCTGAGTATATAAGCATCTTTTGGGAACGTCAGAAGAAGATGAAGAACTGCAAAAAAGAAAAAAGAGATTAGAAATATAAAAACAATACAAGACCAAAGTAGTCTAAGATCGGCTACCAATGGGTCCCCAGCTTGTTACGACTTTTTCGAGGTAATCTTCAGCAATCGCCGCGTCAGTTATAGGGACATAGAAAAAATGGCTCGCCCAGTCATTATCTTTTCTTTTAAACCCTTCGATTATCTTGCAATGTTTCTTGGGAGAAATGTAATACATCGGAGACTCGGAACCTTCTGAAACTCAAGGAGATGCTGCAGGTGTCTAACTTTCACCTCGATGTCACACTCATAACTTAGTACCAAAATACCAACTAAATGGCACATTCCCCAAGGCGTAATCTGGTTGAGAGCCAACCCATGCTTCTTCAGGAATCGCACTATCAAGCCAGGGATTGGAAACCACAGAAGGCTTGCATGGAAAAAACTCTCGTACATGCAGAAATGGTTCGGCATAGGATTGTCAGGACGATCTGATGAAGAAGGCACTATCAAGTCAACCTCCTCCGAGATCCCAAACCTCTGCCTTAAAAGCGCTAAGGACTCCGATGTTGATAAAGTTGATCGAGGTGGGTCGGCCTTTTTCTTTTTTTCTCTTCGCCTACGCGGTACACTCTTGGAGGGACCAGCTTCGTAACTTGCAAACAGTCGCTCCAACCATCTCACCTCAGCTTCGTCAAGAATAGGTTCTTCGATTTCCTCCTTAATATGACCAAGAGGCAACGTCATTCCTGCCTGGGGGACATCTGATAGAAGCTCAACAATAAGATGAGGAACATTAATAACGAGTCTATTTTCAGCAGCCAAATTTGCCGCAACATCTTCTTTCCCTTCGTCCAAATTCACCTCGGCAATTGTTTCATCAGCCATTTTCTCTTCGGCGACAAGATTCACTTCGGTAGAAAAAATTACCTCGTCAGAAACCAATGATGTTTCGTCTGTATCGCTTACCTCAGGGGATCTAATCATCTTGTGACCAAGTTCCCAAGGGGAATCAACCGAGGCAAAAGAATCCCGCAATTCGTCAGATGAAGACATGAAGAGTTTGAAGATGCTTCAGAAGACTCTAGGAGACCACCGCGGAGCGATGAAGATAAATCGGAAAACTCAAAAAAACCACCGCGGGACGATGAAAATGGATCAGAAAACACAAAGCGGCAGAGGCAAGACAAACGGAAAACTCCAATAAATAAGAGAGAGAGAAGAGAAAGCTATACCTTTGAAATTTTGAGGATGCGAAGTAAGGGAAATGAGAAAATGTTTCGTGATTTATAGAAAAATCTAGGGTTTTATACCCGCCTCGGGAACCAGCAAAGACGTTTTAAATCTTCAAGGATAATCATTACATAACATCACGGGTACCCGATTCCCGAGAAAAACTCAATCATTGAGATGTAACGAGCCGCAAAAATTTGGATCGGCTAAACTTCGGCTTGGCGCAAACTCCAGCCTGTTGATCTTGCTTTTGGCTCGGGCACCTTAAACCTCGTCACAATCACTTTGAGTCTGACGAGCTGGGGGGCTAACTGTTGGGGTCAGTTTTCACCCTGGTAAGATCAACATGGAAATGACCCATGTATTGTTATGGGCCGAGGTGAATATTATCGTGGGTCGAGGCAACTAACAGTATGCGCCGAGGTGAACAATACATGCCGAGGCAAATTTGGCCATGCGTCAAGGCGAATGACATCACGCGCCGAGGTAGACGACAGCATCCACCGTGGCAACTAACAGTACGCGCCGAGGCAGCTGACAGCATGCGCCGAGGCAAATGACAGCATCCGTCGAGGCAACTAACAGCACGCGTCGAGGCAACCATTTTCTCTGGCCGAAGAGACACCGCCTTCATGGGCCGAGGCGACGCCTTCACAATTTGGGCCGAGCCAAAGGGTAAAGAAGTCGGCTAACAAGTAGAATGCGGAAGTCGGCCAAAGAAAAAGGAAACACAAGTCCAAAGAGGAAAAGAAAATATTCCGATATTTTCGTTAGGACGGTCTAATCTGAAGTCTATAAAAGAAGAAGAGGGCATTCGAGAGAATCAATAGACTTTACACTTTACACAAAAATCTGTATTCTGAAAGCTTATCAAATCAGCAATAAAAACCATCTTTGGATCTCTTTTTCTGTAATGGTACCCAGAAGTTTTTGTTCCCCCAAATTCTTAACCAAGTTTAGTTGTGCAAGTTTCGACTCCCACAACAACCCATGATTATTACTACAAAAGAGAAGAAGCATAAGAAGGTGGGAAGAAATGAAGAGACTGATAACAGAAGATCTTCAATAGATTCCAACAAACTATGCTAACTATGCTAAGAGGACTCATATTGTATTTTATAGATTTTACTGTTACATTTTTATTTGTAAGTTTCAAATGTAAGCTTTATGTAATGGTTGGATGTATGTATATTACATTTATGTTATTTTCACTATTTAAAGTTGATTTCCATATCTTTTTATTATAGTTTAGTTTCTACATGGTAATTTTCTTTTCTTTGACTACCGTTAGTCAACCCAAAATTGGGCACATTTAAGTTCATTTGGAGGTTTGATTTAGAAAAATAAATAACTTCAAGGTTTGAATTGGAAACTCAAATAGTTGGAGGTTTTAGTTGGAAAAATATAAAAAATTAGAGGTTTTTTATGGTAATTTCCAAAAAAAACTCAAATTAATATTACACGTTAAACAAAAAAACTTACAACGTCTACAAATTTCCACTCTTTGTTTGATTTTTGGAGAGAAATAAAAAATTTATTGTCTTCATCTTAAGAGAATAAAGAATAGTCAACCTTAATTTCTATGTTTCTCAATATTAAGTTTTTAAGCATTTTTTCACGGTCAAACATTTTTAATGTTCACTAATATGTATGTCTCTTGAATGACTAATAAAATCACAAAGAATATAGTATTTTCCATTGATTGTCTATAGAGAAGAGAGAAAAGAGAATCCATGAGTGAATCCAAGAGTGAAACCTAGAGAAATTTGAGTTTTTTTATCGTATGTGGAGATTCAAGTCGTCTCTTTCTTTTTTTTGGCTTTCAACATGAATATTTTAAAGCATATAGAGAAAAAAATAAGCATGTTTCAAGTATTAACACCATAAGCCAACGCACAAATTATAACGATGGTAATTTGTTTTTATGAATTTTGACTATTTAAAAAAAAAATCAAACATCATATTAATATTATTTATCCTCTCCTATTAAATTTTTTTTGCTATAACAGAAAAACAACTCTCAAATAATTCCACCGGTTTTGCATCAAACTCAAATCCTCTATCAAATCATATTCTAAATGATATTACAAGCAGTAAGTTAACTAATTTTTTTTTATTATTTAACACAATTCAACTAATTCTTATGTTTGTCTCTTTACATAGCTTCCAACATAAATATTCCAAATGCAAAAATGGGAAAACGCAGTAGTTTGCAAACATCAACACCATAAGTGATAAGCCAACACGAAATCTATAGTGATAGTAAATTATTTAATTCAAAAATATTAGTTTAAACAAATTCAAACATCATACTAATCTTATTTATCATTTTTTATTAAATATGTTATGATGTAAAACATCAAAAATGCAATTGCAAATAATACCTACGTTTTCGCATCATGCTCATATACTGTATCAAGTCAGCCGCTAAATGATATTACAAACAATAAGTTAAATAAATTTGAAGCACAAGAAGTTTTCTTTCCAACTAATTTTTTATGACTCGTGTTAAATATGATCTTTAGTGATTTCAAATACTAGCAGCTTAATATTATACTTTTACTTTTATAACACATATATAGACTAATTGTCTACATAGAAATACTTGGATGCGATACCTAAAATTCTCAGCAACTTCATGGGCATTCTCAAAGATATTGTAGCCAAACCATTAAGCCAATTTAGTGTTACAAGTTTTCGTATAATGCAAACTTAATATAGCAAACTCAAATATATTTTTTTTTATTGTTTCAATTTTATTGGTTCTCTTAGTAGGTTATGAAGACTACATCGATACAGTTTACATTTGTCAACACTGTAATGATTTAATGTCGTACAATGAATGTATAAACAAAAGAAAAAGTGTATATCTCTGAAGTTTTCATTGTGTTGTATGCACGGAAAAATTGAACTTTCTCTCCCTCCAAAGCTTTCTCAAGTTCTTATGAATCTTCTGTTTAGAGAAGATGATCAAAGCATTAATTTCATAGATAATATAAGGCCTTATAATTCAATGTTTGCAATTACTTCTATGAGTGGGGAAATTGATGTGTCAGTTAACAACGGACATGGACCTTCTGTCTTTCGGCTTCATGGTTAAAAATTCCATCAAATTGGAAGTTTGCTACATGCAGCAAGGCACCCTCCTGCGTTTGCACGGTTGTATATATTTGATACTGAAAACGAAGTAACAAACAGAATAACAACATTCAAGTAACTATTAAATTTATTAGTTAATTACCTCTACATCATTTATTCATCATAGGTAGCTTAATTTTCTTACATAAGTATCATAATATTTTAAAAAGCCTTACTAATAAACACTCCTTCATTTCTTTAGTTCAAAACGAAGAACACCAACTTCTGAATCAAGAAAATTACGAGCTGATATGTCGAAACAATTAAGTCTATGTTAGATGAATACAATCCTACACAAAAATACTTTGAACATCAAGGGATCGATTTGGTGATTTATTACAGTCATCTGATGTAAAGATAATTTTGATTTCTAGACATGGAACAGATGGCAAAACATATAATCTCCATACAAGTTTTGAAGTTCCTGCATTATTTGTGGGAGATTTTGAAAATAAATTTGATGTTGGAGATATTATTGTGGAAACAAAGAGCAAGAAATTGGAAATGATAAGTGAGCTTCATCCTGCATATCTTCTTCTACAATATCCTCTTTTATTTCCACTTGGAGAAGATGATTATCATATTGATCTACAAATTAAGAGGACAACAACAACATCGAGAAATCCACGGTCCAGAGTTAGCATGAGGGAGTTTTTTGCATATAGAATCATTGAGCGTTATAATCAGTTTAATTAATGCTTTTATGTTTTCTAGAAAACTATTTCAACAATTTCTGGTTGATGGTTATATGATGATCGAATCAGAAAGAATTAGATATCTCAACCTATTCCAGAACATACTGCGTGCTAATAAATACAATAATGTTTCAACTTTAGGTTTAAATGGAAACCAAGATTCTGCAATGTGCGGACACAAAATTGTGTTGCCTTCAACTTATGTAGGAGGTGCGCGATATATGCGAAAAAGTACATTGGTGCAATGGTTGTTTGCCAAAATTTTGGCTACCCGAATTTATTCATTATATTCACATCCAATCCTAAATGATCGGATATTACAAGATATCTACATGTGCTACGACTACAGTCACAAGACAGCGCTGTGATATTGTCATATTTATTGTTTAAGTCATTCATTTTTAACATTTTCTTTGTATTGTTCATGTATTTTTCTCGTCTTTTGATGCATTTAGAGTCTTTATGCACTGCCTCTCTCTAACCTGCACAATCACGCAGAAACCCGTCGGGATGAGCGGTCGACCTTGCAATAGCCTTATCCAGTCCGAACACCTTAATTTCTCTTCTATTTTTAATTGGATCTGGCCCAGTTTATTCCATGCCAACCCAATCCGAACCCTACTACTACTTTTAGTTCATGTTTAACCTAAGTAATGTTTTGGTTCCTAGCAAAAAGCCCTTTCGACCTTTGCACTTTGTATGAAGAAGAATCTCTATTTCATGCCATTTAGTGAAAAATATCTTTAATATCTTTCTCTAATCTCATTTTACATTATTAATTTTAAAACGTAATCTCACTTAATTAAAAACTTGGATTTATACACTAACAATAATTCATGTCATACATCAATTTGGTAAAAACATGTGAAGAAATGCACTACATAACTAACGTAAACAAAAAACAAATATATCATGTCTTTGTATTTACAAAACTACAATTAGTGAAAGGATAATTTTTCCAATAACCACGTTGAACAATTAAATAACGAATATAGTCATCACAAAGAGATGATACATAGAGATATTTATACAAAGGGAGAGAAGACTCTAGAATAAGCTAATTACAGAATATTCATAAAACTAAGTAATTGTTGTAAATAAAAAAGAGATTGAAGTTATACTTGTATTTGTTATATCCTTGTGTGTATTTACAAGAGAGAATGATCTCTTTTATAAGGAGAATACAAAGCTTATAACTCATGTGAATTTACTACACAATGAGGTTACTTGTATGATATGTTACTTGTGCTTATATGTTACTTGATAGACATTCATTATTTGTTTCATAACACTCACTCTTCAATGTCTATTATAACAAAATAGTTCGTAATGCGCGTAAGATGCTGCCTCATTAAAACCTTCACCAGGAAATCCCAATGGAATAAACCATGGTTAAGGAAAAAAGAGTGCAGCGCGCATTTACTCTCCCTGATGAGTGCATGACTCGAGATCTCTGAGACAACGCAGTCCAATACGGTGAACTAACTTCTTGAAGGTAGTAGTTGGAAGCCCTTTTCTAAATAGATCTGCCAAATTTTTACTTGAACAAATATGTAAGATACGTACATCGCCATTCTTCTGCTATTCATGGGTGAAGAAGAATTTTGGTAGAATATGCTTCATTCGATCACCTTTGATGTATCCTTCTTTGAGTTATGCGATGAATGCTTCATTATCCTATACATAACTGATGGGGCTTCTTTTCCTGTAGAGCTACCACAATATTCTCGTATATATTGAATTACAGACCTTAGCCATACACACTCGCGACTAGCTTCGTGGATAGCTAAAATCTCTGCATGGTTAGAAGAAGTGGATGTAATGGTTTTCATAATAGAACACAAAGAAATGGCAGTACCACCGCATGTGAACACATATCACTGGTTTTACATCTTTAGGTGTACAGACTACTGGTTTAAATACTTCTCGTTTTCAACGATATTTTAATTCTGCATATTGCTTCATTTCCATTTTGGCCAATCATTATTTTGTGTACACTCTGTAATAGACTTTCGCTCATGATCCTATTTCTTATTCATAACATCAACTGCTACATTACATGCAAAAATATCATCGACGTCAATTTTTTTCGGTTCCATTTTTTTTATACATGACATAACTAGTTCCCAAGATCTCTTCATTGTAAGGTACATGAATTTCTTTTATTGTCATGTTTAATGTCTCTTCTGGAGATCCAGCAAAGTATTTACTTCCTTAGTCTGACCATTGTCAATTTATGCTCCTTTTCTTTTCTTAGGATTATTATCTTTGGAACCAATAAGTCTACCATGCTTCAGGCGTGCCTTAGACTCATTAGCAGTTTGATATTGTCCTTCTGGGACATTGGTTTTAATTGGAGCATTTATAGCTGGTATATGTGACGTGGTCACTCTATTGGGTTAGTAATGTGTCTGGCAACTGATTTGGTAAGCTCTGTAAATGATTTATCTTTTGGACTTCTAATTTACATTCTTTAGTCTGGGGATCAATGATAATACATTCCAACTGATTTTTTTCTCCAGCTTTTTATTTTTTCCCCTTAATGTTAGAAAAACTGTCTCATTAAATAACAGTAAGTAGATCGAGGCTTGAATAAAATCCTCGTGGATGGCTCTATATATTTAATTACCAATGGAGATTCATATCCAACATATATTCTTAATCCCTTTGAGAATCCATCTTATAGTGTTGTGGTGGATCAACTTGAACAAATATAAACATATCTCAAAAATTTCAGATGAGAAATATTTGCTTCATGAACAAAAATCAATTTTCATTGGGAGAACTTTTGATTATTCGTTGGCCTGATGCGAATTAATACTGATGCATTTTGTGTATGAACATGTATTACCAGATGTTCAACACTTATCCCAACAGATTTGCAATAATCACCAAAGGCTTAAATGGGAATTCACCAGCATTATCAAGACAAATTGTCGTTAAAAGAAAATCTGGAAAATGTGTTCATAATCTAATTAACTGAGTAAGTAGTCTCACAAACTCCTGGTTACGGATCGATAACAAGGATACATGCGACCTTCTAGTCGATGCGTTGGTTATAGCCATAAAAATACAAAAATTTCCACATGATGGATGATCATCCCACAAACATCTCCTTGTATTCATTCTAGAAATTTGATAGTTTCCAAATTTATTTGTTGAAGACCGTATTATCAGTTTGCCTTGTGAGCAAGCAGTGACAAATCATTAGGAAGAATCTTCTCGTTTTTAATGAATGCCACATGAATTATTTATATTTTTGCATCATTATTGAACCACAATGGTCTAACCGGCTCATGCCAAGCAATAAAATATCCGGTAAAATTCTGGTTTACTATATCATTTTTTTCATTATACTAATCTTTGTGTACTGCAATCCAGTAGAGAATGCATGTAATTTTTTTCAAAATACTTTACTGCCTTGGATAATACTCGTGATTTGAAGGTATTCCACATCTCCTTCACTTATTGTCTCAACATAATTGATCTTAAATTTTCCGAATTTGTTTTATAAATGATTCATCAAGTCCATTTTGGGTGTGAACATAATCTTATGGACGCTCCACTTATTGTGGATATAAGATTCTTTAATTCTCCCTTTCGAGATGATGACACTTTAAGTCAATCCATCTCGAATTGAATCCCACCCTGAATCAACAACATACCTCACTTAGGTCATGTATTATATCTTAGATCTTTTGAAATTTTGAGACATGGGAGAGTATAACGCATCAATGATTTGAAATTGTGTTCCCACAGGCAATAATATATATGCTCTTCTGGATCCTTCAATAAACTTTATACTACTTGATATAGTACTCACACTAGATTCTTTCATCTTTAAATGAGAGAAATATCTCACTACAAGAAAACAGGCCAATTTGCGACTACGATTGTGGTAGCAAATGCCTCGCAAATAGAAATTTGCGAGGGATTTGCGACCAAATAAGAATCGTCGCAACCAGCTAGCCGCAAACGAAAAATCATCGCAAAATGTGCGAGGAAAGAAATTTGGTCGCAAAGTTTGCTAGGAGTTTGCGAGGATTATTTTGCAAGGCATTTGCGAGGCAAATTTTGCTAGTATTTTGCGAGGACTATTTTTGCAAGGCATTTGCGAGGCAAATTTTGCTACTAGTTTGCGAGGATAATTTTGTGAGGCATTTGCGAGGAAATATTGCGAGGAGTTTGTAGGGCAAAGGACGGTCGCAAATCAGTTGCAATAGAATAGATAAATTGTTTTTTTAACAGGATTTTTAATGGTTTTTCGGAAATAAAATAAAAATTAAAGAAAAATTAATTAATATTACATAAAACGAGTATTTAGTACAACGAACAAAATAAACTACAAATCATCGATATCCTGAAAATCTGAAGCTTCATGAAATTCCGAAGCAGAAGCTGAAGATGTTCCAGCTTCTCCTTGTTTCTTCTTCCTCAGCATCTCCCGAATCACCGGTTCGAATCCCCAAGTAACTCGAACATCATATCATAGGCGTCGTGTTGTTGCTTCAGCGATCTGATCTCTGCTTCCACGATCTCTAGCTTCTTATCTCTAATCAGGTCCGGGACGTATGTCGAAACCGGGCAAAAGGGAACTCCCTCGTCATCCGTCGGAATAGATCCCATGGAAGCAATCTTCCCCTTTGGTACGGGGAGCTAGCTGTAAAATAAAATTTAATAAAGAAAAAAATAAATACGTACATAATTATATATGAATTAGTAATAAAAATTTGTTTTCGTTACCTGAGTGGCGATGCGGTTTACGTCCACTGGAGTCATCTGGACGGGTTGACCATCGAGAGTGGGCTGCGATGTGCTTTCCTCGACCCGGGCAGTCACATCGCCGTAAAGCTACTGAATCCGACTATCAACCCACGTCCCGTCCTTGCGTCTGTGGGTCTTCTCCCAAATCTCGGGCATCATAGCCGGGGCACCTTTCGTCTGTGCCTGAAAAATGGTAAAAATATGTTAAATCGTGAGATACTTTAACTTAAAGAATTTTTAAAATTCGAACTATAGAAATTGAATTCAACTTACAATACGGCGCGCTTGTTCGAAGAAGGACAACTGCCCCGAGACATGCTTCGAAATGCCCTCTCCGTCAAACCCTAAAAATTGCGACTAATTTGCGACATCTAGTCGTAATCTAGTAGCAAAATGACATTTTGCTACTAGATTGCGACTAGAGGTCGCAAATTAGTCGCAATTTGTACTTTGTTTATTTAAAAAAAAAAACACGGTACATAATTTAGGGTTTAGAGCTTTGAGGGTTTATTTAGGTTTCTAGGATTTTTAGGGTTTAAGGTTTATAGGATTTTTAGGGTTTAGGGTAAACAAAGTACAAAATTGCGATAATTTGCGACATCTAGTCGCAATCTAGTAGCAAATTGTTATTTAGCTACTAGATTGCGACTAGAGGTGGCAAATTAGTCGCAATTTGTACTTGGTTTATTTAAAAAAAAACACACGGTACATAATTCTTACAAACGATGACTATAATACACGATACATAATTGTTACCCATCACCATTACCATATCCATATTCATTATAATCTTGCTGATGAGCATGCCGATCATAGTTATTATCAAAACTACTAGCGCCATCTTGATTGCCATGATAACTCGTACTTGAACTACCCGGAACATTAACTACAAAATCTTCCCCGTGCGCAAACCACACATAATAGTTAGATAAAAATCCCCTCGTATATAAATGCTTCCAAACAGTGTTTGCATCATGATGATCAATGTTCTCGCACTTAACACAAGGACAGAAAATTTTGTTACCGTTGTCTCCCGCGAATGACTGATGTGTCGCGTGGGTCAAAAATTGTTCAAGACCATCTCTAAATTCTCTCGTCACTTCACCGGTATCTGGATCTCACCGGTTGTACATCCATGCTTGAATCGTGTATATCTCATGATGCTAAGACATGATCCGATTATCGACCTCTCCACAAAAAATATCGGATTTATAGTGTGTTTGCGAAATAAAATATTTTTGTGAGTAGATTTGGGATGTTTGTGATATGATTTTCGTCTCCCCCATAGCTTGCTATTTATAGAGGATCAGCCATTTTTGCTACTCATTTGCGACCAACCTTTGTTACTAATTTGCTAGGACAAAATATTTGCAAGGCCTTTGCTAGTAATTTGCTACCCATTTGCGACCAAAAATTTAGTAGCAAAAAGCAGTTGGATATCATTGAAAATGTGTGTACCTACTTTCTAAATATCCTCGCAAATCAGTCGCAAATCTTAGAAAATATCTTTCCCCCCAAATGCCTCGCAAATTTGCAACGTGTTTGCTACGAACTATCTTTTCGTCGCAAATTAGTCGCAAATTTGAGGATATTTGCGACGAAATTTATCCACGCAAATTTGCGGCTAATTTGCGACTCCAAACGCAAATTCCTAGCAAACGCCTCGCAAATGGGTCTGTTTTCTTGTAGTGTCTCTTGCTTGTTTCCATCTTTATTTTCTCACCTCTAGTGAGAATATGAGTTGTTAAAAGAAACTCGTCGAGCTCGACCATGTTCTGTATCACATCCACATTCATGGCCACTTCTATAGACACTTCCCCGACGAGATTTATTAGTGTGATCCTTTTCTTTCTCAATATATGATGTCACATTCGCTTTAAGGAATAGAACATAACGAGTTAGACGTGATTTGTGATTTTTCATCAAAAGCTCATTTTTTGTTTTTTGTTTGTTTCTTTTGCTCAGCTGCAAAGACCAGATATAAGTTAATAATACTTCTTAAATCCCTTTTCATGGTTCTGTCTTCATGACAACATTATTTGCCTAAAAGGTAGACTATGTCTTCCCTAGCATATTTGCATCAGTGATATTCTTTCCATTTAGTATCATATTGGAAGTAATTCTAAGCATAACTGAGATTCCCCTACAGATTTCAAGTCTTGTAGTGTTAAACTAACCAATCATAACGAGATTTAGGCAATATCATATTCTAGTGACCATACTTTATTTTTAGATTTTTCTGGATAACTTATGGATCTTTTATGGTCAAGTACTCGATCTTTATACTCTCATGGAGGTGATGACAAAAAAATCATGAAACAATTATCTAATTACATATGTATGAAAGATATTATCAAAGATATTACAATGATTATCCTGTTAAGACAAGACTAAATAATACTCCTATTAGTATTATTACAATTCGCTAGTTTCTTACTATCATGCTATTAAACTAGGTTCTCAATGAATCAATCGATTCACCAAATGAGCATCAAAGTCACGGTCATTTTATTAAAATGGTACTCATATTTTGTATGATCACAATAAATTATCATCTAGGTTTTAACAAAATTTGTTTAAAACCAATATGCTTATTACGGTGAACAATATTGAATTTCCAATCAATATAGCATGTTTCCATTTATAACATAATTATGCCATAAATTTACTAGTCAGATTTAAATAATACGACGAGTAAATATCACTTATCTTTAATGAACATGTATCAATTTATTTTATGAAAACAACAATAAGATCATAAAGCAATACCATATACTAATAAGTGTGTTATCATATTTTCCGTGAGACATATATATTATCAATTTTCTTACAATTATGCATTTCTTTCAAAGATATCAAAAGATCTACATGATCTAAATTGTGTCACAATTTTCTTACGATTATACATTTTTCAAGATTATCTAAAGATTTGCAAGATATCTTTACTGTCAGATCTTTAGTGTGAGATCTTCACTTTTTAGTTCATCAAAAAGACAATGATGTGTTGGATAATTCTTTCGATCTATTAATCGTAATTCCGAGTCTTTTGCAGCCAATTATAGACATCGGCATCCAATAACCACGATAAATAATTTCTCAAATGAATATTTATTTATTATTATGTAAATGAAGAACATGAATTTGAACATGCAATATTTAAAAAAACTTAATATGAATTAGCAATAAATATTATATGACCAACACACTTGTATGGCAAATCGTTTTTACAAAATTATGATCAAACTAATTATGTTTAGTTTAAACTCTTATATAAATACAAATATATAATAAGCTTAATTCTATGCAAACCATATTACTTGTAAGCAACATTGAAAATGTTTTATCTTTTGATAAGTAAATTTGTAACTTCTAACCAATCACTTAATTATATGCCAAAGATTTATAAAGCAAAAATATGACTTTACATAAATGAAATTTGCAAGACATCTAAAAACATATGGATTTAAATTAAATCACAATTCAATGTTGTGCATTGAAAAACTTATAACTCACGTGAATTTACTACACAATGAAGTTACTTGTATGATATGTTACCTGTGCTTATAGGTTACATGATAGAAATTTATTATTTGTTTAATAACAGTAATCAAATATTGATACATAATTGTGAACCGAAATCATATCTCTAATAGAGCCTTTCATATAGTCATTTCAGAGAAATAGAGTTGTAAGTGATGTAAGGGCATTAACAAAAGAAAATATGTTGTTGTTGATTCTATTGAAAGAGAGATCCAGAATCTCCAAGTTTCTTAATCTCTTTAAGCTTTTATAACCTGGAAACGAAAAATTTGGTAAACAAAAAATAAGATAGTCCACCCTAATCACTTCAATAAATTCAGTTATAACTTTTAGAGTGTTTGAACTGTATGGACATTCAGAAGAAAATATGATGAACTGTTGGAAGTAATTTTGCCCTACATGGCATAGACATCAACAAGTTAATTAATATTGTAGAAAAAAGTATTGTAAGTATGTAACCTTTTAATGGACGCAGTGGAAAATCTAACATAGGTTTAAAAGATAATAACTTTCAAGAATTTTAACAAATAAATAAGATGCAACACAACTACAAAGCACTGATTCAAAATGGCCAAATCCGATCCATATAGACCAGTCTCATTTCAACCTAAATCTGTTAAAATTCATTTAACTTTTGGGATCTAATATGGCTGTTCATTTAGGCCCGTCAGAATCACTTTGACCCATTTAGACATGTTTAAGCTATATGTAATTTTTTTTTTAAATAATATATTCCTAATTATTTTATTGTAAATTATAGTTGAGTAAATTAGGAGAATAACAAGGAATGAAATCCTATTTAGGTAACTAACAAAGAGAAAACTTTACTGTATGTGTCAGATGTTATTTTTACAGTTTACTTCTTAATGAGTGCCATTTAAAAAAATCATAAAATAAATTTTTTATTTGTATAAAATAAATAATAACGTGTTACCTGAAAAAATAGATGTTTTTGTAACATGATAAAATATATATTATATCGTTAAACATGTAGATGTATTTCTAACTTTTTTATTTATGCGGTAACAAAATTATTAAATGTTAATTTTTATATTGATGTATTTATGTATGTCAGATAAAAACATTTTCTTAGTTTATATTTTATGTGTGTTATTGTTTTGTTTAGCGTGCAACAAATAAAAATTAACTCGTGATTAGAATATATATTATGTTTAACAATAATTTACAGTGCTAAAACTATGTTTGTCAATAAATCATAATATTTACTTCAATACATTTTTTTGTAACAAGTTAACGTAACAAATTACAGTTATCTGTAACAATTAACTTGGTCTCTTTTTTCCATCGTAAATCTTGTCGCCATAGCCAAGTCGGTCACAGTTAGACACCCTGTTGTGACGACCCTTTTTCCGATTCGGCCATCGACTCAACTAACTTGGTCCCTCGGTTCAAATATTTTCGACTTCACCTCCACTTTTATCCACGCTCTCACAATTTCCCCTGCGTGAATCCTTACCGGCTAGTTCTCGCCGATTCCAGTTGATTCTCCACCGTCGTCGATTCCAATTGATTTTCCAGCGTCACCGATTCCATTTAATTCTTCACCGCCGCCGATTCCATTTGATTTTCCACCGCTGCCGATTCCATTTGATTTTCCATCGTCGCCTATTTCGAATTCATCGTCATTTGTAAATCTCATTTTTAGTATTCTTTAATTTCTTATAACCTGTATATCTTCAATTCTTTATAGAAAAACTTTTTAAATCTAATTAATCTAGTTGAGAAAAGATGAAATAGAGAAAAGATGAAGTTGAAGAAAAACAACGAAAAGAGAGAAGGGATAAGGAAAGAGGAAGTGGAAATGCAAGACGAAGAAAGAGAAATCTATAAGGATATAATGGGATTATTGAAAATTAAACAGTGTGGAAAAAGTAATTTTTTTTTGTTAGGTTTCGGCATTCGGATATTCGGTTTGGTTTCGGGTAAGAATCGATCGGTTCCGGATCTTTCGGATAGAGGAGTTTATGACACATCAGTATTTTTGCATTCTCGGTTCAATTTCGGTTCGGTTCCAATCGGTTTCGGGTCGGTTTGATTCTTAATTATAAGAACCGATAATTACCCGAAAAAAAATTATTTCCATACATTTGTCTTTAATTTCCTTATGTTTAGCTAAATAATTTTTTATACTAAAGATCACATCGTTCACCGTTGTTGTTTCCAAAGCCCTAATTTCAAACCCTACAATAAGAAGAATGAAGATTCGAGAGAAAACCTAAAAGAAAGAAAAAAGAAGAAGAAGAGCCAAGGAGAAACCCGAGAGAAAACTCTAGCAGAAGAAGAAGAGGAAACAGGAGAGAAACCCCTAGAAGAAGAAGATGTGGAAGAAACAACAAAGAATAACGAACAAGAACGAAGATGTAGAAACCCTAATGAAACCGTAGGTCACAAGTAATTACTTTAAAAGAAATGAAGAAGAGCACATAGATTTAAATCTGAACAAAAAAAACTATCATAACTTATCAGACATGTAGAAACTATCTCATCAGGGTTTTGATTCCATTCGTTGTTTTGTAGAAACTATCTCATCAGGGTTTTGATTCCATTCGTTGTTTTGCAGACTGTTTTCATCTACCCTTTAATTATGAAGTTGACTCTGAAGAAAAGCATTAACTTTCTTGCATTCGTCGTGTTAAACCCACCAAAAATATGAAAGAAAATAAGAAGAAGAACAAGTGACAGCTTCTCGATAGTTTGTTGGTCGTGTATATGATTAGAAAGTACAACCTTGAAGAATACCTTCACACAAAAGCAAAGAGTTGCAGGTGAGTAATCTCATTCAATTTTTTAACTCAGTAGCTTCTCAATTAGTGTGTTTTGATATTCGAATATGGTCATTATGTTTGGAGAGCATATGAGCTTGAAGTTTATGTATATACAGAGTCGTAGTGCATTGGAATTTATTGTTTGGAGTAAAGAGAAACTTTAGGGATTGTCACGAAACTTTTTGTTCTCTTGATACACAAACTGTTTGATTGGGAAAACATTATTTTATTGTATCTAAAGAGTTTCAATATGGAAAGGCAGGATGAGATATTGCCTCCACCAGATTAATGTGATACCTAAATTTATTGAATTCATGCTCCTTCAATGCATGACTAACTTGAATTACTACAAACAATTGTGTTACCTTCCCCTTTTCTGTAGGAGAAAAGCTTGGGAAGTTTTTCCCAGGCAAGTACTCACGAGATGTTCAAAGCTTAACCTCAGATAAAAATTCTCTATGAAAGTGAAAGATGGTTAGACATCGAACATTTTTTATTGCCAATTGGATTGATACTTATCAAATATCACATCACCATATTGCAAGAATACATGTAACTACGCATTCACTATAGGCATCATTCTTCTCATATTTAAAAGTAACTGGAAAGTAAGTAATATGTTAGAGGATAAAAGAGGAATATTAGTTTATGGTGGTTTCCAAATTTATCAACCAAAATATACCATATGAGGTGAGTTTTTTGTTGAAACTATTATTTATCTAATAGGGGAGTGAATAGCAAGTTAAAAAAATCGTTAATTTAGTTTCCTAACTATGATTTAAATATTCAATGTGCCTGCTCACAAAAAAAAAACAATGGTTTACATATAGTTTTTGCTTCTTTTTCCTTTGATAAAATCTTTTTAGCAGACAATCACGATATAACAATTACAATGCATATATTCTTCTTTTAATTACTGGTTTTTTTGGTAGGATCTTAGTTTTTGGTGATTCCTGTCACGACCGTATTTCGAGATATTTTAAAAAAATTTACGCGAAAATCTTTATTGGACCGAGAACGCAAAATGGATTAAGGAAATAAGCCCATTAAAAAGACTTAAATGGTGTCGGCCCAATAAAATAATTTTCTCCCCGAAGCCCATAAACCCAATTCCATAATTAACTAACCTAAACCTAAATGATGTTTAGCAACATAATTATCAAAAGCGAAAGAAAGAAAAAAGGCGTGAGAGAGAAGGAGAAAAACGCAAGAAGAGAAAGAGAGAAGAGGAGAAAGAGGAAGAAGAAGAGAAGAGAGATGTCTGTGATCGTAAGGAGGAGGAGAAGAAGAGGGGAAGAGAAGAAGAAGAAGATGCCGAGAGGTGGAGAGGAGAAAAGGAGACAGAGACGTGGAGAGCCTCGTACGGAGACGACGGCTACACGGACGGAGATTGTGGTGGCGGCAACGAATCGCGGTAGCGGCTTGGCGACAACGGGGAGGCCACGGCAGAGGCTGTATGTGCCGGGGAAGACGGACCCGTACGTGACAGTGAAGGAGGAGCCGCCGCCGTTAGTGGAAGGTGGCAATGGAGGCAGATCTGTCCCCTTCTGGGAAGTAGAAAAAAGGACAGGTGAAACATATCGGAATCAAACGAAATTGTATGGGTAAGTAGCCAACTCTTAGATCTAGTTAAAGCCGAAAGCTGTTTGTCAATCGGAGTTACGATCTGAAAGTTATTGGAGTTTTTGTGGAACTGATCTGTGCAGAGTTAAGCTGCGGCCAACCGACTTCGCAGGCATTTTCCAGACAGATCCAATGGAGTTAGGTTACGATTTTTAAATCTGTGGAAAGATATCCTTGTCTAGTTTTTGGATCAGGTTTCCGATCTCAAATCCGAGTTCCGAAGAGCTGATTTTGGAGATGATTTACCGTTGTTACAGAAGGATTCAGATTACAACCTTGGTCTCTCTGGAAATGTGTTGTTGCAAGAAATCCAGATCAAGTTTCCCCTCTCCGATCCGATCTAAAGTCGACGTAGATCTGAAAGGCTATTTCGAAAGCCGTCAGACGCCCAGAACGTGATTTTAGACCTCCAGAAATAGCGTTTCAACCTCAACCGCCCGAAACGCTATTTTCCGGACTACAGTTTCAGAGACTCTGAAAGCTTTGTGGCTAAGGTGAGGGTTGGGATTTGTGGATCCATATTATGCAATGGTATGATTCTGTGAGCATGTATGTTGGGTCTAGGAATAGTGCTTGAAGTGTTGATTGAAATGTGATGTAACATGGTCAATGCATGGTAGTTATGTTATGTTATGGATTTAGACGTGATATATGATGTGTGATGTGTGTGATGTCGGACTGAGGGCGTGGACATGACGATCCCGCCGAAGTCCGTAAATCGGCTGACGAGCCAAAGGTGGCGTACGACCTTTCGAGTTGACGGCCAGCCCAAGCGTCATGGACTTCGTGTCGAGATATGTTGATATGTGATGATGATGATTTATGTGATATGTTTGTTGATGAGTTAAAGTAAGCATACTTGTTGATGTTGTGATAGATGCAGGTTGTATGTTGCATGACTGTTGCTAGGCTTAGTATATTTGTTCATTGGATTATATTATTATATAATGTTGATTATGTGGGCAGACATGATTTCCCTCACTGAGTAACCTAGTTGCTCACCCCTCTTTTCCCCTTTTTCAGTGTGTGCATGTTTATTTCTTGTGTTGTAAGTTGGGGCGCGAGACCTAGGGCTCAAAGTGACCGGGGTCAGGTGTTACAATTTGGTATCAGAGCCTATGGCTCAAAGTCTCGAAGATTTGTTCGTGTATAATGGGAGGAAAATCTCACCAAAAACAATCTTGGTGTTGGCTGATCAAATGGTATGGCATGAGTCTTAAATATTCCTTAGGCATATCAATTGCGTCTGGTACTATTTACATACTAACAACTTATTTTGACTGATACATTGATCATCTAATGTACTTCCAATTTTCGTATCCCGTTGTTACTACTACCGAGAATAGAATATGTGCACTCCAGAAGATAATTGCATAGATATATAAACGATATAATATTCTCATGGACCGATGATGGAAAGCGAACTAGGTATGTTTCTGTGATTTCTCTTCTCCATCAGAAATTTTGAAAAGGGAATGGCATTATTGATCATGTTTATTTAGTTGACTCCAGGCCCGGCTCAATCATTCCCGTGACCCAGTGCAATAATTAAAAAAACTCCTAAATACACCAAATTTTCTTATTCTTAAACAAAAAAAAACAAAAAAAAATAAAAGTTACATAGTTAAGAGAATAATGCCATTCTTTTTACATGTTTTAAAGCAAAATCATCAATCAAAGTTTTCACATCTAATTCTTCCAAAAAATCAATTTCGATTGCCATCAAAGCTAGCTCATTCAATCTCTCTTGTGACATAGATGTCCTCAAATATGACTTCAATAGCTTTAGTTTGGAGAAACTTCTTTCTGCAGAAGCAATGGTAATTAGAACGGTTAGTAAAATTCTATACACAATTATAGTATATGGAAAACTATCAAATGGTATAAGAAAATTCAATATATCACTTGCCCCCATATTTTCATTTGGTAAAAGCTCTGTGAGAAATTGTAACTCAATAAAAAGTTCTTCTCCATCAATATCTAGTAAATCACCATTTTTCAAACTATTTTCTAAATAACTACAATGAGACTTTAAACTCACATTATCACACATTTTCAATTTTATAGAATAAAAAAAAAAACCAAATATCTTCTCATACAATTTATATTGTTCAAACCTCTTGTCAAATGAACTAATAGCATGATCTATGATATACAAAAAGTATTGAATCCTAAATGTTTCTTCTACGGATAATAATGTTTCATTACCACTAACTTCATCAAATGGCTTTTTTCTACGAATAACTCTTTTTTGAATAAATATAGGTTCAATACCAATATCATTAGCAATTTCTTTAGCTTTTGTCATAGCATCAACAAATCCAGTTTCTCTATATTTTTAAAAATAAGAAATTAGTCCACTTACCTTGGTCATTGCAACACTAATTTGCATATCCTTTGACCGTAATTTTTTGCTAACCATATTCACAACATGCAATATGTCAAACCATATAATAGTAGATAACAAAAATTCAAAACTACTAAGCTCATCCAATGCTAAAGATTTAGCTTCACTTTGAATCATTGGATCATTATCATTTTCAGCCACTTCAAATAAAGATTCTCTTATATCCACAATCTGAAATCTTATTGCTTTAATACTCTCAACACGACTTTCCCATCATGTTGTAGACAATTGCTTAAGAGTTAAAAATTTTACATTTTTTTCAATATATCCCACCTCTTTATAGAATTAGTAAACAAAGAATACAAACGTTGCACTACTCCAAAACAATCTTTTACTTTCACAGGATTATTTTCAATGTCACACAAAACCAAATTAAGACTATGACAAGCACAAGGTGTACAAAATGCTCTAGGATTCATATCCAAAAGTCTTTTTTGTACACATTGTTTGTGTCCTTTCATATTAGATCCATTATCATAACCTTGACCCCTCTCGTTATTTATATCAAGATCTAAAGAGTCAACTTGACTCTGGACTTGCCAAAAGATATCGTGATCCAAACACCAACCTTTAACATTCCTTACAGGTATTTATCACCGTATTTTTTTGTTAATTTTTATGATTTGTCTGACTTTGTTTAATGAACGATCGATAAGCCAAGTTGTTGGCCAAATCATACGTTTGATATGTTTGACGAGAAAACGTGTCTCTGTTTTTTAGAAATTGTTTAATATGCTGGCCAGATCATTTTTTGGATATGTTGTAGAAGACTTGGATGGTTTTGAAACTCCATTTCATGTTGTGCTAATTAATAGTATTTTAAAGAAGTTTATAAACTAGAACGGTTTGAAGAGAAAGTAAAACAATTATGATTTTTTCATTTCTTTCTGTTTAACCATTACAATTGATACATGGTGTTTATTTATACACAAAGATAAAACCCTAAGTATATTTGCCATGTGTCATCATCCTTTTGTAGTTAAGGATCCAAGAGCCTCAAATGAGTTTGACAGCTTGATGACACAGTCATTGTTCGTACAAGTCTTAATTTGCTTTGTCTCCAAGCTTTCTTCAATCTGTACTCTGTTTTTGCAATCCTTATCCTTATGCAGCCGTTGAACCTCAGTTTTGAGTAAAAAAGGATTTGTGTTGGGCTTGGTTTCAGTTTGATCTGTTGGACCTGTCTTTGTTTTTCCTTTTCGATTCACAAGTAAAGTTGCGTCGTTTTGACCTTTAGACTTGTTCTCTGCCTCTTTCATCTGCGAGGTGTTGCCTCTAATAGCCCCTCTTAAATTTGGTGTAGGAGGGAAATCAACACCAAGTTTGAATCTCAAAGAACTGAACACTTTGTACGGAAGAGATTTGGTGAAGACGTCAGCAATTTGTTGATGAGCAGGGACATGTTTTACAACCAGCGAGCCAAGAGCAACCCTCTTCCGAACATAGTGGTAGTCCGTTTCGAAATGCTCTGATCGTTTGTGATAGGTTGGATTGGCTGTAAGATGAACTGATGACAAGTTATCACAGTATAATTTAGGAGTAACCTGAAGTGGAACACCCAGCTCACAGAGAATGGAACAGAGCCAGGTTAACTCCATGGCTGTTTCGGATAACGACCGGTACTCTGCTTCAGTAGAGCTTCGAGACACTGTGGGCTGTTTCTTGGAAGACCAGGAGATTTAGTTAGCACCCAGAAACGTGCAAAACCCACCTGTTGAACGTCACTTGTGAGGGCATCCAACCCAATCACTGTCACCCGTAGCGTGAAATCTGTGTCTTTGTGGAGAGTGATTCCCATAGAGATGGTACCTTTGACATACCGAAGTATGCGTTTGAGCAAATTATAATCTGAAACCGTAGGAGTATGCATCTTTTGTGATGCGGAAAACCCAAGGAAATTTTTCTCTAAGGTGGTAAAAAAGATAATCCTCGGCTTTAGTGGACTCGCGAAGTATAAACCTAAGGTATATTAAACCCAAGATCCAATGCTCACTTAGAACGATTCTGCAATCTCAGTGAATGGCGCCACAAACAATGATATAAATTGTTTGATAAGCCGGTTGATCACTTGGATATTACACACCAAGAATCGAAAAGTTCATAAGGAACAAAATGAGAATCACTCTCACAAAAGAAGAAATCTGATTAGAAAGCTGATTTTTTTATCTGAATATTTTTGTATTTGCTGTCTGATTTTTTTTTTTACATGTTTGTTCTCTTTATATAGAGAAAGATCTAAACAAAGCTTACTAAGAGTCCAATTCCGAGGCAGCTTATATTGACTTTTAATGGCAGATTATTCTGACTTCTAATTGCATATTTTATTGACTTGTAATGGAGCTTCTAGATGGAGCTTCTAGATGATGCTTCTAGATAAGACTGATGACTCTTCATCTCTGATTTTCGTCACTTCTCTGGACCAGAAAATAAGGTGATTATTTTGGGCTCTTCTTGGACTTGTATTAGGCTCAAAACAGGCTGGACTTTATAGATAACATCACCAACGGATTTTGGAATGCTCTTCTTATCCAGAACTTCACAAATCAGTCTATTAAGTGCATCCTTCATCTTTTTAGCTTTGGCTCTTGTAACTGCCCCAACAGGTACAAGCAATGGATCTTCTTCTCCAACCTTGCTGCTCAAGATGTCCTCATCATTCCCCTTCTCTTGAAAATGATTTGACCTCAAATCAAGCTGGTCACCTACATCAAATGGAGTCAAGTCAGAAATATTGAAATTAGAACTTATATTGTACTCACTGGGCAAGTCTAGCTTGTAGGCATTGTCATTGATCCTCTCTAAGACTTGAAATGGACCATCTCCTCTTGGCATCAGTTTGGGTTTTCTCTGGGCTGGAAAACGTTCCTTTCTCATATGAACCCAAACCCAGTCACCGGGTTCAAAGATAACTTGTTGTCGCCCTTTGTTTGCTTGCTTTTGGTATTGCTCAGTCCTCTTATCAATGTTGTGCCTTGCTTTCTCATGAATCTGCTTAACAAGTTCAGCTTTTCTTTTTCCATCTAAGTTCACACGCTCATTTAAAGGTAATGGTGATAAATCCAAGGGGATCAAAGGATTAAAACCATAAACAATCTGAAAAGGTGAAAACTTAGTAGCAGAATGTACAGCATGATTATAAGCAAACTCAACATGCGGCAAACAATCTTCCCATATTTTGATGTTCTTTTTAATGATAGCATGCAACAAAGTGGATAAAGTTCTATTCACTACTTCAGTTTGACCATCAGTTTGAGGATGACAAGTAGTTGAAAATAACAACTTAGTTCCTAACTTAGCTCGCAAAGTTTTCCAAAAGTAGCTTAAGAACTTAGCATCTCTATCTGAAACAATGTTTCTAGGCATGCCATGCAATCGAACAACTTCTCTAAAGAACAAATCAGCAACATGCAAAGCATCATCAGTTTTATGACATGGAATGAAGTGTGCCATCTTAGAGAATCTATCAACAACTACAAAGACATAATCTCTTACTTTCTTAGTCCTAGGCAGTCCTAACACGAAATCCATAGAGATATCAGTCCAAGGATCAGTAGGGATAGGCAAAGGAGTATACATACCATGCGGTTGTACTTTGGACTTGGCTTGTTTGCAAGTTACACATATGCCACAGATTCTCTCCACATCTCTTTTCATGTGTGGCCAATAGAAATGCTCCTGCAAAATACTCAACATTTTGGTAACTCCAAAATGCCCCATTAGTCCTCCTCTATGTGATTCCCTAACCAGTAGGTCTCTCAAAGAACAGTTAGGCACACATAGTTTATTCTCATGAAACAGAAAGTTTTAATGCCTAAAGTACTTACCATGTGCAAACGTCTCATAAGATTGATACACATCTTTAAAATCTAGATCAAAAGAATATAATTTTTTGATGTGTTCAAAACCAAGTACCTTAGCATCAAGAGTAGAAAGTAAATCGTACCTTCTTGATAATGCATCAGCCATGATATTTTCCTTACCTTGCTTGTATCGAATAACATAAGGAAATGTCTCAATGAATTCCACCCAACGTGCATGACGTTTGTTCAGCTTCTGTTGGCCCTTCAAGTGTTTCAAAGATTCATGATCAGTGTGAATCACAAACTCCTTAGGCCACAAGTAGTGCTGCCATGTTTGCAATGCCCGAACAAGAGTGTATAACTCTTTGTCATATGTAGGATAGTTCAAAGTTGCTTCGTTCAACTTTTCACTAAAGAATGCAATTGGCTTCTTCTCTTGCATCAACAAAGCTCCAATTCCAACACCTGAAGCATCACACTCAATCTCAAAAGTCTTTAAAAAGTTAGGCAAAGACAATAGAGGAGCGTTATTCAATTTTTCTTTCAACAGCTTGAACGCTTCTTCTGGAACTTCTCCCCATTTGAATCCTACATCTTTCTTGATTACTTCAGTGAGTGGGGCAGCAATGGTACTAAAGTCTCTTACAAACCTTCGGTAGAAACCAGCAAGTCCATGGAAACTTCGCACTTCACCAACAGTCTTTGGACTAGGCCACTCTCGAATAGCCCTCACTTTTTCTTCCTCAACCTGTATATCCTCTGCACTTACAACAAAGCCTAGAAACACAAGTTTATCTGTGCAAAAGGTACACTTCTTCAGATTAGCAAACAATTTTTCTTTTCTTAGAACATCTAAAACAGATTTCAAATGCTCAGCATGATCATGTAAGTTTTTGCTATAGATCAGAATGTCATCAAAGTAGACAACAACAAATATTCCAATGAATGTTCTCAGAACATGATTCATTAATCTCATGAAAGTGATGGGTGCGTTAGTTAATCCAAAAGGCATTACTAACCATTCATATAAACCATGTTTTATTTTAAAAGCAGTTTTCCACTCATCACCCTCTTTCATTCGAATCTGGTGATAACCACTCTTAAGATCAATCTTGGAAAACACACAAGAACCATGTAATTCATCCAGCATATCATCTAAACGAGGAATAGGATGTCGATACTTTATCGTGATGTTGTTGATGGCACGACAGTCAACACACATCCTCCAAGTCCCATCCTTTTTAGGAACTAACAAAACTGGAACAACACATGGACTCATGCTTTCTCGAATGTACCCCTTCTCCATCAGCTCACTAACTTGCCTTTGAAGTTCCTTTGTCTCCTCTGGATTCGTTCTATAGGGCAGGCCGGTTAGGAATAGATGCTCCTGGTACAAAATCAATCTGATGCTCAATCCCACGAATTGGTGGTAAACCATGAGGTGTATCTTCTGGAAAGTCATCTTCATAATCCTGCAACAATGAAACAACACAACTAGGCAAAACTGGGTCAAGATCGTTAGAGTTTAAAAGTGCCTCCTTGTACAGAAGTACAACCATTGGTTGTTTTGAAAACATCGCTTTCTTTATCTCACAAGACCTCACAAAAGAAATTTGTGTGTTTTCTCACGGCTTTGCTCTCACAGGCCTATTTTTGGGTTTTTCTCAAGCTCTCACTCTCTTTTTGGTGGTAAGTGTTTGGGTCACTCAATGATTTTTGCTCCTCTTTTTGTTTGAGTAGCAGCTGATCTTGGTAAATTTCTTGTGGTGTCATAGGAACAAGTGTAACAGTCCTTCCTTTGAATCCAAATGAGTGTTTGTTGGTGTAACCGTCATGACTCACTCTGCAATCAAATTGCGATGGTCTTCCCAATAGTATATTGCCTGCTTGCATTGGTACCACATCACATAGCACTTCATCTTCATACTTTCCAATGCAAAATGAAATCAGAACTTTTTTTGTTACCTTCAACTCACCACTATCATTCAACCACTGTAGTTTGTAAGGCTTGGAATGTTTCTTGGTTTTCAAACCCAATTTCTCCACTAGAGTAGTGCTAGCCACGTTTGTGCAGCTTCCTCCATCAATAATCAGGCTGCACACCTTATCTTGAATGAAACATCTAGAATGAAACAGATTCTCACGCTGCACATTGTCTTCTTCTTTAGCTTGCACACTCAATGACCTCCTTGCAACCAACAATTCACCTTTGGCAGGAAATTCTTCAACATCGTTTTCTAATGATGGGCATAGAATCAGATTCTGCTTCTTCTTCAGTTTCTATTTCACCATCATCTCTAAGCACCATTGTTCTCCGGTTGGGACATTCATTAGCATAATGGCCCCTGCCATGGCACTTAAAGTATTGCATATCACGGTTACGTGCATTAGAAGATTCAGTTTTACCTTTGTTTTCATGGCCAGTAGTGGATGGCTTTGCTTCGAATTTTGGTTTAGGGGCTGTCTTCTCCTCCTTTGAATAGCTTAGTTTCATTGTGGATGAATTGGAACCAAATGTTTGACATGAATTTCCCCGCCTCTTGAGCTGCTGTTCAATCAAAATAGCCTTATGCAACATATCCTCAAACTCCACGTAATATTGTATTTCCACTCTGTCTTGAATTTCAGATTCAAGCCATTAAGAAATCTCGCCATGGTAGCTTCTCTATCTTCTTCAATATTTGCTCTCATCATGAGGATCTCCATCTCCTGGAAATAATCCTCCACACTTCGATTGCCTTGATTCAATCGTCGCAGCTTTTGGTGTAGCTCTCGGTGATAATGGATGGGCACAAAACGCCTCCTCATTATAGCTTTCATCTCAGCCCATGTCTCAATGGGATACTCGTCATTTCGTCTCCTGCTTGTCACTAACTGATCCCACGAATTAATAGCATAATCACAAAATTCAGTGGCTGCAACTCGTACCTTCTCACTTCAGAATAGTTTTGGCAATCAAAAACGAGCTCAATCTTTTTCTCCCACTCTAGATATGCATCAGGATCATTCTTCCCATGAAATGATGGAATCTTCAACTTAATACCTCCCAAGTTGTCATCAGTTCGATCCCTTGCTTCTCTAGCACGTCGTGGTCTCCTACGGCTCTCCATTGATGAATGATCATCATGGCTGTAGTAATTGACTTCTTCTTCAACCCTTACTTATCTAGGTTGATTTCCTTCTGTCCTAATAGGCAAATTTCGTGGTTGCCTCTGTTGTGCCTCTTCTTGAACACGATCCAACCTCTGATGAACGGCTTCCAACTCAACCTTCATCAGCCGCCGCATCTCTCCCAACAAGGCTTGAATTTGAAGATTTGGAATGGCTGGTTGTTGGTTCTCATCATCGTTGTTGTTGCTATTTTCTCCATGGTTAGACATGATTGTACCTGCAAAAAAATGTTAGTAGTAAAATACTTCACAATCTCTCAAGTGTTTCACTCAAAAGTGTTTCACTCAGTTTGGCTTTTACCCTCTAATGTCCTCACACACTCTGCTTTTTCCTCTCTAGTGATCCTCAAAGAGTTCTTATAGAACTAACCAATACAACTCAGTATGCTTCCCCAAAGTAGATCAAAGACCAAAATAAGGAGATTGTACATACAAAGTGAGTCTAGAAAGATTTTTTTTTTTTTTTTTTTCAAGAACAGATTGCACACAAGTTTTTAACAAAACAAATGTTGGAATATGAAATTTTAGAATGCAAAAACAATCCAGAACTTTTTTGATCCTTTTTTTGGTTTTTTTTTTTTTTTTTTTTTTTTTTTTTTGCTGGATTTTCAGGAATGAAAACAGAAAAGATTAAAACTGTAAATGAAAGGGTAGATTATGAAACAAAGAAGATGAATAGACAAGAAGATGAACATATTAGATAGAATGATAAACCTTTCTTAGAGATTTGCTCTGATACCAGATGATGCGGAAAACCCAAGGAAATTTTTCTCTAAGGTGGTAAAAAGGATAATCCTCGGCTTCAGTGGACTCGCGAAGTACAAACCTAAGGTATATTAAACCTTAGACCCAATACTCAACTCGCGAAGAACTCGCGAAGCACGAACCAGGGGTATATTAAATCCAAGACCCAATGCTCACTTAGAACGATTCTACAATCTTTGGTCAGTGAATGGCGCCACAAACAATGATGGAAATTGTTTGATAAGCCAGTTGATTACTTGGATATTACACACCAAGGATCGAAAAGTTCACAAGGAACAAAATGAGAATTACTCTCACAAAAGAAGAAATCTAATTAGAAAGCTGATTTCTTGATCTGAATATTTTTGTATTTGCTGTCTGATTTTTTTCTTTACATGTTTGTTCTCTTTATATAGAGAAAGATCTAAACAAAGCTTACTAAGAGTCCAATTCTGAGGCAGCCTATATTGACTTTTAATGGCAGATTATTCTGACTTCTAATTACAGATTTTATTGACTTGTAATGGAGCTTCTAGATGGAGCTTCTAGATGATGCTTCTAGATAAGGCTGATGACTCTTCATCTCTGATTTTCGTCACTTCTCTTAACCAGAAAATAAGGTGATTATTTTGGGCTCTTCTTGGACTTGTATTAGGCTCAAAACAGGCTAGACTTGATAGATAACATCACCAATGGATTTTTGAATGCTCTACTTGTCCAGAACTTCACAAATCAGTCCATTAAGTGCATCCTTCATCTTTTTAGCTTTGGCTCTTGTAACTGGCCCAACAGGTACAAGCAATGGATCTTCTTCTCCAACCTTGCTGCTCAAGATGTCCTCATCATTTTGACACACATAATTGACTGCAAACTAAAATCATGTCTAGTTAGAGTCAAATATTGAAGCTTCCCTGCCAAACTGCGAAAATAAGTTGGATTTGGGAAGAGTTCATCCTGATTTGAGACTCGATTCAGCTGAAGAGGAAGAGGTTTGGCTATGGGAGAACAATCACTCATACTTGCAACTGCTAGCAGGTTCTCTGCGTATGTTTGTTGTGAGAGAAACAAGCCGGGGTCGAGAAATGTAGCCTGAATTCCCAGAAAATAATGCATCTTGCCTAGGTCTTTCATCTTGAACTGCTTGTTAAGTGCTTGCAGAAGATTTTCTAAGGCTGCTGAGCTGTTGTCCGTGAGAAGAATGTTGTCAACATAGAGAAACAACATGATGACATCTTTACCTTTGGAGTAGATAAAGAGAGATGGATCTTTGATGCTACAAAGAAAGCCAAATTCTAGGAGAAAATTGCTGAATTTATAGAACCAAGTCCTTGGAGATTGCTTGAGTCCGTATAGAGCTTTGTGAAGATGGCATACATGATCTGGTTTAGTTTGATCAACGAAGCCTGCAGGTTGCTTCATATACACAGTTTCAGTCAAATCGCTGTGAAGAAAAGCATTATGTACGTCCATTTGCTTTATGTACCATTGCATTACCGTGGCAATGTGAAGAACGGTTCTCACAGTAGGTGTTCTGACCACCAGACTATACGTTTCCAAGTAGTCTATGCCTTCTTCCTGTGCAAAACAATGTGCAACAAGACGAGCTCTTAACCTGTCCAACGTTCTATTAGCATTCAATTTAGTGCGGAACACCCATTTGTTTCTGAGGACATGCATATCAGGAGTATGTGGAACAAGAGACCATGTTTCAACCTCTGTGCAATTTGAAATTTCTTCATGCATTGCATTATTCCATCCCTGATGTTGCAGAGCTTCTGTCACAGTCCTTGGTTGTGGAAACGTGACTTTATGGCTGATCAATGCATATCTCGGATTAGGCTTTGTAATACCTGATTTTGACCGTGTAACCATAGAATTGACACGGTTTGAGGAGGAGAAGAGGATGAATCTGTCCTGCTTTGTTGAATGGGAGAGCTGTTGCCAATAGGTTCAGAATTACATCCTACCGTACACACATAGTTTTCCCTTTCAAGAGCAGTAGACTCATCATTCATATGTTCAGAAGGTTGAGAGGATGATGGAGTTTGGGATTGCTGTAATAAAGGAAAGTCAATGTTGCTGAATAATGGAGTTGTGTAATAAAGGAAAGTCAATGCTGCTGAATAATGGAGTTGTATTGCTGACCTTAGTGATTGAGGGACATTCTTCTGCACCAGGAGATGCTTCGTTTTGAGCCTCACGGGCTTGCTTAGTTACAGATGGTCCGAAGCTCTTGGTCCAAGCAGAGACAAGAGTTGTTTGGGACTTGGGATGCAAATGAACGTAAACATCAGAGAAAGGGAAGGACGTTTCATCAAAAATAAAATGTCGGCTTATATAGACACGGCCTGTTGTAGGAAGCAAGCACCTAGAACCTTTATATTTTTCATTATATCCGAGAAAATACACTTTAATGATCTTGGATCAAACTTGTTGGTTGCATAATCCCGTAGAGTGAGATAACAAGCACAACCAAACACTCGAAGAGAAGTGTAAGTAGGAGCTTTTCCATATAACAGCTCATAAGGACTTCGACAATTTGCTAGAGCTGTGTGCGGAAGAAGATTGCTTAAGAAGTTTGCTGTGAAGAAGGCTTCTACCCAAAATCTTTGTGGAAGTTTGCTCTGAAACATCATGGAGAGACCAAGCTCTACAATCTGTCTATGTTTACGTTCTGCTAATCCATTTTGCTGTGGTGTGTATGGACAAGATATATATCCAGTTGAATTCCACTTAGTTGCAGCTGTTGTAGGAAGATGTTGCTTGTAAATTCACCCCCTCCATCACATTGAAAGGTTCCAATCTTGGTTTGAAACTGATTTTGTACCAAGGATTGAAACTTAAAAAAGATGGAATAGAAATCTGATTTCGACTTAAGTGGGTAAAACCAATAGAATCTTGAGTAGTTGTCAATAAAAACTACATAATATCGAAAGCCTTGAACAGACACAATAGGTGATGGACCCCATAGATCACAATGAATCCTCTCTGGAGGTCTAGAAGCAACAAAAGACGATGCAGAAAACGACAGCCAAGAACTCTTCCCAAGTTGGCACGCTTCACACAGAAACTTGGTGTTTTTATTGATGACAATGGACTTAGTTGTAGATAGTTCTTGAAGTATATGTGGATTCGGATGACCTAATCGTCGAGGCCAAACTTCATTGCTTGCAGTTTGCTGCCTTGATGAGTAAAACACACTCGGACTTGGATCCTTTAACGCATATAACCCATCATTGTTTCTTCCGAGAAGAAGAAGCTTATTGGTTCCCTTATCATACACACGAACATTATCACAGTCACAGTTAAATGAGCAAGGGTAATCCTTCGTAATTTTTGAAACAGAGAGCAATGATTTCGCAATTTGAGGGCAAACCAAAACATCATTGAGAGGAAGATTACTAGAGGTATAGAAGAGAGAGGTTGATCCAGTATGAGTAATGGGCAGGAATTCTCCATTGGCAACCATGACTGTGTCGGAACCGTTGTAGGTTTGTGATTGATGAAGATGCTTAGGAGAGTTTGTTATGTGTGCAGAGGCACCTGTATCAGGGAAACACTCTTGTCCTGAACTTTCCGTTACATCAGTGATACGCATCATAGCAAAAGCGTGAGGCATATCCTCTAGTTGGTAGCTGTTGTCGAATATGTGCTAGCAACGAATGGATTCATGTCCCAGCTTTCCACAGATTTGACAAATGGGTCAACTTTCATTTTCTGAGACCACTGATGAACCTGGAGAAGTGACGACTTGCTGATGAAAACCTCGGCCACGTGCAGAGAAGGAGCCACAACCCCGATTTCATCTGCCTCTAAAAGGTTGTCCTTTGCCTCTATTGTAAAAACCATATGGTGAATCTGTCCTTACGAGATTAAAGGCAACGTGAGGGGATATGTCTGATTCAGTGACATAACTCTGCAATATATCATTAAAGGCAGTGAGACGGGGCACTATGTCATCAAAGGTTAGATTTGATGCACCATCGATTAAGCCTTCGATACTAGTCTTGACTGGCTCGTAGTCTCTTCCCAGACCATGAAGAGCTGTGAAGATATTCATGCGTTCAGTGACTGGACTGCCAATGGATGTCAACTGATCACAAAGAGCTTTAATCTCTTTAAGGTAATCAATCATCGACTTCTCCTTTTTGGTAATTGTCTGGATCTTGCGTTGGAGCTCAAAAAGCCGAGAGGATGACTGACGGTTGTAGTGGTTGGCGAGAGTGCTCCAGACTTCATGAGCTATAGTGCAATCAACAACGATGCTCAAGATGTCTTCTGAAAAGGAGCCAACAAGCCAAGATTTGACAACCTGGTCAGTTTGAAACCACAGTTGGTATTCTGGGTTTGTGGCCAAAGAGGAGGTGCCATTAATGCCTGGAACTGTGATTGTTTTAGATGGCTGTGGATTGGCCCCAGTGACGAAACCTAAAAGCCCTTGACCATTATGAAAGGCCTCGAACTGATACTTCCAGAGAATGTAATTTTTTCTGTAAGCTTCACTGTGATAGAGTTAGTAATGGTAAGGGAAGGAGGAGAGTTGAGATCCATGGTTTGTTCATCCATAACTCTGATAGCATAAAGAAGTTTATAAACTAGAACGATTTGAAGAGAAAGTAAAACAATTCTGATTTTTTCATTTCTTTTTGCTTAACCATTACAATCGATCCATGGTGTTTATTTATACACAAAGATAAAACCCTAAGTGTATTTACCATGTGTCATCATCCTGTTGTAGTTAAGGATCCAAGAGCCTCAAATGAGTTTAACAGCTTGATGACACAGTCATTGTTCATACAAGTCTTAATTTGCTTTGTCTCCAATCTTTCTTCATCCGTACTCTGCTTTTGCAATCCTTATCCTTATGCAGCCATTGAACCTCAGTTTTGAGTAAAAGAGGATTTGTGTTGGGCTTGTTTTCGGTTTGATTTGTTGGGCCTATCTTTGTTTTTCCTTTTCGATCCACAAGTAAAGCTGCATCGTTTTGAGCTTTAGACTTGTTCTCTGTCTCTTTCATATGCGAGGTGTTGCTTCTAATATATTTTAGTGCATATATTTTGTATTCATTTTGAATCTTACAAACAATATCTTGTAGACCATGGTAATGATGGGGATGACGAGGAAGTAATAATCCTGCAGCAACAATGTTATTCCTGGAAGAAAAGTGATTAAGATTACTTTTATAATGAGGTGATTATATCATTAGATAACTTTTTTTATTTAAACATAATAATGATATTTGTTTACTTAAATGTGTACGTGGTTTTTTTTTTCAACCAAACATTTAATTAAGTAATCAAACTCACACAGTTGGTTGCCCAAAATAGAGGAAAGTTGCTTACATAAGAAAATTCAGATAATTTAGAACGAGCAAAAAAACGTGTACCTGATTTGCATTGGGGGATTTTTTTTCTTAAATCAATGCATTCTTTAATAAAAAAAAAATCTTGCTTGGTTTTTTTTCTTCTGATTGGAGTTATATGTGTAGCTTCTTGGTAGGGTCAAATGAGAATAACGACATATCAAGATATTAGCTTTAAGAGTATTTCTTTTGTAGAAAAAAATCAGAAAGAAAAAGAAGAAGTAAAAAATGCGCAGGAGGTAGCTTCTTGACGATTTTGTGGATGTGTATGTGATTAGGGAGAAAATATAAAAATGGGAGAAGGAGAGTCGATGATAATGATAGAGTAGCTTTTGGATTTAACTGTTGTAGAGTTGTTATTAATCATAGCAATGGATAAGAAGAACTGTAGGAGAAATACGCTTTAGTTGTTTAATCTAAGAGTTGAATGATTATTATTTTTTTTTTTTTTCCATCTTTTGTTATATTATAAATACTGACCAAAGATTAGTCTATACAGGAGGAGCCAAAACAAAAATGACTAAAGAGTCACAACTGATCACAGCCAAAAGAAAAAAGCCGAACACATGGCCTTAGCATACCAAAAATTAATCTCAGACCAGAAGACTTCCTATCAGCAGGACGAGAGGCAAATTGATAAACCAAAAAATTAAATAGAGGTACAATCACTATCATCAGCAAAAACATGAAATAACCAAAAAGGATAGCCCATCTCAACATAAGATTGGAAACGATTTTCCATGGTTACACTTTGCGCAATGATAGAAGTTCCTCTATTAGCAAACGGCGTTTCATAATCCACACGCCATCTCTCAAAAGAAACTAAAGCAAGAAGGATCTCAGAGTTGAAATACTTGAAATTAGGCCAAGCAAGAGGTCTGCAAACAAAACCTTGAACATCAACCAATTCCAAAGCAAAAATCACCAGCTTCGCTTTATGACTTTTCATACAATCAACAGCCCACAAAAGACTCTTCACTTGAGCCACTAGGAGAGATTCTAGATTACTAAAAGCTCTCCTACTATGTAGTAGCACTTCACCAACATTATTTCTCAGGACCCAAGCAAAACCTCCTAACCTTCGAGACTTATCCCAAGAACAACCAATATTGCATTTCAACCACAGAGGGGGAGGTGATTTCCAACTAACCTGTTTGTTGTTCCGAGCACTATTCAACCTCTCATCCACTCTTCTATTCACTGACTGTGCCAAGTACCATTGGGAAACATCACCTCTGATTTTATTGATAGTGTGTAAGGCATTATATTAGAAGAGTTAAAGCAAGAGGACGATTTTGTTTCAGTTACTAACCTAGAAAATATGTTGATTCTATCTAAGGATAGTTACGATGTTTTTCGGGAAAACGGCATATTCCCATATGAACTAAACACTGTTTGATTATTCATACACTACCTATTGACCAATGCCATAAAACACATGAACTACCTATATTTGAATTTACTACTTGACCTTTTTAAAAATGGTCAATTCAATCAAAATCGTAAATGGAGTGAGTTTTCCGTTAACGGTTGCTGATGTGGATGACAGGTGGAACACCGTTTTGGTCTGGTTTAAAATTTATAGAATTAATTTTTTTAATTAATCTGACCAAATCGACGTCATTTTGGTATGAGTTTCGATTTTTCTATGTGCTTAATTGGTACCAATATGGATCGAACTCTGGTGGGAGGTTTATCTATGGGGAGACTCTACCACTTTGGACGGGTTCGAATTGGTGTTGTAATATCTATTTTATTTGTACTTAACAGACTTTAAAAAAAAATTGAAGTTAAATTATGAATTCTCTGATCAATGGCTTCTCTAGCACCGCCACTTTTAGAGCCCATCCGATTACCTTCCCTCTTTCCGATATCCGATCCAAGAATCCCTCCGGTAAAACCTCCTCTAGTTTCGTGTAATCTCCGGGACGTTCTATCATTATATTCGGCGATGCACGATGGAGTGACCAGAGAAACTGGTGACCGCTTCGGTCAAGCACAATGGCGATCTCTCTCTAGGCTTATAAATACTTGTTTTTAGCCTTTTATTAGAACCAAAACTTCTTTTTGTCCTAAATTAAACCCTAATTGATTTAGGACTCCTCTAGACTTATAAATATTTGTTTTTAGCCTTTTATTAGACACAACATCTCACAAGCAGCCACATCCTTCATACCTAGACACTAAACATGTTCTCTTTCCTATTTTTTTATTCTAAGAGATTCAAGGAGAAGATCTCACTTTTGTACTTGATATAGAAAAGATTTCTCAAACTTTGTACTCTTATTTCGATTTATCTATAATGTTTTCTACTCATAATTTCTGCTTGTTTACTCTTATCATGTATGAGTAGTCAACTTGTTATGTTATAGGTTTTTTAATTATTCCATGATTATGCTTTATTGACATTGATAATTCTAGGGTTTATTAATTGGTTCTTCACCTTTATTTGTGTGTATTTCTGCTTGCTTGGTTTGCCATCTAGTGATCTAATCTTAGGTTGATATACTCTCTCAAAAACTTGTTATATTTCTTGATATAATATTTTATGAGCAATACATCATAACATGCGAAAGTTGAGTTATGGAATATTATGAACAATTGAATCTGGAACGAATGTTTTGTTTTTGTAATAACTTGCAAAAGTTGAGTCTATTAGGCTATAAAGCATAGTGATCGGGGACACTAAAGTGGAATGATTATACCCTAGTGATTTGAGTTCTAGAATATTTATCTTATGTTTCATTTGTCTCTGTGAATTACCTTTTGCCTAATATTTTGCTTCATTGATTTATCTTGCTTTATCTACTTGTTTTAATTTCTTTTATCAATCTAAAAAACCCCAAAATATATTTCTATTAACTAAATTTGAATTTTATAAATTCGTAGCGTAACACCTCCAACCTTCAATAGATCGATCCCTAAATATTACTGTGATTGCATATGCACTTGTAAAATTATTTCATAGTTTTAAAACCTGATTCCCATCAGCTTAGTTCCTTACATTCCACTTCTTCTGTAGCTTCCATTATCTTATGTAACCAAGTCTAGTAGCCAGATTTAACAACATACATCCCAATTTGATTGTAAATCCAAGAGAGTCATCTTCCACATCTTTCCACCTTTGTATATGTCATTCATCACTTCATGTTTCTCTAAGCTAAGAGATTGAGATTTGTTTACTTGCATACCTTTTTCTAACTTTTGGTGGACGAGGTAGAACTGTTGGTAACCATGGGTCTTTCATAATCGAAAGAAGTCTCCCATTTCCAAGCTCTCTCTTAACACATCTCTTCAATAATTCTTGAGAGTTTTATATATTTCTCCAAGCAAAGAAATATCTAGAACAAACGACAAAATCTTCTAAAGGATAGACGTTTGGGGAATATCTCCTTTGACAACTCTTATTAAAAGAGAATGGAGCTCTGAAATCAGTCTCCAAAATTGTTTCGTAAAGAGAGCAATGCTAAACCCTTTCACATCTCTGAATCTCAAACCTCTTTCTCTCTTTGGTACACTTAATTTTTCCCAACTATTCCAATAAAATTCTCTGAATGTGGCCTGACTTCTCCACCAGAACTTAGCCATTATTAATGTGGGTTTTTCACATATGGTCTTTGGGAACCGGAAACATGACATGGTATAAGTTGGCATTGCTAAAGCAACAACCTTTAGTAAGATTTCATAACCCCCTTAAAATAAGAACTTGGTAGACCAACCATGACTCTCTTAGATAATCTATCTCCTAAGAAATTAAGGGTTGAAACCTTTGTTGAAACCTTTGAGCCAATAAGAACTTCAGGGAGTCCAAGATAGATACCATATCCCCATTCATTACTTATTCAAATGATCTCTTTAGATGGTTCTTCATATGCTCTTCAACTTGTTTCCCAAACACAACACTTAACTTGAGGATGTTTACCTTCTGACATGATGTTGTGTTATACAAATACGGAATCTCACCAATTGTTTTGACTTATTTTTTGTAGCTAGACAAAAGAACAGACTATCATAAGCAAATAACAAGTGAGATACAGCCGGTGAAGTTTTTTCTATCTGAATCCATGAGATCTTCTTGTCCTTCTTTGCTTTTTAAAGCAATGTCTTAACACTTCATCACATATGATGAATAAGAAAGGGGACAGTGGATCTCCCTATCTTAAACCACCAAAAGGAAAAATCTTATAGTGCACATGTCCATTTATGTTAACTTCATATGTCATAGATGAAATACATATCAACCTTTCAATCCATAGCTTAGAAAAACTTAGTGCTCTCAAGGATCTTTCTAAAAAGACCATTCTAATCGATCATAAGTGTTCATCATAAATGTTTTAATGGCCAAGAAATCTGAGGGATCTTTGGTACACAATGCATGGAACATCTCGTGGACAACAAGGATATTTTCCAAAATAAGTCTCCTATTTACAAACGCAATATGAGTCTCTGATATCATATCATGCAAGAGACTTTTTATCCTCAAGGACAATATCTTTGATATGACTTTGTACCCAAAGTTGCACATACTTAGGTCTAAAGTAACTGACTTTACTAGCTTGTTGCTTCTTTGGAATGAGACAAACATTGGTCTCATCTAGTATTGGGTCAAGATGCCCATCTTCAAAGAATCTCTTAACCATTTTCACCACCATTGGAGCTACTACATTCCATTGTGATTGAAAGAAGGCTCTAGTCATCCTGTCTAGCACAAGACTCTTCTCAGCAGCCATATCAAAAATAGTTTTTCTCACCTCTTCCTCTAAAGTCCTCTTATAGAAGTTAATCATTATTGATCTTGTGTAATATATTTTTTCATTCCTTTATGAATCTCTTCAGGGAAGGATTCTTGTTTAGAAGTAAACAAAGATGATAAATATCTTCTAAACACTCTCCCCATTTCCTCTTTCGAGTACACCTTCATGTTTGTCATTTCTTCTATTAGGAAATGGATTATGTTATTTGTTATTCTTTGTTTGGTAATGGCATGAAAATGTTTTATATTCTTGTCCTTAGCCTGCACCCAACTTATTATACTTTTTTGTTTCCAGAACTGTTCTTTCTCTCTATGAGTAGATGCAAGTTTTCTTCTGAGATCCTTCAGCTCTAGATTGAATATTCTTTCTAGATTGAATATTCTTTCTCGAATGTGAATCTCCTTTCTACACAACTAGATTATATATACCAAATCATCCTTTTCTCTCTTCTCACCTAAAAACCATCATCTGGGCATTACATACTTCACTAAAACTTTCCTTTTGAACCCTTCTTCTATCAAATCTAACTATACATTCAATTCTCATTCCTTCACCTTCACAAGCGGAGATAATAGGACTATGATATGATCTTATTGGAGGCAGATATGGGTAGTAGCTCTTGGAATGAGATAGTGCCATTCTGAGTTAGCCACTACCCTATCTAGCTTAATGTGAACAATTTATCCTCTTCTACAACCTTATCAATAAAAAGGGTGCTCTTGAAACCTAACTTTTGTCATTCAATAAGCAAACAACATGTCTCTGAATGACAGAAAAGACAAATTAATCTAATAACCCCACCTTTCTTCTCAGCATTATTCACTATCTCATTAAAATCACCTAACATATACAAGGCTTCGTCTCTGGATACACTCCATCTCATCAATCTTTCCCAAACCTTACATATTTCATTCCTCACGGGATCTCCATAAACACATGTAAGGTAGAAAGACTTATCCTGACACACAATGTTCGTTTCTATTAACATGTTATCCAAATATAGAATGGTGATCTTAACACTTTCTTTCCACATTAGAGCCAATCCACCTCCAATTCATATTGGCTCCATTGCCAAAAAAAATCAAAATAACCAAGAGCTCCACACATTCTCCTTAGAGAATCTTCTATTCTTGGTTTCATTAAGAAACACAGCCTATGTGAAAAACTGACCACAAATTTCCCATAGGTGTTGGAACGTGTGGCCATTCCCACTCCCTTATAATTCTAACTTAGTGTCCTTATCTAGAAGATGATATGAGATGCTCGTCCCTATTAAGGTAAGAACAATTCACTCGCCCAACACAAAACCAAGAGGTGATACTAATCCAGTAAGCGGTAAAACATCCACACCTAACATAAGTTGAACCTCCAACATCAAAAACCATACTAGCTACATGAAACTATCAAATGCAAGGAGACATCTATCTCTGAAGCGGCCATTTTGGATGGAGAGATTACGAGTCTCTAGCAGAAAGAAATTCAGCATGTAGAGATTTTAAACGTGCAATTAAGAGATTTTGGGAACGACTCAGCCACACTCGACAGATTTTACAAATTAATCGAGGCTTAGTTTAATATTGGGCCTATTGGGTTAGTCTAGTTATTATGATATTGTAAGTGACCAATTAGAGTCATTAGCTTAGTCCTCAAGGTTATCATTAACCTAATCCCTCTTGTATAAATATGCTATTGCATACATCAATAAACGCAGACTTCGACTTTACATCATCATCATGGTATCAGAGCATCATGGTATCAAAACATGGGATCTTACGCATTTGCCTCCGGGAAAACATGCTATTGGAAATAAATGGGTGTATCGCATAAAGTATAATTCCGACGGGTCATTTGAGCGGTACAAAGCTCGACTTGTGGCTCTTGGAAATCGTCAAGAAGAAGGCGAAGATTTTAATGAAACATTTGCTCCCGTGGCTAAAATGACAACGGTCCGTTGTCTTCTTGTGGTTGCATCAGCTAAAAATTGGATAGTACACCAAATGGATGTCCATAATGCATTTTTACATGGTGATCTTGATGAAGAGATTTATATGAAGTTGTCACATGGATTTCAATCTTCTGATAAGACTTTGGTTTGTCGACTCAAAAAGTCTCTCTACGGCCTTCGACAAGCTCCTCGTTGTTGGTTCTCTAAGCTTTCGACCGCTCTTCTCAAGTACGATTTTGTCCAAAACAAAAAGGACTACTCGTTGTTCTCCTTCTTTCTTGGTACCTCTCAAATCCAGATTTTGATTTACGTTGATGATTTTTTGATTGCAAGTAATGATGCTCCTCGTCTTCAAAAATTCAAAGATTACTTGCATGAGTGTTTTCACACGAAGGATTTAGGCCCGTTAAAGTATTTTTTGGGCATTGAGGTTGCTCATAGTGCTGAAGGCATCTTCCTCTCACAACGCAAATATGCGGTTGATATCATCACCGAGGCTGGTCTTCTTGGTGCTAAACCATCTTCGGTTCCGATTGAGCAAAATCACAAGCTGATGATGGATACTGGACCGATACATACTGATATTGCACAATATCGTCGTTTGGTAGGACGGTTGATATATCTTTCTCACACACGACCTGAGCTAAGTTACGTAACTCATATATTATCACAGTTTCTTCATGCTCCTCGTGAAGCACACTGGCAAGCTACGCTTCGTGTCGTACGTTACTTAAAAGGTAGTCCTGGTCAAGGTATTTTGCTAAGATCTACATGTGATCTAAAAATATCAGCTTATTGCGATACGGATTGGGCGGCTTGCCCCAATACTCGTCGATCTTTGAGTGTTCATCTAGTTTTTATTGGTACTTCTCCAATTGCTTGGAAAAGCAAGAAACAACGCACCGTTTCTCGTTCATCTGCTGAAGCGGAGTACCGCTCCATGGCTCTTGCTACTGGTGAACTATTGTGGTTTAAAGAGTTGTTGTTAGCTTTCAAAATCATTCACACAGAACCCATGAAACTGTTTTGTGATAGTAAAGCTGCAATCTACATTGCTGCTAATCCAGTGTTTCACGAGCATACAAAGCATGTTGCGATGGATTGTCATACCGTTCGAGACTTATTTCAAGACAAAACCATCGTCACAACTCATGTATCATCCTCGGATCAGTTGGCTGATTTATTTACCAAGGCATTAAGCGTTGCCGCGTTTGACTCTCTATTGTCCAAGTTGGGCATTTTGAACCTCCATGCTCCAACTTGAGGGGGAGTATTGGGCCTATTGGGTTTAGTCTACTTATTATGATATTGTAAGTGACCAATTAGAGTCATTAGCTTAGTCCTCAAGGTTATCATTAACCTAATCCCTCTTGTATAAATATGCTATTACATACATCAATAAACGCAGACTTTGACTTTACATCATCATCATTTAACTTAAGAAAATTCCTAAATTAGCTCTTTAAACTGAGACCGTGTGAAAAATAAGGAGAATGGAAAAAATAAAGAAAGGATGGGAGAAAGAAGAGGCTTCTCGTCGATGAACATGATTTTCACCAATGGCAACGACGGCAATCTCCTCACTCGATGGATTTTACAAATGAATCGAGGCTTGGCTCAACTTTGTAAAATTCTCAAATTAGGGCTTTAAACTAAGAGAAAGAGAAAAAAAAGAAAAGAGGTTTGGCTCAATTTTGGAAAAGTCCCAAATTAGGGCTTTAAACTAAGACCACGAGAAACAAAGGAGATGGGAAAGAAAAGAAAGAAAGAGGAGGCTTCTTGTCGATGAATGTGAGTCTCACCGATAGCAATCTCCTCACTCGACGGATTTACAAATCAATTGACGTTTGGCTCAACATTAAAAATGACCGAAATTAGGGCTTTAAACTGAAACGAAGAGAAAAATAAAAAAGTGGAAAAGAAAATAAAGAAATGAGTGTGGGTCTCATCAACAACGGCGATCTCCTCACTCGATGGGTTTTACAAATTAATTGAGACTTGGCTCGATTTGGAAAAAGTCCCAAATTTGGATTTTAAACTGAGACCGAGAGAAAAAGAAGAAGATGAGAAATAAAACAAGGAAAGGAGGAGAGAAAGAAGAGGCTTCTCGTCGTCGATGATTGTGACTGTCAGTAACAGTAACGACATCAATCTCCTCTGTGTTGCATCTCATTGCACTCTTTTCCTCGAGTAAGAGGATTCAAATTTTTTAAATATTAATGGTTATTACACTTGATTTCTTTTAATGGAATGAGTTTGATGTTTAGAAAAAAACACATGCTAGTATGGCCATGTTCCGCATGGGATCGCTGCGTTAGCTATTTGCGACACAAAAAAACAAGTTACTTAAGCTCTAAGTTTGTGGAGAGTAGCATCGGCAAAATCGTGAAAGTGGACGCAGCAACCATCGCAATTGCCGCTGTTTTTTCCAGCGACACCAGTGACGTCGGTAACATCGGTGAAAGTGATCGCAGCGACATCTTTTTAATTCCCCACCGTTTCTTTTGCTTTTGATGATGTGTTAAATTTTGGTCGCGATCACTGACGCAGCGACAACATACCGAACATGGCTATATATAGTTGATAAAGCGTCAGAGGCAGGAGACGCTTATGTTCTCTTCTACAGAGGGAATGAACTAAAGAAGTACGTAACTTGTTGGGATTAAACAAGTGTTCATGTGCGTTTGGTAGCTTTATTCGTATTGACGTGGCAACTATCCAGTGGTTCTCTAATCCTTTATTAAAAAAAGCATTATATATTTAGGAAAATTAAAAGCATATAAGAAAATTAGTATTTTTTGCCCTCTTTGAACGAGTTAATTTTCAACACATAATAAAAATTAAATACAAAGATTATTTTTCCACGAACTTTCATATATGTTTCTGAATTTTTTTTTGAAATAATAAGTACAATTCGAAGAAAATTTAAAAATGATAAAAGGAGTAAAGGAACCAGTCCGAATCCAAGTTCTCCCTTGCAAAAGTTGTACAGAGAGACCAAGTTTATGTTGCATTAACTAAGGCACGAACGTAGTCCATCCAATTAGAAATAACCACGTCAGCATTTCCCCGCGGAAAACAGACCATGTGAGTTGCACGTGATTTTTTTTTTTTTATTCACTCTCTCTCATATCCTCAAACGCGGATTTGCTGCGTTTGTTGCACATAGACGACCTAGTCGCTCTTTTTGGGCTTCTTTTTAATTTGTTTTTCTTTTCTTGGATCGTTTCTTTCTTTGCTGTCTTTGATACCTTTTCAATATTCTCTACGTTTCCTATGCCTTATTTAGAAGACATATACGCCTCTACATACACATATACAAACATCTATATATAAAAAGAAAAACGACGAGAAATATTGCCTCCTTCACACAATTTAACGACACCAAAAAGAGAAGAAGAAAATAAAAGTAATAAACCCAAAAGGAGAGAGGAATAGATTCTGAAATCAATGGCGAAGAAGGTGAGGAAGCTTCACGTGACGGTGAAGCCGGTGAGGCTTGATGGTTTACCGGCTATTCCCCGTGACGAAACGACGGCAAAGAACCTTTTCGCGATGGTGGAGTTGAAATGGAAAGGACCGGTCTCAGGTTTCGGATTAGGGCTCGTCCCTTTCTACCGGTCGAACCGACCGGTTAACTATACGACCTCTAAACCGATTGCTTCGGGTGTAACCCACGTGGAATGGGAGGAAGATTTCGAACGCGTTTGTTGCCTTGTCGGCCCATGGAACCTCTCCTTCAATGTCTTCTACGTGAGTGTTGTTAATTATCTTTTTTGGATAATCAATTCAATGTTTACATTCAATTAGTTTTTTAATAACGGCAAGTTTCTGAGCCGAATCCCAGACTAATTCCCAAAACTTGATATTTGTAAATTTCAATTAGTTGAATTCATCTATTCTTGGTATTAGGGGGATACTATGGACCCGAAAAGCAAAAAGGCAGTGGTCGGAAAAGCGTCGTTGGATTTGACGGAGTTATCTTCAAAGCATGAATCAACGGTGGAGAGAAAGCTTCCGATTCGGTCAAAGGGTTTACTTTCGAAAGAAGCAACTCTTGTGGTAAGGCTGGTCAATTAAATTTTAATTTGAATTATTCTTCTTCTCATTGGATAATATATTAATCTCGGAAACATCAAAGGTTTTTAATAGATTCTCTTCCTTTTTATTCATTGAAAAGGTAAATTAATTAATAATCACAATCCTTAATTAATTAAGGCACGCGGTTGTTTATTTAAATCAGGTAAACGTGACTTTTTCCGAAGTAAGAAACGAACCAGACGACTTCACAAATATCGGTCATTTACACGTCGACTCAGTGATTCCGACGAAGATGACGAATCGTCGCGGCGGCAGCGATATTGATTCGTCTTCGTCGCCGGCCACAGCTTCAAGTTCCGGCAGAATCAGCCCTGTAGTGGAAACCGGGTCGACTTCAAGCCCGGAGAACCAGTCTGAACCGGGTCATAAAGCTGGGTTTAACTGGTGGAAGAGACGACGGTTAAGCTTTTCTACGACAAGGAGAAGGGAACCGGTACGCATTTGGTTTTCCACGAATTTTCCAAAGCCGGTTCGATTTTGGGATTTTAACCGGAACCGGTTTAATTTTTACAGAGAGAGGAGGAAATTACAAGAAAGATAATATCAAAAGCATCGGCGACGGGACCAGAAAAACCGGCGACGGATTTATCGATTGAAGCAAACAAATGGGTGGTGAAGGATTTGGTGAGCCGCGACGGAAAATCGAAGCTGAAATCGGAAGTTTACTTGGCGTCGATGGATCAGAGAAGCGAACAAGCCGGCGGAGAAGCAGCGTGTGCGACGGTGGCGGTGGTGGTGGCTCATTGGTTCCAGGCGAATCCTCGGCTAATCAATCCTTCGGGAACAGAATTCGATTCGCTAATCACGCAAGGCTCTTCGTTGTGGCAATCCCTATGCGACGAAGAATCGTATCTGAGATTGTTCCCGAACAAGCATTTTGATCTGGAGACGATCGTTTCCGCCAATCTAAGGCCGATTAGGGTTTGCACTGATAAATCGTTTACTGGGTTTTTCAGCCCGGAGAGATTCGCTTCGCTGGATGGTCTAATGTCGTTTGATCAAATCTGGGACGAGGTGGAGAAAGAAGTAGCGATAGCTTCAGGTCATGGGGAATCTAGGGTTTATATTGTGAGCTGGAACGATCATTTCTTCGTGGTGAAAGCAGATTTAGATGGGTATTGCGTTATTGATTCTTTAGGGGAGAGGTTGTTCGAAGGATGCAAGCAAGCGTACATTCTCAAGTTTGATGATTCGAGTTTGATGTATGAGAAAAAAGAGGATTTGTCGGAAACGGTGGTTTGTAAGGGAAAAGAGTGTTGCAGAGAATATATAAAGAGGTTTCTTGCGGCGATTCCGGTGGCCGAGTTGGCGGCCAAGGAGGAGAAAGGGAATGTGGCAGTGGATGTGTCTCTTCTTCATGAGAAACTTCAGATCGATTTGCATCATATTATGTTGACTGCTGATTAGAGATTTGTTTTCTGACTATTTGGTTAGTCTAGATTTGTTAGGATGGTGAGATTAGAGAGAGTAACTTGTGCATATGGTTCGTTATAATCTTCATTTTCAGACAATGTGTTGGGAAAAATCCAGAAAAGGTTTCCATTTGTCTTGGAGTGGGTACTAAAATTCAAACATAGGTTTCTTTTTGTCATGTTTCGAATATAAAAGGAAGAAGAGAGCAAGGCTTTTGGTACGAGAAGAAAAATAAAGTGTAACTCAGCTTCCGTGGTCTTTGATTATATTTAGATAGAAGAACAAATTGTCACAAGTCAGAACTTTGTCTTCTCTTGATGGACAAAATTTTGAGATATTGCAATTGTACATTCAGAATCACAAACATCCGTACACTAGTTCCATATATGCCAATTTTGAATGTTGGCTGTATCCAGTGGAGTCTCCGATGAGATATCAGGAACATCACAAATTGGTTCCGAGTTCTTCCCATCAGTCCCTCGAAGAATCATTTTCAACTGCATGCCCTATCTCAAGGTAGATACAATGGATTCATCGTGCTCATGGAGCCCTAAAGTGTAATACATATTTTTTTCGTCGTGTTCACTGTCCCAAAATTTCAGTATCTCCGCCGAACTCAAACGCAAAAGCCCTTTTTATGAAGAGAAAGTAACGTACCAGAAGGTGGGTGTATCAGAGTCCACCCTTTTATTGAGAAGATAAACATAAAAAACGGAGTGAACTCTTGTACCTTCAGGAAATTTTACAAACAGTATGCAATTGGTATGATGCACTGTTCGATCTGAAAAGGCCAAAAGAACTTGGTGGATAGCTTTTGGGATGTGCGTTTAAAGATGGTATGTTGACGATAAGGCTGTAGACGCAGATAAACCCAATTACTAACAGCAAAATAGAGGTCTATGTGCTTTGCATCTTCAACTTGTTTCATTCGGTTGTCGCAGCCTGCAAGTGAGTCTTGAGCTCCTAAAGTAGCGCATCACGTTCTGTTCATCGAGCTCATTGATAGCTATTGAGCCCGATTCATAGCCATCAAGTGGAGGTGGATCTCGTCCATAGAGAGCTTTGAATGGTGTCATACCCGTTGAAGAATGATGTGAGGTGTTGTACCAGTAATCCCCCCATGGAAGCATAAAATTCCGATGTTTAGGTCGGTTGTGAATAAAGCAGCGAAGAAATTGCGTGATGCAGCAATTGACTACCTCAGTCTGACCATCGGTTTGTGGATGGTAAGTGGAGGACATATGCAGTTTTAAACCAGATAGGCGCCAAAGATCCTTCCATAAGGCACTCACAAAGACCGGATCTCTATAGCTGAGAATCGACTTAGAAGTCTCATGGAATTTTACTACAAATTCAATGAAATTAGCAGCCATCGGTACGAGATGAGCAAATTTGGTAAAGCGATCAACAACCACCATGATGGATGTGTGATTTTCTAAACGAGGTAGACCATTGATGAAGTTAATCGAAACATCCTCCCAAATCTGACTTGGAATCGGCAAGTACTGAAGCAAACCTGTTGGTAATAGGCTCTCATACTTTTCTCTCTGGCACTTATCATGTGCAACCTCATACTCTTTAACGGACGTGTGCATTCCCGGCCAATAAAAAAAATGTTGTAACAATCTCTTAAAGGTTCAGAGCACACCCGAGTGTCCTTCGCTTGGTGTACTGCGATACTCTTGTAAGAGGGTCATAATCAGGAAAGATTAAGGAGAAACCACCACGTGGTTATTGAAACAGAGGAGTCGCACGTATGGTTGTCCTAGTGTGGAATCAGCAAGTTTCCCAATCTTGATCAGGTAAGGGTTGGATGCTTGTATAAGACACATCTCATTCCACAAAACTGTTCTAGTTATAAACGCTGTGTTGAGGCATGGACTACCAGCTCGACGGATAATGCATCGGTAGCAGCATTAGCAAATCCTGATTTATAAGTGATCTCGCAATCATATCCCACAAGCTTTCCCATCCACTTATGTTCCTCTGGAGTGAGTATACGTTGCTCTAAGATAAAACGCAGGCTCCGCTAATCGATTTGATGACGACTGCTAACATCTCTCTCGCATATGTGGACCAAGTCTATTTTTCCATGCCTAATGAACGATTGATTCATGAATGCTATCAGCTTGCCTTTTTGTGACAGAATTACTTCAATTCCTCCCCCATCCCGAGGCCTCGATTTGAATCACAAATGGAGTTGAGAAGTCAGGCAATGCAAGTGTTAGTGTCTTGATCATTGTTGACAGTTTATCTCCGTTTAAACCTGCAATGTGTTGGGAGAATCCCAGCCCGTGAGTGCTTGTAACGTGATCTTTGGTTCCTTCGTCTCTGACTCATGAAAGACATCGTCTTTGTCATCTTCCTCGGCGTCTGTCCCTACCATCAGCATCAATTGGTATTCACGACAATGGTGCCTTGGACTATACCGTTCATGATAGCTGAAACAGAGTTTGAGACTCCGTTTCCGCTTCATTTCCTCCCACGTGGGCTTCTTTGGTGTTTGTGGTTCTGGATCACGAGGTGGAACTGGTCGTGTTTCAGAGGAAGTCTGAATGAAAGGTCTTGAAGTTGGCGTTGGTGATGTCGAGTTGGATGAGTAAATGCGATGGTGAAATGGCTTTTTCTGCAATTGCTCATCACTCAGCCGAGCCAAGTTGATGATCTCCTTCAACGTCTTGGGCTGAAACATTCATACATTAGTAGCAATTGTATCGATCAATTCGCCCAGAAACATGCTGAGGAGTGCCTCCTCCTACTAATTGCTGACTTTGTTCTGTAACCTCTCGAACTTGCGTTGATACTCCCTTAGCGTTCCCATTTGGTGAATTTTGGATAATGCCTCATGGAAATTCTCAGCTTATGCTGGACCAAATCGTACCCAAAGCTCGTCCACAAATGCCTCCATTAAGTATGGTTAGGATCACTGAATTACATGCTGCGTTTTGGATTCCTTTTTTCGCTCAGGACTCTCTAATTGTTTTGGAGGATTTCCTTTTTTCTTTTCTAAAAAATATTTTCCCTCTTAAAAAGTGTAACCAAAAATTTCCCCATCCCTTAGTGTTCTCTCTTTTTCATTAAAAAACACAAGTCGTTTCTTTAAACAAACATTTTGTTCCATCATTATCATTAAAAAACACAAGGTTTCTCTTCTTTCAAACCAATATTTTCCACTATACGAATTACTTTTCTTCTCGTGCTCCATTTTTAAATGATATCAATCAAAATATTGATTGAATATTGTGACTCCAAATGTAGTTTCAAGTCTATGGCGATTGATCTTTTACCAAAACTATATCGTCGGCGATCTGTGAAAGCGTTTTCTGATCAAAATCATTTCAACAACATGGCTAACGATCTTCAAGCAACAATCCAAGCTTTAACACTAGAAGATGATGAACCCATAAACCTACCCGACATCCCAAGGTTTAAGGTGTTCGATGAGAGTGCAATCAGCATTCTTGGAAGACTTGTTAATCCAGACTGTCAGCAAATGTCACGAATGATTGAAGATATGCCCCGTGTTTGGAGAATGATAGGGAGAGTGCGCGGTATTGCCTTATCTAGGGAGAAGTTTCAGTTCATTTTACAGAGGGAAGACTTGTTAATCTTGTTCTTCTCACGGGTGATTGTGACCGAATCACCGAGTGCGCCAGCTTTCCCACCGACTTTGATCCTCTCCTGAAGAAACTTCTCGAGGGAAGCAATCTCCATGATCTTGTCATCCACAGGCTTGGAACAGTCAATGGTGAAGGAAACTCCCTTCTTCTTTCCCTTTGCAACGGCTGCATTTCCACGACTCATTTTTCAACACTCCTCTGTACAAATCCAAAAACAGGACATACAGAGTTATGATATCATTGAAAATGTAAAAGCACACACACACACACATTATATGCATACAAAACATGGCAGTTTAGATACGGTCAAAGATTCATATATGTTTTTACATACATTATTCGCCATTTCCAAGATATTCAAAGCTAAATCTGTATCGCAGATGAGAATCAAGACTTCTTAGATGCGAAATTTTTCTATCTAACCTCTTCAATTACACTCTCAATAGAAGAAAATAAAAGCTGAAACAAGAGAAAGGTAACATTAAAAATTCGTTTTGTTTTCTTCAATCTTCATACTTCACGGAACAAGAAGAAGACAATCGAATCTATATCAAAAAATTGAAGATCGTTCCATTAACGAGAGATAGTGAAAGCGTACCTTGAAGAAACCCTAGAAGGTGAAACTGTGTGAAGAGACGGCGGCTTCTTTTAGCTCTTTAACGAGAAGGAGAAGGAAACAAAAATCTAGGGTTTTTGGGCATTTAAAGTGGTGCTTCAAGACCCTAATTTATATTTTTATTAATAACCCAAACCTCCCCGAAGTTTTCTAAAATCTCAAAATGACCCCAAAAGTTTCATATTTCAAAAAGATCTCCCCATTCGTAAGCAACAAGTGAAATTTTTTCTTGTAATCACCAACAAATGCTAGTTGTTCAATTTCAATCATTGATTTATTTTCTTTACCTCTCTCTTAGAAATCCGTATCTTGTGAGAAATATGCAACACGAGATTAATTACAACACAGAACAATCCCTTTGAAAGTATCAAAAGAATGATATAATAAGCAAATTGCCTTTATCAATACATGAAATTTTCGCTGAAAGGTCTACAAAAATTCGCACTAGCTACACGAATACGCAGCAACCACCATTGTAGGTTAGAGGCTAGAGTTTAGTCTTTGTGAGATAAATTTTCAAGCGGCAGAAATTTCGAATAGCGGTTGTTAGCTTCAGTTTTGTGGTCATAGTACTCCACCACGGCTGCTCCAGCCAAAGCAGCTAAAGTCAGCGCCTGAGCGTGCAACCTAAGAAGAACAAAAATGCTATGAAAATGTATACAAGCAAAGAGAAATTGTAACAGTATCATCTCCCATGGCCATACACCCAACATGTTTTGCGTTCTTTCATATGTTTATGACAAACACACAGCATAGAGCAAAGTGTAAAATATGATCTGACATTGGAGTTACCAGACTTGTATGCAGCAAAAGATTAAATTTGTGGGAACATGAGAAGCTATGACCAAGGTAAAAGGACATATAGAGAAACAAAAGGAAAAGTTTTCAAATATCCTTTTTGATTAGAGAAAATTACCTGGCGTGGATGATCTTAACACTGGTTTTCAATCTCCTGAATTTCTTGAATTGTCATAACTCTTCGATTAGGACACTCAGCCTAGAAATGCCCAAAACCTTGACACTTAAAGCACTTCTTCTTCATATTAAGGTCTGTAGGTGCTGCTGTAGCCTTTGAATCACCCTTCTTACTGCTGCTGCTAGCTTCACCCTTAACAGTCACCTTTGGATTGAAAGAAGAACCAGAATTGTATGATCTGGTGTATGGTTTCTTTTCCATCTTAATTTGCTTCTCCACCTTGATAACAAGCTTCTTAACATCATCAAGAGTCCAGAAAGGTTGCAGCTCCACCTTAGATGCAATCTCTTCATTTAAACCATGCACAAAATGCACAATGGTTCTTTCTGGTGGCTCTTGAACATCACACCTTAACTGCAGAAGATCAAACTCCTTTGTATACTCTTCAATAGTACGCTTCTCTTGCTGCAAGTGTGTAAGTTTTAGGTACATATCTTGCTTGTAATCATCAGGTAAGAATCTCCTCTTCAAAAGCTTCTTTAGTTTCTCCCAAGACCTGATACGAGTCTTGCCTTCTCTAACACGCTGAGACTTAAGAGTATCCCACCAAAGGCTAGCATAACCTTTAAACCTCAAGGTAGCCACTTTAAACTTCTTCTCGTCGTCATATGTATTATATTCAAATGCCCTCTCCATAGATCTCAACCAATCAAAAAAGTCATCTGGATTCATATTACCTTCAAAATCAGGGAAATCCACTTTGAAGTCTTCTTCACGACGATGATGATGCTGCTACGGACGGTTGTCTCTTCTCCTTCTCCCACGTTCTATCTGAATACCATCATCATAATCAGAACCATGAGAAGAACCCCCACCTTCATCAGAAGACGAAATATCTTCCACAACCCTTCATCTCCTTGGCTGCTCTTGCATATTCACGCCGTTGAAGGCCTGAACCATCTCCCGCATCTGCTGCCTTAAATCTGCCATCTCTCTGCCAATATGCTCAGCGTATGCTTGGTCGAGAGTCAATCCTCTAGGAGCATCCATGATAAAAATATAAAACAGAGGATAAATGATAACCTTTCACTCCAGCAACCTGGGTCGCTCTGATACCAATTTGATGCGTGTAGCAGGAAGCGTTAGGAGTGAAATGAGATGAGACTGTAACAGGACATCTTTGACACCGAATTAACGTGTGTTTTAGGCTGCGAAGGTTCCTGAAACAGGTCTGAACACAAGACGAACGTAATCGGATAGATAAGAAGATACATGATCACCACAACTCGTAAAGCCAAAGCACCGGAGCTGATAAAGAAACCCGCTGAGCTAGCACCACACCTGGATAAAGTTGCCACCACCAAGTGATAAAGACGCTCGAAACCACCACCAATGACTCTTCCAAAATCAAAGGATAAAGGTAAAAGATCTAAAGAGATCCAAGGGGTCACAAAGACACTCCAATTTCTTAAACTCGTTTTCTGATCTTCATTGATCAATATGAGCCTCAATATATAGAGGAAATACAATAAAAACGTTCATAAAAGCTACTCTACATGCAGAAGACATAGAAGAAACAAATTCAAACTCTAATTTGCATGAAGGAGAGAAAAATAGACTGAAATAAATGATGTGTTGACTGTGGACGAAAATAACTCTTCATGTGTTGTTTTCTGGCAGATTATCAGCAGATAATTGGCAGAAGAATAGCAGATAAATATCCAGCAGATAATTGGCAGAGCAATGGCAGATAAATATCCAGCAGACCAATGGCAGACCAATGGCAGACCAATAGCAAACCAATAGCAAACTGATGATTACTGAACCAGAAACAACAATATGACAGCCAACCCATTTTGCTTCTCTTTTCCTTGGGTTGTTTCCTTGACTTGCACATCTGCTCCCGCATCATTCCCTCCGGGTTCAAAAGGATTTGTCCTCAAATCCAGCAAATCTTTATCCTCAAAGTATGGACAAAGATCTCCCACATTGAAAGTAGCTGAAACTCCATAATCACCTGGAAGTTCAAGTTTATAAGCATTTTTACCAAACTTTTCAAGTACCTTATAAGGACCTTCTGATCTCGGCATGAGCTTTTACTTGCGTTTGCCTGGAAACCTTTCTTTTCTTAAATGCAACCAGACCAGATCCCCTGGTTCAAATGACTTAGCACGGCGATTCTTATTGGCTTTCTTCTTATATTTCTCATTCGCCTTCTCAATCTCAACCCGAACATTCTCGTGCAGCTTTTTCATAGTCTTAACACGTTCTGCTGCTTCAAAATTTGCTTTGAACTCACAAGGTAACCGAATCAGATCAATAGGAGTAAGAGGATTCATACCATACACTACCTCAAAAGGTGAACGTTTTGTAGTGTAACTAGCTGAACGATTGTAAGCAAACTCCGCCTGAGCCAACTTCAGATCCCATTCCTTCAAGTTCTTCTTAATTAAACCCCTCAAAAGTGTAGTCAAAGTTCTGTTGGTTACCTCAGTTTGTCCATCAGTTTGTGGATGACAAGAAGTACTAAATAGCAGCTTAGTACCAAGTAATCTCCACAAAGTCTTCCAAAAATAACTTAGAAACTTTGAATCACGATCAGAAACAATGGTCTTTGGAACTCCATGAAGACGCACAACTTCTTTGAAATACAAATCAGCAACCTAACTTGCGTCATCCGTCTTGTGGCAGGGTATAAAAAGTGCCATCTTGCTGAAACGATCAACCACTACCATGATAGAATCTTTTCCCCTCTGAGTTCTTGGCAATCCAACAATGAAATCCATGCTTACATCATCCCAAGGCTGTTCAGGAACATGCAAAGGAGTGTAAAGTCCATGTTGGAAATGACTTTTCATCATTTGATAAGTTGCACACCTCTCCACAATAGTATGAACATCCTTTGCCATCTTCGACCAAAAAAAATGCTCCTACAGTATGTCCAACATCTTATTAATTCCAAAATGACCAGATAAGCCTCCACCATGTGCCTCACGAATCAACAACTCCCTTATAAAACTCTTAGGAACACACAGCCTGTTTCCTTTGAAAAGAAACCCATCTTGTAACTGGTACTGATTTGAAACTCCCTTCTTGCACTCATTATAGACTAGTGTAAAGTCCAGATCTCCATCGTACAGTTCCTTTATCAACTCAAAACCCATAATCCGAGAATCCAGAATAGAGATCAAAGAATATCTCCTTGAGAGTGCATCTGCCACCACATTTACTTTTCCAGCTTTGTATTTTGACACAAATGAGAAATATTGTAGAAAATCCACCCATTTTAGCATGCCTACTGTTAAGTTTTGCTGGTTGTTAATGAACTTCAATGATTCATGATCAGAATGGAGAACAAACTGTCCTGGCCTCAAGTAATGTTCCCAATGATCAAGAGCTCTCACAATCGCATAAAACTCCTTATCATATGTTGAGTAATTCTTTCTAGCTCTCGTAAACTTCTCACTGAAATAAGCAATAGGACGTTGTCCTTGGACAAGAACAGCCCCTATCCCAACTCCACTAGCATCACATTCCACCTCAAACACCTGATTAAAATCTGGAAGTGCCAAAACAGGTGCTTCACACAGTTTCTGTTTCACCACTTCAAATGCCTTTTGTGCAGCCACGCTCCATTCAAATTTATCTTTCTTCAAACACTCAGTAATTGGAGCCATGATAGTACTGAAATTCTTCACAAACCGTCTATAAAAAGAAGCAAGGCCATGAAAACTTCTCACATCAGATTGTGTAGTTGGAACTGGCCAACTCTTCATTGCTTCCACTTTGCTTTCATCCACTGAAATTCCGTCACCAAAAACAATATATCCCAAAAACACAACACTAGAAGTGAAGAATGAACACTTCTCAGGCTTAGCATAGAGTTGGTTTCTGCGTAATACCTCAAAAACCTCCCGTAGATGATGTGAATGATCTTCTTTGTTTTTGCTGTACACCAGTATATCATCAAAGTACACTACCACAAACTTCCCAATAAAGTTTCGTAGTACCTGATTCGTCAGCCTCATGAAGGTGCTAGGTGCATTAGATAAACCAAATGGCATGACTAACCATTTAAATAGCCCATTCTTCGTCTTGAATGCAGTCTTCCATTCATCTCCTTCCTTCATTCTGATCTGGTGATAACCACTTCTTAAATCAATCTTCGAAAATACATTTGATCCATTAAGCTCATCCAGCATATCATCCAATCTTGGAATAGGATAACGATACTTGATGGTTATCTTGTTGATAGCTCGACTGTCCACACACATCCTCATTGAGCCATCCTTCTTTGGAACAAGCAGAGCTGGAACAGAACAAGGGCTCATGCTTTCCCTTACATAACCTCTAGCAATCAGCTCCTGAACTTGTTTCTGCAATTTCGTAGCTTCCTCAGGATTACATCTATAAGCTGGACGGTTTGGTAAAGGTGCACCAGGAAACAAATCAATTTGGTGCTCAATACCTCTAATAGGAGGCAAACCAGGTGGTAAATCTTCAGAAAACACATCGATGTATTCTTTTATCAACTGCTGCATCATTGGATGTGTACTCATCACTTCTATTTTGTCATTTTTCTCAACCACCAGAAGTGCAAAAACCTCCTTTCCCGCGTCAAGCTTCCTCACAACCCGTGATTCTCCCAAGAAAAGACTTTCCCTACAGCTCTTTTCTGGTTCTGTTTTTTCAAACAGAGTAGGTACCAATGGTGCCAACGTGATATGCTTCTTATCCTTGTAAAAAGAATAAGTGTTCTTGTACCCATCGTGCATAGCTCTCCTATCAAACTCCCAAGGCCTCCCAAGTAACAGATGACAAGCATCCATTGGAATAACATCACAGAGTACCTTATCTTCATAGTTCTTTCCAATAGAAAATGAAACCAGAACTTGTTTTGATACCTGCAGTTTGCTGTCATTCAACCACTTCAGCTTGTATGGCTGCTTATGCTTTGTTGTAGGTAAACTCAGCTTTTCCACTAGAGTACTAGACGCCACATTTGCACAACTCCCACTGTCAATTATCAGATTGCAAACCTTCCCTTGAACTGTACAATGAGACTGGAATATATACTCTCGTTGTGCTTCTTCTATAATAGGAACGGAATGCAAAGCCCTTTGAATCACCAACAATTCTCCATGATCAGGTTGTTCAACGACCTCTTCCTCTTCATATTGAACTTTCTGATCTACCGCTGCCAAATCAAGAGATTCATGCTTCATCTCTTCTTCAATCTCCTGAATTTCTTGAATTGTCATAACTCTTCGATTAGGACACTCAGCCTAGAAATGCCCAAAACCTTGACACTTAAAGCACTTCTTCTTCATATTAAGGTCTGTAGGTGCTGCTGTAGCCTTTGAATCACCCTTCTTACTGCTGCTGCTAGCTTCACCCTTAACAGTCACCTTTGGATTGAAAGAAGAACCAGAATTGTATGATCTGGTGTATGGTTTCTTTCCCATCTTAATTTGCTTCTCCACCTTGATAGCAAGCTTCTTAACATCATCAAGAGTCCAGAAAGGTTGTAGCTCCACCTTAGATGCAATCTCTTCATTTAAACCATGCACAAAATGCACAATGGTTCTTTCTGGTGGCTCTTGAACATCACACCTTAACTGCAGAAGATCAAACTCCTTTGTATACTCTTCAATAGTACGCTTCTCTTGCTGCAAGTGTGTAAGTTTTAGGTACATATCTTGCTTGTAATCATCAGGTAAGAATCTCCTCTTCAAAAGCTTCTTTAGTTTCTCCCAAGACCTGATACGAGTCTTGCCTTCTCTAACACGCTGAGACTTAAGAGTATCCCACCAAAGGCTAGCATAACCTTTAAACCTCAAGGTAGCCACTTTAAACTTCTTCTCGTCGTCATATGTATTATATTCAAATGCCCTCTCCATAGATCTCAACCAATCAAAAAAGTCATCTGGATTCATATTACCTTCAAAATCAGGGAAATCCACTTTGAAGTCTTCTTCACGACGATGATGATGCTGCTACGGACGGTTGTCTCTTCTCCTTCTCCCACGTTCTATCTGAATACCATCATCATAATCAGAACCATGAGAAGAACCCCCACCTTCATCAGAAGACGAAATATCTTCCACAACCCTTCATCTCCTTGGCTGCTCTTGCATATTCACGCCGTTGAAGGCCTGAACCATCTCCCGCATCTGCTGCCTTAAATCCGCCATCTCTCTGCCAATACGCTCAGCGTATGCTTGGTCGAGAGTCAATCCTCTAGGAGCATCCATGATAAAAATATAAAACAGAGGATAAATGATAACCTTTCACTCCAGCAACCTGGGTCGCTCTGATACCAATTTGATGCGTGTAGTAGGAAGCGTTAGGAGTGAAATGAGATGAGACTGTAACAGGACATCTTTGACACCGAATTAACGCGTGTTTTAGGCTGCGAAGGTTCCTGAAACAGGTCTGAACACAAGACGAACGTAACCGGATAGATAGGAAGATACAGGATCACCACAACTCGTAAAGCCAAAGCACCGGAGCTGATAAAGAAACCCGCTGAGCTAGCACCACACCTGGAAAAAGTTGCCACCACCAAGTGATAAAGCCAAAGCACCGGAGCTGATAAAGAAACCCGATGAGCTTCCACTCGTTTTCTGATCTTCATTGATCAATATGAGCCTCAATATATAGAGGAAATACAATAAAAATGTTCATAAAAGCTACTCTACATGCAGAAGACATAGAAGAAACAAATTCAAACTCTAATTTGCATGAAGGAGAGAGAAACAGACTGAAATAAATGATGTGTTGACTGTGGACGAAAATAACTCTTCATGTGTTGTTTTCTGGCAGATTATCAGCAGATAATTGGCAGAGCAATGGCAGATAAATATCCAGCATATAATTGGCAGAGCAATGGCAGATAAATATCCAGCAGACCAATGGCAGACCAATAGCAAACCAATAGCAAACTGATGATTACTGAACCAGAAACAACAATGTGACAGCCAACCCATTTTGCTTCTCTTTTCCTTGGGTTGTTTCCTTGACTTGCACATCTGCTCCCGCATCAGGTGGAAACAATCAAAACAAAGGAGAATACTGAAAATATCTCCTTGGTGGCAAACAGAGCTGTAATAAGCAAGAAATCACTATCTTTACCTCCTCCTCCGGGTTTTGAGCCTCTGTTTCATGGTTTATCCAAGGAAGAGTACCAGATGGCCTTGCAATATATTTCACATGCTGATGAAACGAAAAGAAGACCACGAATAGAAAGAGTGTAACAATCAATTGCTAACAAAGCTTCGGAGGCAGAGTTCCAGTTACCAAAGATCTCTCACGACATCAACAAAGGCAAGGGATATGTCTTTGGTTTTGAGGATATGAGTGTGAAGATCCGAAGAGACAAAGAGGGTAATGGGAAACAAATAATGTTAGAACCAGGCAGATCAAAAAACATATTCTTTAAACCAGAAGCTTCGACGCCTAACTTAGAATCTTTTCCTCCTGAGCTTTGGAGACCAATGGTTTCTTAGGTTGGAACTGCTTCGACAGCTTCACCTTCGAGACTCTCCAACTCAGCAAGAAAAGTTTGACGTAGGCCACGATCTTGGCAGAGGAAATTTTCACAGGGGAAGAACGCAAATTATAAGGAGGCGGAATGGAATCAAAGTCTGGCTGAGTTTCAAGCTAATGAAGTAGGAACAAGTTTGAAACAGAAAAACAGAGAACTTGGAGAACTCTGTTTTCAAATCTCCAAAACCTTCAAAAGTTAAGGTGGCTTCCGTTATGAAGCCGCTGCAATTCCAATGAGTATAGTAAGCTGGAACTGTCAGGGTGCGGGGAACACTTGGACAGTTCAACGGTTATGGGGAATGCGACAAAAGCAATTCCCAGATTTTCTTTTCCTCATGGAGACGAAACAAAAATTTGGTTACCTGGAAAATTTACAAAAGTCTTTGGGATACGATAAAATGGTGACACTAGAATCGGTTGGGCTCAGAGAGGGTTTGTCTTTGTTTTGGAAGGAATGTTACAAAGTTGAGATCTTAGAGGCTGATAAGAACATCATCGATTGTAAGGTGCAGTTGGGGTCCATTCGATTCTTGTTAACGTGTGTGTACAGTGAACCTAATCAAGGGTTACGAAAAAGAGTGTGGGATCGTATGTCTGCAATTGGTTCAAATAGAGATGAAGCTTGGATTGTGGCTGGTGATTTAAATGAGCTTCTTAACAACTCTGAGAAGCTAGTAGGTCCAACACGAAGTGAACCGACTTTCTGGGACTTTCGAAACATGGTGCAAAACTGTAAACTAATAGAGATCAATAGCTCGGGTAATACCCTATCTTGGGGAGGTTGGAGGGATCAGCTTTGGATCCATTGCCGTTTAGACAAAGCTTTTGGTAATGATAGTTGGTTAAATTGTTCCCAAATTCTCATGTTACATATGAGGAATTATGGGCATCGGATCATCGGCCTATTCATATATCTTTTGCTAGAGGAGAAGGAGAGCAACAAAATGTCGTTTCTTTTTTGATACAGGATGTTTGAACAAACCTGGGTTTGAGGAGGCTGTTAAAAGAGGATGGGAAGGTGTTAATGAGGACACATGCATCTCTTTCTCTAACGGAATCTCTCGATGTAGAAAAGAAATTGCAAAATGGAAAAGGGTCTCCAATGTGAATTCAAAAACAGAGATACAGTGTTTACATCAGATTTGTAGACGGAGGTAAGCTAAGGTGCAACCGGATTATATCACTATGCAGACCACTAAGAAGGAACTTGCTAAAGCATATCTGGAAGAAGAAGCTTTCTGGAAACAGCAAAGCCGTGAACAATGGTTAAGAGAAGGTGATAAGAATACAACATATTTTCACAATTGTATGAAACATAAGCGAGCCAAAAATAGAATTCAGGTTCTTTCGGATGATAGTGGTCGAGAGCATTATGCAGAGGGATCAAAAAGTCAGATTGCACTTGCATATTTCAGAGACATCTTTAAAAGTTCCAACCCAGTGGATTTCGATGAGGTCTTTAAAGGTTTTCAAGCGAAAGTAACAGAGGAGATGAATCGAGCGTTAACGGTTTCGATCTCAGAGTGTGAAATTAAACGTGCAGTATTCTCTTTGAAGTGTGGCAGCTCTCCAGGAGCTGATAGTTTCACAGGTTTTTTCTACCAACGGTTCTGGCATATTGTTGGTCCGCGGTTCACTAAAGAAATCCAAAGATTTTTCAATGAAGGGTTCTTTTCGGAAGAGTGGAATTTCACGCAGATTTGCTTGCTCCCTAAGGTCACTGTCCCTACAAAGATGACGGAGCTACGTCCAATAAGCTTATGTTCTGTACATTACAAAATCATATCGAAAGTTTTGTGCGAAAGGTTAAAAAGGTTTTTACCAACACTTGTCTCAGAAACACAAGGAGCTTTTGTTGCTGGTCATTTAATCACTGATAATATACTCGTTGCTCATGAGATGGTGCATGCCTTAAGAACACACTCAACTATCTCTAAAGGTTTTATGGCGGTCAAGACGGACATGTCTAAAGCATATGACCGAGTTGAATGGAATTTTCTTGAGGAGCTTATGCGACGAATGGGATTTGCTGAACGCTGGATTGCTTGGATCATGGTTTGTGTATCTACGGTTTCCTATACGGTTTTATTGAATGGTAAAGCGCAAGGTTTAGTCAAACCAGAAAGAGGTATTAGCCAAGGGGATCCACTTTCACCCTTTTTATTTATTCTTTGTGCCGAGGCTTTGGTCCATGTTCTTAATAGATTAGAAGCAGCTGGGAGATTAAAAGGCATCAGGTTTGAAGACACAGGTCCATCGGTTCATCATTTGCCATTAGCCGATGATAGTTTGATGGTGTGTAAAGCTACAAAGGACCAAAGTGAGGAGCTAATGGGTTGTCTATTGACTTATGGAGCAGCCTCTGGTCAAGTCATCAATAAGAGCAAATAGTCAATTTTCTTCGGATCGGATGTTGAGGAAAGCTGTAAAACAGAGGTGAAATGTGCCTTAGGTATCGATTCAGAGGGAGGAGAAGGTTCTTATTTGGGGCCGCCAGAATGTTTCTCGGGTTCAAAACAAAAACTCTTGGATTTTGTTAGAGAGAAATTGCAGTCTCGGTTACATGGATGGTTTTCCAAATCTCTATCTCAAGGGGGTAAAGAGGTGTTGTTGAAATCTATAGCGATGGCCATACCCGTATACGTGATGTCTTGTTTTAAACTACCCAAGCAGCTATGTGAGAAGTTAACGAGTGTCATGATGGAGTTTTGGTGGGGTAATCAAAGTCAACGCAAGAAGATACCATGGATGGCATGGCGTAAGTTATGCAAAGCTAAAGCACATGGGGGACTCGGGTTTCGGGATATTAGTCGGTTTAATCAAGCTTTATTAGCAAAACAAGCTTGGAGAGTTATGTCAAAACCTCAAACATTGGTTTCTCAAGTGTTGCAAAGTCGTTATTTAGAGCATGGTAATTTTCTGGAATCGGGAGTAGGATTAAGGCCATCTTTTTCGTGGAGAAGTATCACTCATGGGAGAGAATTGCTTAAGAAAGGTTTGGTGAAAAAGATTGGGAATGGACAAGACACGTTTGTATGGTCTGAAAAGTGGGTTTTAGCTGAGCAACCATGGCCTCCAATAAGTTTACCAAGAGACAAAAATATTATGCTAAAGATCTGTGATTTAGTAAACCCAGTGATGAGAAGCTGGAACCAGAGTGAAGTACGTCGTTTGATCGTTGAACAAGATGCAAAAAGAATTTTGTCGATGCGAATTGGAATGGGCTGCAGGGATAGTTATATATGGGGTTTTTCAAACAATGGAGTATATATGGTGAAAAGTGGATATGATCTTTTAGAATCACTGCCGGAGAATCAAGAAGAAGGAACACATGTATTAGCGTCGATCGAGCAAAAGCTATGGTCAAAAATCTGGAGTGTACAAACAACCCCAAAGATTAAGCATTTTTGTGGAGAATGTTAGTAGGAGCCTTAGCAGTGGGAGATCGTTTAATATCCAGAGGTATCAATCTAGATCTGAGATGCAAAGTATGTGGCAGGCAAATGGAAACTATCTGCCATACTCTCTTCCATTGTTCTATGGCTCGACGAATATGGGAGTTATCGGAGGTACCGGGACCTAGTCAAGGCTTCTCTACTAACTCTGTTTTCCTTAACCTTTATCATCTAGTACATGTATTAGAGGATACGCGTGTGGCCTCAAATACGAAACAAGCCATTCCATGGCTCTTTTGGCAGATTTGGAAGACACAAAATGCGATTATATTCGAGAAAACAAGGTTTGAGGAACACTCGGTCGTAGATAAGGCACGTGAGGAAGCAATGATTTGGTTAGAATTGCAAAAGATGGATACGGGTGAATGTGATGGAAATCAAAGTTACGAAAGAGCTAAAGAAACCGTATGGACAAAGCCGAGATTAGGGCTCATCAAATGTAACTTGAGTTGCTCATGGAGGAATGCATCAGTGAATTGTGGAGCTGCATGGATATCACGAAATCATACAGGAGAGGTGATTTATCATAGTCGGAGAGCTTATTCCTTTGTTCAATCCAAGCTGGAGGCCGAGTTAATGAGTTTTTGATGGGCGATAGAATGTATGCGTAATTTGAGACAGAGAAGGGTAATCTTTGAGTCGGTGTCAACACAAGCGGTTCATTGTATTACTCATCCTGAAGATTGTCCTCATTTTCAAGTGTTGCTATCAGAAATCAAAGCATACCTAAGTGAGCTAGAGTTTTGGTCACTCGAAATTATTGTCTATCAAGCAAACAAACCAGCTTTTGAAATGGCGAAGAGTGTTACTAGAGATAACCGGAATCAATCCTACGTTGCAAATGGTGGACCAGATTGGCTTAAAGGTTTGTTATTACAAGAAGAACGAAGTGGTTCACGTTAGTTATGTGTGTAAGACATCGACTTTCCCTAATGGGTGAGGCATGTTTGTTGAAGCTTTCTATGTTTTTACATATGTTTGCTCTGTTTTTAATTTCTCTCAGTTTCAGAACTTTGTTTCGTGTGAAATGTTTTGTTTCCTTTTTAAAATAATAATCCGAGTTTAAAAAAAAAAGTATGGTTAGGATCAACTCGAATTGCTTTAAATGTGGCCTGCCACCATTCGTTGGCTTCCTCCGTGAGATGATAAGAAGCGAAGCTGACCCGTTGCGTTTTGGTATCTCCTGATAAGCGAAGTATTTTGTTTCGTTGCTTATCCATTCCATCGGATCTTCGCCATTGAAACGTGGAAATTCCAACTAAACGTAATGGTGAGGAGCCATAGCCAGTGTTGGAGCAAATGGGTTATGTGCTCGCCACGGTGGACCGACTGTGGGCTCCCTTCTGGTCTATGATTTTCTTGATGAGTACTAGAGCCAACCTTGCGGTTGTTGGTCATAATCTCCATCATCCGGTTTATGGGGTTTTCTAACATACAGTTAAAAGAAATTTCTAGTTCGTGGAACTTATCGGCTATACCGGTTTTTATATTCTGGAGCTCGTCTTGAACCATTATCATCGATCCTATCTTGTTTGTTAGCCATTGAAATCTTCCGAAGTCTGAGTCAAGACCAACTGTTTTTGTATTTGTTTTTCTTGGTGGAATGATTGGGGGTAAAAAAATTTCGAACAAAAACCAATGCATCAGACCAATTGATAGTCCCAACTTATGGCATAAGAATAAGAATACGTTGAACACTTTTGTTTGGCAAATAAAATTGTCTATTTTTGGCTTTTTCTTTCATTTAAATAGATTCAAGAACAAAGAGGTTGTAGCCATAACTCCTACAAACAACAGAAATGGATCCTAAACATAGGAATAAGCAAAATTCTCGTCCCGTCTCGTTCCAGTCCCGGTCCCATATTTCCGTTCTATATGGGAATGTATTCCCATATGGTACAAGCTTTCGTTTTTTGTTAAGGGACGGGACGGAAACGAGAATTTCTGAAGTCCCATTTGGGACAAATTATATACCAAGTACGTAATATTATATAAATTAGAGAAAATACACAAATTAACAACAGAAAAAAAAAATTAGGTATATAACATTGATAATTTAAAAATTAAGTAGCTAGGCGAGAAAGTTAAAATTGAACCATAAATATCCTTATCATTTTGATTAATTACACAAAATTTCATTGATCTAAAAACTCTTTTCCGACGTAATATGCCGGCTACACTGTTCATCAATCGTCCGACGATACTGTTCATTCGAGGTCAAAAACACTATTCATCACCGAATAACGTAAAATAGTATGTGATTTTAGTGGATAAATATTTGATTACCATGCTAACTAATATGGTATCGCAATAATTTTATATATCATGTGTTAAATGCATGTTACTCGTGTTAAGCCAGTTAGCGTATCATAAAAAATATGAAATATCAACGTAAAATTTTAAGTTAATGTTTTTTTATTTATGTACATATCAGTTTAATAAAAAAGATTAGTCTCTCTCTTACATAATTAACACGATAACAATTATAATAACATATTATATAGAATGATAACACACAAATAATAATATATGATACATTTAACGTCATAACATATCAAATACATGAATAATATTTGTATTAACGTGATAAGATAGTAAATGTACAGATAATATTTATATTAAAATTTCATTTATAAAGTTTATATGATATATTGAATATTTTAATACGCTATAAGTAAATTTAACTTATTATTAATTTTATTTCTCGTTATCCTTCTATATATCTCGATATTATATTAAAACATTAATTTACATATTTATATTTTATTTATATTTTGTATGTAATAATTGATTTGACACGAGAAAATGGTTTTAATACATATTATGTAAATGTATCGATATATAATATTATTTACCATGTTAATCCAATAGGTGTGGGAGTCGAAACTCGCACAACCAAAACTTGTAAAGAGATTTAGAGATTCGACAAACTTCTATGTAAAGAAACCAAGAAACCGAGATCCAAAGATGGAGATTTTATTCAAGCTGTTTCGAAAACTGTTTGTAAAGTAATAAGCGTTTAGCTAGGTCAATTTTTCGGATCCCCTTTTTTAAGAGGTACATCGTGTATTTATATGCAAAAATAGTCGGTTAGACCTTTTCCTAAAGGATAAAGGAGAACTTCCTTATTCTTCGGAATTTCTTTTCTCTGATTCAGATGCGGGCTTCTTCCTTTGCCTTGTTGCCTCGACCCGAAAAGGTATTGGGCTGGTTACTTTGCCGGGTCATCGATGGGCCGGCTCGTCGCCTATCTCGCTTGCTCCTCCCAACGCTGAACCAGAAGGAGTTGTTGTCGTCGGCTCGTCATATTACCACCTTAACACCGAACCAGAGAAAAAGCTCATCACCATTCCTCAATGCCGAGCCGAAGGAGGATTGGCTCGTCGCCTTTCCTTTTCACCGAGCCAAAGAGAGATTGGTTCATATCCAAGTGTTCGGCTCGTCACTGAGTTGTGGTTTACCAACATGTTGGCTCGTCACCGTTTGTTGGTTCGCCAACATGTTGTTTCGTCACCGTTTGTTGGTTCGCCAACATGTTGGCTCGTCACCGTTTGTTGGTTTGCTGCCTAGCCAAGATGTTGGCTCGTCACTCCTTTCTTCATGCCTAGCCAAGATGTTGGCTCGTCACTCCTTTCTTCATGCCTAGCCAAACGTTGGCTCATCACTCACTTCTTCATGCCTAGCCAAATGTTTGCTCGTCACTGCTTCTTCCTGCTGCCGAGCCAACAGGAGCGTTGGCTCGTCATTCCTTCCTGCTGCCTAGCCAAGATGTTGGCTCGTCTCCATTTCTTCCTTGCTACCGAGCCAAGTCTGGCTCGTCACCATCTTTCTCTACTTAGCCAAGTGTTGGCTCGTCATCGTTTCTTCACGTCTAGCCAAGATGTTGGCTCGTCGCCTGCTTTCTCCTTGTTACCTAGCCAAAATGTTGGTTCGCCGCTTAGCCAAACATTGGCTCGTCATTGCTTGCTTCTGCCGCCGAGCCAAGAGTTTGTGCTTGCTTGGCTAGCACTTTCTCCATACTTAGTCTTATCAGCAGTTGATCTCGACGAGGTGAAAACTGACCCCAACAGTTAGCCCCCCAGCTCGGTAGTATTATTAATAATAGTGACGAGGTGAGAAGTCAAGATCGAGATCAACTATCTTTGGGCTACCGAGCCAGATTTGAGATGAAGTTGTCACCCGGGCATTGACACATGCCGAGCCAAACTGATAGTGTTACCGAGGCGTTTTATTTCCGAGCCAACACTGGAGTATCTTATCGCCGAGCCGACTCCTTGACGTGCTGCCAATTCGTTTTCAATTGCATTGCCGAGCCACTTTGGCATGTGACATTCATTTTTCATTGTGCCGAACCGACACCTTTATCATGTTGCCGAGCCAACTTATCACTCACATGACCGAGCTATTTGGCTCGTCGTCGTTGTAATGCTTAGACTGCCATTCTGCCGAGCCATCCTCTCCTGATGTGTCGCCGAACCATCCCAATAAGTCTAATTCGTCTTTGGCTCGTCGGAAATATTGGCTCGAAGTATCTCTGTTCATGATTACAACTTTGTTGGGAACTGTAAGCGTTTCGCATGTTCCCGAGGCTGCGTGGCGTCACGCGCTGTGATTCCATGCTTATTTATATTTAGATCTTTGCCTCACTCCTCATAACTCCTCTTCATTTCCGAAAAATCAGGTAGCTCTCTTCTCTCTCCTCTTTTCTCTCTTTTTTGTTTAAGTAGTTGGCTAGGTTTTCATCGATCCTCCTGTTCCGCCGCCGCCACTATTAAATTTTCCGATCCATCTTCAAACGTTGCTCGGCGTCTCCTTGCACTTTCCGATCCATCTTCGAACGCGTCCGGCGAGTGCTTGAATTTTCCGATCCAACTTCATCCGGGTCGATTTCTCCTTGATCTCCCGTCTCCGAGCCGAGATTCATCACATTTAAGTGTTTCCGAGCCAAAAAAACCCCTCCAATTCTTTCCAAGTATCAGTTTGACTTCGAGCCGAAATATCAATGTCGCATATCACCGAGCTGGAAGATTCTATTGGTTCGGCAACTTCTGCTTCACTGCTGGGTCGCAAGATGGTATTATCTCCGGAGGTTTCCGAGCCAGCTGAGCCTAGTTCTCCACAGGGTCGACTGCAGATTGTTGTCCCGTCTTTGGTTGACGAGGCTATTGATGCCGAGGCGGATGCCGAAGCAGCTCTGGTACAAAAGGCTCTCGAAGAGTTTAAAGCCGAGCCGACAGAATATGTTATTGACGAGGCGGAAAAAATGCGTTTGGAGAGATTGTTTGCGAGCCACCAGGCTAGCACGTCGACGAGGCGAAAGCCTAAGAAAAAAGCTCCAAAGAGACGACTCGACCCACCTGGTTCGTCTTTATGCACTGCTGAATCTTTGGAGGCACTGAGGCATCGTTTTAATATCTCGGAGGATGTAGATCTGATTGTTTCGGCCTCAACAGACCGAGCTGAATCTCCACCGCCTGGGTATTTCACTCTCTATGAGAGTTTCTTCTACGGTTGTCTACTCTGGTTTCCGATTCCCAGCTTGATCATCCGTTTCCTATACAAACATGGGTTAGCACCGAGCCAAGTCACGCCTCGTGGGATGCGTCACTTAGTTGGGATTCTGGTTCGGAGCTACGAGTGTGATGTGACGGTTCGCATCTCCCATCTTCGGCAGTTCCTCGAATTTCGAAAGATTAAGAATTCCCGAGCCTACTACATCTCCAATAAGAAGCAAAAAAAATAATCGAAGGCTTCCGAAGCAAGGATGGCGAATGGGGACACTATTTCTTCTTTGTTCCCATTAATGATGCTACGGTAGAAGCCGAAAGCATCCATTACGTCAAGTCAGAGTGGGGAGATATTGGTGGGCGAGCCGTAGACCCTTCAGGAGATTTACTAAGTTTTGCTTTGTAGCGAGCTGACCACCATTTTCTTCTGTGTCTTTGCAGTTCGGCAGATTCTACCACGCTTCCCAGAAGACACGCTTACGCTTCGGAATACACTTGCCGCTAGGAAGTGCCATTGGGAAAGACATTTTTCCCTAAGAAGAGTCGAAAAGGCCCGAGCTATTTTCGCCGGTGTCGAAGTGTCTGACAGCTCGGAGTCTGAATCTTCATTACCAAGTCCTCCGAGGAGTAATATGGGAAAAAGATTGACGATCCGTGATAAACAAGCTTTGAAGGAAAAGGAGGAAAGAGAGGCAGCCAGCCGAGCCAACGAAGCGGCCGCAGCAATTGAAGCACCCGCCGAGCCGGTCGCCGAGATACCTGACCAAACTATGACCGAGACCGAGGTTCATCCTTCTACCGAGCCACCAGCTCTTGCCATCGAAGCTCGAGAAATAGTTTCGGCTCTTGTTTCGGTTGTCAGACCCTCCTCTTCAACACTGTCCCAGCACAGAGAAGGCAAGAAATCTTCTGGCAAACGCCCTGCCTCCGAGGCCGATAAAGAGAGATCCAAGGGGAAGCAGGAAAAAAGAAAACGCCATAAGCCTTTCGAACCGACTTCTGTCGAGCCGGAGCCTGCGTCATTTAGGCATGAGGGATCCGAGCCAATATGCAACGACGAGGCAGCTTCAGCGACACTCTTCTCGCAAGTTCGTTGCTCAGGGGACAGATTGCCTCCCCTTGACATTTTATCGCACAGCGACCTGTACGCCGACATGTCGCTTCGAGGCACTAATGTATTTTTCAGGGAATATATGCCTTCTTGTTATTGTAGAGAAACTAAGTGCTAACCGTTTTCCCTTTGATCAGTTTGTTGCGTCTATCAACAAGATGGTTGCCGCTTTCGAAAAGGATGTAAGGAAGGACAGGCGTCGGATCGAAGATGCTCAAAAAGATGCATCTTTCTTAAAGAACAAACTTGCCGAACTGGAGAGTAGGCATACCGCCGAGCTAGCGACCGCTGCAGCTCGGATTGAAGCTCTTGAAAAGGAAAAGGCGTTTCTTAAGGAAGAGTGGAACAAGGCCGGTGATTTGGCTATGAGGATAGATCGCTCGAAGCAGAAGAAAGCTGCTGAAATCGAATCCTTAAAGAGGCAAATCACTGCCGCAAATGCCTTGCGCGAGGCGGACATGAAGAAGGCGCAGAAGGCGGCGAGGCAGGAGATGTCCGAGAGATTTCAGGGGCGGCTCGCTAAGATTGAGAAGAAAGTTGACGAGCTACGAGAGGCGAAAGAGAAGGAGCTTGATCTGGCCCAGGTTGACGGTAACCTTCAGTTGCTCGAAATCCTGCAGAAAGAGGATGCGCCTGCCCTTGACTCCGAGGTGGCTAAACTGACAGGCTGGAGAGCTGATCTTGCCGAGGTGGCTGATGAATTTGAGAAGATTGAGGCCGAGCTGAAGAAAGACCTAATGCTCTCACCTGTTTCTCCGGATTCCGTAGACACTCTCCTGGGTACCGAACCAATAGAGAATGCAGCAGCAATAGTCGGAGTTGCAGACTTTGCGGGCTCGAATGTTGGCACTCCGGGGATTGCCGATCTTGCCGCTGAGAAGCCTTTCGAGCCGGATCTTCGTCGATGATCCTTTTTTTTCTTTATAACTCAAGAACTCTCTTTTACTTGGTATTGTTGAGAACAAGTGCCTGGATGGCTTTATCCACTTTTTGTGTTAATTTTGCTAAGTCTTGTAACGTTTGCCGGGCGTTGGTATGAACTCTCTTATCTCTTGCTGGAAATATCTATGTTCTCGTTCGTCTTTTTGATGCGATATCGCGAACCATCTGTTATTAGTAAAGAATATGGTGACTTTTTAGTGTCAGTTTAGGGGTTGCGGTGTTCCGGCTTACATTCCCGTTCATTTGACAGTGAAGCATGTTTAAGATCTCATACTAACTTTTTAGGTTTAGTATTATGTTTCTGAGATGTTTATGACCAGTGTACCAAGAGGTGTTTACTGGGTTTCAGAGTTTAGTTTGAGTGTTAAGACTTGCGAGTTTTTGACTTACGGGTCCCTCTCAAAGATAAATTTGTAAGAATATCGTCCAGGATATACCTTTCGGATATTAGATTAGGATATACCCAACCGGAATTTGTATAGCGCGCTTTTATACCCGTAAGAGGGTGTTGAGAACCCTATCCCGTATAGAGATAGTGGTCAAAATCCATAAAGGATGTGGTTGTCCGTCTGTTGTGGCCAGGAACAGACGAGGTGATAGAATATCTGTGAAAGATGTAATGTTGTGAATCGTGTAGACTAAGTCGAAGCAAGTTGTGTTTGAAAGAGTTTAAACTGTTGTTTGAAAAGTGTGATACGAGGTATGGGAGTATACCTGTATACGTACCCACTCCCCCCCTTTTTTTAAGGAGGGGGACAACTGAACCCATCCGAAGACGAGCTGCCTACGTACCCTTTTCAGGGATCAAGTCATCCCGTAGTTCATATGACGATGTTGGGGTCAACCTGTTGGATCGTTGGTTGATGCTGAGCCAGAGAGTTTGGCTCGTCGCCTCTTCTCCTTGATGTCTGGCCAAACATTGGCTCGTTGCTCACTTCTTCGTGCCTAGCCAAACGTTGGGTCGTCACTGCTTCTTCTACCGCCTAGCCAAGATGTTGGCTCGTCTCTTGCTTCTTCTACTGCCTAGCCAAGATGTTGGCTCGTCTCTTGCTTTTTCTACTGCCTAGCCAAGATGTTGGCTCGTCTCTTGCTTCTTCTACTACTGTGAGAGTCGAAATCAACACAATTAGAATTTGTCGGAGGTTTGTTAAGGGGGATGAAATTTCTGCGGATGAACCACGAACGGAGAGATCCAAAGATGGTTTTTATTAAGCTGTGTCGAAAAGCTTTCGTACAAGAGTTTGAGAGCAAAAAAGTCTAGGGTTTTTTGCTAAGTAAATTGCGGATCCCTTTTTCAAAGGATGTACATAGATATATATATTAGTTTGAGTCGGCCAGGTCAATCCTAAAGGGATAAGGAAAACTTCCTAATCCTTTGGGATTTCCTTTTTAGCGAAGTCGGCTTGACTTCGTGGGCCTCTGTATCGTTGTAGGCCGAAGATGGGCTTGTTGTCTTCGTATAGAAATGACTTCGGCCGCGTCATCTTCTGGCTTCGTGTAGACTTGATTTCGGCCAGACAGTTTCGTATGGAAATGACTTCGGCCGGACAGCTCCGTATGGGAATGACTTCGGCCAGGATCGTCTTCGGCAACTCTGACTTCGGCCAGACAGCTCCGTATAGATTTGACTTCGGCAAGACAGTTTCGTATGGAAATGACTTCGGCCACCTCGTCTTCTGGCTTCGTATAGACTTGACTTCGGCCAGGCGACTTTGTATAGACTTCACTTCGGCAAGACAGTTTCGTATAGAAATGACTTCGGCCAGGCAACTTCGTATAGATTTGACTTCGCCAAGACAGTTTCGTATGGTTTTGACTTCGGCCAGACAGTTCGGCCGAAGTGGACTGCTTGGCCGAAGTGGACTGCTTGGCCGAAGTGGACAGCTTGGCCGAAGTGGACAGTTTGGCCGAAGTGGCCTGCTTGGCCGAAGTGGCCTGCTTGCCGAAGTCTCCAGTGCCGAAGTGGCTATGCTTGCCGAAGTCTCCTTTGCCGAAATGGCTAGGCTTGCCGAAGTCTCCTTTGTCGAAGTGAGCTAGGCCTGCCGAAGTCTCTTTTGCCGAAGTCTCCAGTGCCGAAGTGGCTATGCTTGCCGAAGTCTCCTTTGCCGAAATGGCTAGGCTTGCCGAAGTCTCCTTTGTCGAAGTGAGCTAGGCCTGCCGAAGTCTCTTTTGCCGAAGCCTCCATGCCGAAGCGACGCTTCCTTCAAGGTTTGCCTAAGTGGAGACAAGACTTGCCTAAGTGGAGACAAAACTTGCCTAAGCCTCCTTCTTTGCCGAAATGAAGCTTTCTTGGCCGAAACTGGAGCTGCTTTGGCTAGAATGGCCTCTCTTGTGCCTAAGTGGGCTTGCACAGGAATGACTTAGGCGTAATTCCGGCCTTGTCCGATTCTTCGTATCTTCACACTTAGCCATGTTCCCATTGATCACAGCTGGGTGGGTTTTGACACTGAGTCCGTTGTTCTTGAAATCTGCCAGGCTCTCTGTCTTCAGACTGATAATCCTTTTTTCCAGTAGAAATTTCTTCACTCAACTGTGTTCTGGCACAGCTTCCAATGTATGATGACATCATCTTTTGCTTTATGAGCCTATATATGCTCCCCTTCTCCTCACCTCCTCTTCACTTCTTCACTTCTCAAAAATCTCAAGGTAACTTCTCTCCTCCCTTCTCTGTCCCTCTCTTGAAGATTTTTTTTTAGGTTGTTTTGTTGTTTTTTTTTGTCTCTGAGATTGTTTTCGGCCGAAGTCTTCTCTGTCGAAGTAGTCTTTTGCCGAGGTGGTGCTCAGCCGAAATCCTTTTTCGCCGAAGCAATTTCCTTTGCTGGGCGAAATGGAGAGTCCTTTTAATGTTAAAATCGAGATGGAGAATTGGAGTTCCGATTGTGCTATGATGAAGCAAGACGCGAGCCTTCGGGCGTGTTCTTCAACACGGCGAGTTTCTAAGGGCACATATAAGCATGAGGCGCCTGATCCACCAGGATCTACTCTATCCACTGCTGAGTCTTTGGAGACCCTTAGGCATCGTTTCAACATTTTCGAAGAAATTGACTTCATCCTTCCATTGCCATCGGATCGGGCCAGTGAGCCCCAAAAGGGTTTTTCACCTTGTACGAGAGTTGTTTCTACATGTGCTTCATATGGTTCCCAATACCGGGGGTCATCCTTGGGTATCTGTGGAAACATAGGCTGGCTCTGGCGCAAATAACTCCGCGGGGAATTCGACACTTGGTTGGGATCGTGGTCCGCAGCTTCGAGTGTGGCGAAGAAATCACCGTGGATCACTTGTTGAACCTGCTATCCTTCCGGACATTTCGCTCCAAGGATTCGCTTCTTTACTCCCTTTCGAACAAAGCTCACCGCCGAATTATCGGTGGATTCCCAAGTAAAGACAAATATTGGGAGGATTATTTCTTCTTTGTGCCCATCTCCGAGGCTTCGGTTGGTGCAGATTGGGTTAACAAAATTAGGACCACATGGAGAAAAATCGGTAGCTGATCCATAGCTTTACGAGCTCATCTGTCTTATCGAACATGTCATGATTTTCTGCTTTGTTTGTTGGTTTTGTAGTTCCTAATCCACTTCCGACGTGCCCTCCGAACATAATTACGCTTCGTGAGACTCTAGCTTCCGGTGAGTGCGACTGGCAAGGAGATTTTACTCTTGAGAGAGTAGAGAGAGCGCGGGCACGATACTTTGGGTATTATTCTCCGAGTTCGACTCCCTCGTGTTCTTCTAACAGTACGAAGAGAACCATGGGGAAAAGACCATCTGTTCGCGAAAGGATGGAGTCCGAAAGCCGTGCCGCGATGGAGCAGGCAGAGGTCGGCCGAACCAAGATTTCCGCAGAGCAGCTAAGTGCTGCCCTTGTTTTTCCCTCGGGCGACGTATCCGTTGAACCGTCCGTGCTGGCTCCATCGATCCCCATCGTGAAAGAGGTCGTGCTGGGTCTTGGGCGATTGGAACCGCCTCCGGCTCATCGTAGGAAGGGCAAGGCTGCGGCTACAAGTGAGGATACCGATCAAGTGAGGCCAGTCCGGAGACGTGTCCCGGCAAAGGCTGACGGAGGGAAAGATCCGCGAAAGGATGAGGCTCCTGGACGAAAAAGGCGTAACGCATTGGTTAATAGTGCCGCCGAGCACGAGCTGCCCTCGCAACCTGTATCTCAGACGTTTGCTTCTGAAATGTTTTGTGACGATGCGTCGGCCTCGGCCACTCTCTTCTCCAAGATTCTCTCCAAGGGGGAATGCTTTCCTCCTCCTGATACTCTATCCCGGAGTAAGCCATATGCCGAAATGTCTCGCCGTGGTGCTAAGGTAGTTCGCGTCGACCTCCTTTTTTTTGTATCCTGTTGAAAATGCGATGCCTGATCTCTCTTTTTCTCTTCGTTCAGTTCGTGGCCTCTATTAACAAGATGACGTCCGGTTATGAGGCGGACGTCCGTAAGAATGCGAGGAGGGCCGAGCATGCACGGAAACTGGCCGAAGGGCTTCACTCGAAGCTTGCCAAAGCCGAATGTGAGCGCGATGCTGCGATGGAGATAGCATCGAAATGGAAGGAAGACTTGGAATCCTATCGGGTCCAGCAAGAGGCTCAAGTGGCCGAGCTCCAGCGGATGTTGAGCTCGGAGAGGGCCATGACCGACAAGAAGGTTGAGAGGGCTAGGAAGGGGGCGATACGCGGACTGGCCGAGAAATTTCGATCTAAAGTCGACCGAGCCAAGGAGAAGATCAAGATCTTGGGAGAATCGTCGAAGAACAGCGTCGTCGATCTTGCCCAAGTTGACGGGAACCTTGAACTCCTTGCGCTGCTCCGCGGTGACAACCACCTTCGCTGGATGCCGAAACTGAGAAACTCGAGGGATGGAGAGCAAGGTACGCTGGTGCTGATGACGAGTTCGATCAGTTGGTCGCCTCGCTGGGGAGCGACCTAGTGGTCTCGCCGATCTCGGAAGACTCGGCCGATGTCGCGCTTGGTAACGAATCTGTTGAGGTGTTAGCGGCGGATGTCGGCGTTCGCGTATTCTCTGGATCCAACAGGGGTAAGCTTGGTTCGAACGAAGCCTCTGAATCCGAGACGACGGCTGAATCCTCTGATGATGAATAGGGTGCGTTTTTAATGGGTAAGGTATGATGATGATGGGGAACTGCCCAAGTCATCATTTTAATTATGCTTTGACGTTATTTGGATATGGTGCCTGGATGGCTTTATCCGTATTGACTCGTTATGTTTGCCTTGTGGCTTTAGCTTTGGTTGTGTCGTTTCTTTGTTGTCGAAACTTGTTGCTTGAATGGTAGTTTTTATCCAAGGTGGACTGATCGGTTTTGCTGCAGTTTGTGTTGGCGTTAATACCGATGATTCGTTTGTTTCGTTTGGAATGATTACGTCAGTGCAAGCATATTTGCTTTGATTATGAGCATAGGTGTTTTGACCAACGATTTGTCTGTTGGGTTTTCGGATGAACATTTCGGTTTACGGTTACGCTACCGTAAGCATATCCGCTCCGACAATGGACACGTAGTACTGTTGCGACCAACGATTCTATGTTGGGTTTAGGATGAACATTTCGGTTTACGGTTACGCTACCGTAAGCATATCCGCTCCGACAATGGACATGTAGTACTGTCAGGACCAACGATTTGGTTGTTGGGTTTTAAGATGAACATTTCGGTTTTACGGGTATGCTATCATAAGCATATCCGCTCCGACAATGGACACAGTTATTTATATAGCGCGCGCTTTTAATCCGCTAGGATGTAGTAGTTATATCCGCGAAGGATGTAGTAGTTCGTTGCTGTGGCCAGCAGCAGCGAGGGTGAAGAGAGATGCCTGTTTTAGTTAGGACTTTAAGTGATTCGTGAAAAGTGCGTATGTGGTGCCTGTTTCCGTTAAGGCTGTAGTAACTCGTGGAGGGCGTGATATGACGAAAATTGCTTCGAGAAGCGTGGATTAAGTAGACGCGGAGTTTGTTACAAAGGTGGGAGTATACGAGTATACGTACCCACTCCCCCCTTTTTTTTTAGGAGGGGGCAGCTGAAACCATCCGAAGATGAGCTGCCTACGTACCCTTTACAGGGATCAAGCCGCCACGTAGTTCATTTGAAGTATCCTAAGAATAGTACTTCTTGAGGTGCATTGCGTTCCACGATCTTGGTATTGGAACGTCAGACATGTTGGCGAGTTCGTACACGCCGGGTCGGACTACCTTCGTGATTTTGTAAGGTCCTTCCCAGTTTGCTCCGAGTTTGCCGGCGTTCTGCTCTGCAGTATTCTGGAAAACTTTCCGTAGGACCAGGTCTCCTTCATAGAATGGTCGATTTCGGACGTGAGAGTTGTAGTATTTTGCCGCTGCGTTCTGGTAATTCTGAATTCTGATCAAGGCTTGATCCCGTCTTTCGTCGATCAAGTCCAACTCATCAAGCATCAACAAGTGATTGAGTCCTTCCTGTTCTGGGAGTAGTCTTCGGCGGACTCCAGAAAAATTTATCTCAGGTGGAATGACGCATTCTGTCCCATAGACGAGAGCGAACGGAGTTTCGTTGGTTGCTCGTCGCGGTGTCGTTCTATGAGACCACAATACACCTTCCAGTTCATCGGCCCACCGGCCTTTCTTCTGGTCGAGACGTTTCTTGCAACCGTCGAGAATCGTTTTGTTTATAGCTTCAGCCTGGCCGTTGCCTTGTGGATATCGTGGAGTGGATTTGCTTAGCCGAATCTTCCACTTTGCGCAGAAAGCTTCGAACCTTGTGGAAATGAACTGTGATCCATTATCGGTGACGATCTCGTATGGAACTCCATGTCGGCATATGATGTTCCTCCATACAAAACTTTCGACTTGTGCGTCCTTGATGCTGGCATACGAATCTGCCTCCACCCACTTTGAAAAATAGTCTGTCAGGACCAGCAAGAATCGTTTCTGCTTTGATGGATGCAAATGTCCAATGATGTCCATGGACCAGCGCATGAAAGGATAGGGCGATGATATTGAAGACAGCATCTCGGTTGGCTGATGAATCATTGGTGCGTGACGTTGGCACTTCTCGCACCTGGACGAGTATTTCTCGCAATCGTGTATCAAGCTGGGCCAGTAGTAGCCGTGCCGTTTGATTTTTATTGCCAAGGCTCGTCTTCCCGAATGGTTGCCACAGGAGCCGCCGTGGACCTCCTCCATGATTGCCCTTGCCTCCTTTCCCTCGACGCAGGTGAGTAAAGGCCCCGAGAGTCGCCATTTGAAAACATTGCCGTCGAGCAAGACGTAGCGCGCTGCTTGCGCCCGAAGCTTTCGAGCTGCCCATTTGTCTGATGGTAAAGTACCGTCATAGATGTACCCGCGGATGCCATCAAGCCACCCTTTATCGCAGCCGTACTGTAAGTCCGTACATGTCCCATTCATCTCGATGACTCTAGTTTCGTGACAGGGGTCGACGTTGGAAGGGAGGGATGTACAGTCCTCATCCATAGATGTTGCTTCTTCTGCGGCAGTCGCAGGATCTTTGTCCTTGTCGACTGCATCTATTTCCATCCGAGATGTGAGTCCGTCGTCTGCTGCATATGTCTCGTCTTGGACCATGGAGTCGCTGATTACTGCATCCCGTTCGTCAGCATCATCTACAGCATTGTCCGGTGCGCCGGCGTTTTCCCTTGCAGGCCTGGCGGCTTGAGACCGTGTAACCACACTCACTGTTTCTGGAGGGGTGATGCTCGGGTGTTGGATGAACTCCACCGGAATGACTCGTTTCAAGGCTGGATCAGAAGTGGAAGCAAGGGTGGCCAGTGCATCAGCCGAAGTGTTTTCTCCGCGTGGAATACGCGTGAGTGTGAACTCTTTAAACTGTGTAGTCAAATCTTTGACAACTTTCAGATATGCCTCCATGCGATCGTCCTTAGCTGCGTATTCCCCGCTGAACTGGTTCGCGACTAACTGTGAATCGCAGAACGCGTGAATGCAATCAATCTTGAGTCCTTGTGCAAGTTTTATCCCGGCAATGAGAGCTTTGTTGTTGGAGGCGTGAAAACCTAGGCGGAAGGATTGTTCAAGTATCTCGCCCATTGGTGATGTTAGACGTATTCCGACCCCTGAACCATTTTTGGATGATGAGCCGTCAACGTGAAGTTGCCAAGTCGAATTCGGGTTTCCTTCGGGGAGGCTCTCCTCCGGGAGTTCGATTAAAAAATCGGCAAGCACTTGCGATTTTACGTAGGTTCGTCCGCGATACTCGATGTCGTACTCGCTGAGCTCGATAGCCCACTTGGCCAATCGCCCGGATTGGCTTGGGCTGTGCAAAATCGATCGTAGGGGTAAAGGACTAAGGACGACAATGGAGTGTGATTGGCAGTACGGCCTTAGTTTCCTGGCAGACATGACCACCGATAGAGCCAACTTCTCCATCTGCGGGTATCTTGTCTCTGCATCGGTGAGGGTCTTACTGACGTAAAACATTGGTTTCTGCTCGCCCCGTTCGTCGCGAATGAGTACTCCGCTTACTGCCGAGGTGGAGATTTTGGTGTATAGGAAGAGCGGCTCTCCCTCGACTGGCTTTGCAAGCACCGGGGGGCTGGCGAGATATTTCTTCAACTGCTGGAAAGCCTCTTCGCACTTCTCTGTCCATTCGAACTTCTTGTTTCCTCGTAAAGTGTCGTAGAATGGTAAGCACTTATCGGTGGACCGCGAAATAAATCTGTTGAGTGCAGCTACCCTGCCAGTCAGTCTCTGTACTTCACGTTTTGATTTTGGGGAAGCCATCTGGGTGAGGGCGTCGATCTGCTTTGGATTTGCTTCGATTCCGCGATGGGTAACCAAGTAGCCAAGAAACTCGCCGGATGTGACTGCGAATCTACACTTTGTTGGGTTGAGTTTCATGTTGTGCGCGTTGAGCTGTCGGAAACATTCCCCCAAATGTAACACATGATCCGTTGCCTCTAGCGATTTCACCAGCATGTCGTCTATGTAAACCTCCATCGTTCTTCCCAGTTGACTAGCAAACATCTTGTTTACTAAGCGCTGATACGTGGCGCCGGCGTTCTTGAGGCCGAAAGGCATCACCTTGTAGCAATAGATTCCACGATCCATAATGAAGGCTGTCTTCTCACGATCGTCGGGATTCATTAGAATCTGATTGTATCCAGAGAATGCGTCCATGAAAGATAAGAGCTTGTTACCGGCCGTTGCCTCGACCAGTCGGTCAATGTGTGGTAGTGGGAAGCTGTCTTTCGGGCACGCCTTGTTTAAATCGGTGAAATCGACACACACTCGCCACTTTCCATTCTTCTTTTTGACTACAACAGGATTCGCCAGCCAATCCGGGTACTTGACTTCCATTATCGACCCGACTCGTAAGAGCCTTTCGACTTCATCGTTCACTGCTTTCGCTCTGTCAGGGCCCAACTTTCTTCGTTTTTGCTTGATTGGTTTGAAGGTTGGGTCGATGTTCAATTCGTGGCTGGTTACGCCGATATCAATTCCGGGCATATCCTCTGCTGCCCACGCGAAAGTGTCCACGTTTTCTTTTAAGAATGAAACCAGTTCGTCCTTGATTTTTTCATCGAGGCCGAATCCAATCTCTATGCATCGTTCTGGGTGTTCGTCGTCGATGCAGACTGATACTACGGGGTCGCAGGGCTGTTCAGCTGGTTCGTCTTCGCGATCCTCTGTAATCTGTAATTGCTATAAGAGTTTGGAGAGCGCTTTTACTGGCTCCCTGTCTGTCTTCATCTTCTTGCGTTCTGACTTGGCTATTGGATCGGTGACTGGATTCCTGAGCTTGTGTGCAGCTAGGAAGCATACGCGGGACTCCTTCTGACTTCCCAAAATCGTGTTGATTCCACTTGGTGTTGGGAATTTGACGCAGAGATGGTAGGTCGAGGCTACGGCGCGCATCGAATTTAACCAAGGTGTGCCGATGATGACGTTATAGATCGCTGGGTGATCGGCTACCGAGAACTCGACGAGCTTGATGACACCTCCAGCTTCTACAGGCAGCTTGATCGTCCCGATTATCATTGTCGTTTCTCCGGAAAATCCAGTCAATGGTTTAGGGGTAGCCACTATGTCGGACGGATTGATATCCATTCTTTTGAGAGTCTCTTTGAAGATTATATCCACTATGCTGCCCGTATCCACCAGCACCCGGGCTACATCATAGCCACTGATGATTAACTCAATTACGAGAGGGTCATCGTGCGGTTTGTCGATTCCGGTTGTTTCCCTTTCGGCGAAGGAGATGACGTCGTCTGGGAACTTGGAGGGCGCGGACCAGTTAACGCTAACATCGGCTCGTCGTTGAAACGCTTTAATCGATGAGATGGTATCCGAGCAGTAGTGAGATCCACCCATTATCATGTTGATCCGTCTTCTTGGGCCAGATTGTGGCGCTTCGTCGTCTTGCCTTCCTCGTTTAGGAAGATCTTCGTTTGCCTGTTCTGGGCAATTTGCGTTGGTATCCATTTCAAAGTCCTTGAGGCTAATATCCCCTTTGAGCTTGCCGGCCGCCAGTTTGGCAGCGAGTTTCAAACCCAGGATGCGGTAATTTGCAGTCGAGTGTCCGAAGATGTGGTGATGTTCGCAATAAGCCGTTTCATCGTAAGATCCTTGGCCTCTGGTCCACGTGCTGCTCCACGTACCCCTTCCTCGGCCTTGACCTCGTCCTTGCCCATAGCTTGACGAATCAACTTGGTAGTTGTGGGCTCCTTTGAATCCTCCTTCGTGTTGGATGTATCCAGGACCTTGGTTGCCCTTTCTGTTATTCGGTGGGTTTGGAGCGGAGGGAGGTGGGTTTGTGGGCTTCGCCTTTCCGTGTTTCTGGGCTAGGATCTTTACTTCTTCTTCGTTGAAGGCAAAGTCCGTCGCTCGGTGCAATGCATCCTGAATCGTGGTTGGTGCGTTCAGCGCAATCTCCTTCCGAAAATCGGAGTCGAACCACAGGGCTTTCTTTAACGCTTGCAGTGCGGCTTCGTCACTTATCCCTTCTACCTTCGACAGTACCGACTTGAACCGTCCGATGAAGGTTCGCAGTGTCTCGTTCTGTCCTTGCCCCAAGGTCCACAGATCCGCGTCGGACGTTCGGCGTTCCATGAATATAGCATAATGTCTGAGGAATGCCGACGACAGCTGATTGAAATTGTCGATCGAATTTCTTCCCAGCCTGGAGAACCATTGGAGAGCTGGGCCTTTAAGATGTTCTACGAACAAGAGGCATTGTCCAGCGTCTTCTTCTCCTTCTCTGAAGTTTGCTCGTCCCATCGCTATTGCGAAGGCGGTCAAGTGCTCCTTTGGATCAGTTTTACCTTCGTAGACTGGTATCTTCATCTTCCCCGGGTCAGGATCCCTCGCTTTAGTGATTTGAGCCGTGAACGGGGTGTTCTGTGCTTCTTCAAGCACTCGGTCAAGTTCGGGAGCCTTGCTAGTAGCCCTATGCATCTGAGATCGAACGAATTTCATCTCGGCGGCAGCTCGCTCCATGCCTGCCCGGATTTCGGCCATCTCCTCCTTTTGGGCTCGAATCATCGCTTTGCGCTCTTCCTTGATCTGGGCTCGTTGGGCCCAGAGGATGTTCTCCTCCTCTTCGGTGAGGTCCTGATCATGGCCAAGGTTGGTGTTGCTTCGTTCGTTTCGAGTTCTGGTCGCACCCGTGAGTTCAGATTCGCGGCGGTGTTCCGAGTCGTGTTCACCCTCTGGGTTATCCTCCAGGTTGATCACTGGATTCATCCCGCCCATAGTCTGCGTGTTTGTCTCCTGCGGTGTTGCGTTCAGCTCTGCGGTCGTGATTGGTTGGTTTGTAGGGAGCAATCCGCTCTGGGTTCTCGTCGTATGGTGGGGTGTTGAGAAATCGAGGGCCGTTGGGTTGAGACGTCGAAGAGGACGCCTCATTAGGTCAACTCCTGAGCCTCTACCACGGACTCGGCTCGCCGTCGCAAGGACTTCCAGCTTATCGGTCATCGTTGTGTTTAGCTTGTCCTGCTCCTCCGCCTTCTTGAGCAGCGTCTCTAGCATCGTCTTGATCTGTGATAGGGCCTCTGGGCTCGTCTCCATGACTGCAGGCGTTGGTGTATCTGTTGCTCTAGATCCATCGATCCCCGTGTCCTGCGGGTCGTCGGTTCGTCCGTCGCTAGTCATCTTCTTCGAATCGTTCGTGCGGTGGTTCCTTGGAGTAAGAAAGTTTCAAATCCCCCTCCTTCTAGCGCCAAATTGTGGGAGTCGAAATCAACACAATTAGAATTTGTCGGAGGTTTGTTAAGGGGGATGAAATTTCTGCGGATGAACCACGAACGGAGAGATCCAAAGATGGTTTTTATTAAGCTGTGTCGAAAAGCTTTCGTACAAGAGTTTGAGAGCAAAAAAGTCTAGGGTTTTTTGCTAAGTAAATTGCGGATCCCTTTTTCAAAGGATGTACATAGATATATATACTAGTTTGAGTCGGCCAGGTCAATCCTAAAGGGATAAGGAAAACTTCCTAATCCTTTGGGATTTCCTTTTTAGCGAAGTCGGCTTGACTTCGTGGGCCTCTGTATCGTTGTAGGCCGAAGATGGGCTTGTTGTCTTCGTATAGAAATGACTTCGGCCGCGTCGTCTTCTGGCTTCGTGTAGACTTGATTTCGGCCAGACAGTTTCGTATGGAAATGACTTCGGCCGGACAGCTCCGTATGGGAATGACTTCGGCCAGGATCGTCTTCGGCAACTCTGACTTCGGCCAGACAGCTCCGTATAGATTTGACTTCGGCAAGACAGTTTCGTATGGAAATGACTTCGGCCACCTCGCCTTCTGGCTTCTTATAGACTTGACTTCGGCCAGGCGACTTCGTATAGACTTCACTTTGGCAAGACAGTTTCGTATAGAAATGACTTCGGCCAGGCAACTTCGTATAGATTTGACTTCGCCAAGACAGTTTCGTATGGTTTTGACTTCGGCCAGACAGTTCGGCCGAAGTGGACTGCTTGGCCGAAGTGGACTGCTTGGCCGAAGTGGACTGCTTGGCCGAAGTGGACAGCTTGGCCGAAGTGGACAGTTTGGCCGAAGTGGCCTGCTTGGCCGAAGTGGCCTGCTTGCCGAAGTCTCCAGTGCCGAAGTGGCTATGCTTGCCGAAGTCTCCTTTGCCGAAATGGCTAGGCTTGCCGAAGTCTCCTTTGTCGAAGTGAGCTAGGCCTGCCGAAGTCTCTTTTGCCGAAGTCTCCAGTGCCGAAGTGGCTATGCTTGCCGAAGTCTCCTTTGCCAAAATGGCTAGGCTTGCCGAAGTCTCCTTTGTCGAAGTGAGCTAGGCCTGCCAAAGTCTCTTTTGCCGAAGCCTCCATGCCGAAGCGACGCTTCCTTCAAGGTTTGCCTAAGTGGAGACAAGACTTGCCTAAGTGGAGACAAAACTTGCCTAAGCCTCCTTCTTTGCCGAAATGAAGCTTCCTTGGCCGAAACTGGAGCTGCTTTGGCTAGAATGGCCTCTCTTGTGCCTAAGTGGGCTTGCACAGGAATGACTTAGGCGTAATTCCGGCCTTGTCCGATTCTTCGTATCTTCACACTTAGCCATGTTCCCATTGATCACAGCTGGGTGGGTTTTGACCCCAACAACTACCTAGCCAAGATGTTGGCCCGTCTCTTGCTTCTTCTACTGCCTAGCCAAGATGTTGGCTCGTCTCTTGCTTCTCCCTGCTGCCGAGCCAAGATGTTGGCTCGTCTCTTATTTCCCTGCTGCCGAGCCAAGTGTTGGCTCGTCTCTTGCTTCTCCCTGCTGCCGAGCCAAGATGTTGGCTCGTCTCTTGTTTCCCTGCTGCCGAGCCAAGTGTTGGCTTGTCGCCTAGCCGAACGTTGGTTCGTCACTCACTTCTTCATGCCTAGCCAAACGTTGGCTCGTCACTCACTTATTCATGCCTAGCCAAACGTTGGCTCGTCATTCACTTCTTCATGCCTAGCCAAACATTGGCTCATCATTCACTTCTTCATGCCTAGCCAAACGTTGGCTCGTCATTCACTTCTTCATGCCTAGCCAAACGTTGGCTCGTCATTCACTTCTTCATGCCTAGCCAAACTTTTTATTCACCGCTTGTTGGTTCGCCAACATGTTGGCTCGTCACCGTTTGTTGGTTCGCCAACATGTTGCCTAGCCAAGTGTTGGCTCGTCACCTAGTGTTTGGCTCGTCGCCAAGTGTTTGTGAGCCTAGCCAAGTTTTGGCTCGTCACTGCTTCATCCTGCTGCCGAGCCAAACGTTGGCTCGTCACTTACTCCTTGCTGCCTAGCCAAGAGTTTGGCTCGTCACTTCTTTTTGGTTAGGCCTAACACTCATACTTAGTATTTCTAACCGTTGTTCTTGATGGGGTGAAAACCAACCCCAACATATATATTCAGCTTGGGTCCTACCGAGCCCATCTGTTCGGCTTGGTTACGACGAGCCCAGATTGATGCATTTCCACGATAATTGGTGTAAATTTCTAACCGTTGATCCAAATGACTTCAAACTTCTTTTGGATGAAAGCTAACTCAAAGATATTGTTTGCCACCAATTTTCAGCTCGGTATATATTCAGGTCGGGTAATACCGAGCCCATCTTTTCAGCTTGGCTACGACGAGCTCAGATTGATGCATCTCCACGATAATTGGTGTAACTTTCTAACCGTTGATCCAAATGACTTCAAACGTCTTTTGGATGAAATCTAACTCAAATATCTTGTTTTCCACCAATTTTCTGCTTGGTATGTCTTCGGCTTGGGTCGCACCGATCTGATCTCTCCGGCTCGGTTACGACGAGCCCAAATTGATATGTCTTCAGTAAATCGGGTGTATCTTGCTAACCACAGTTCCAAATGATATGATTCCAACTCCATTGGAAAGTTAACTCAAAGATCTTCTTTTCCATCACCAAAAAGATCTTGTTATTATGTTACCAAGCCGATCCGAGCTCTTTAGCTTAAGGGCTCGGTTTTCCAAGGTCACAGCTTCTTGGGCTCGGCTCGTGATGAGTTGGGCTTGTCCTGCTCGTCCATTTTCTACACTTGGTTAATTTTATGTTGATCTCAGTGAAGTGAAAATCGACCCCAACAGTTAGCCCCCCAGCTCGGCAGTATCAGTGATGGTGGTGCCGAGGTGTAAGTGATCGAATCTGAGATCAACAATCCGAGCTATTACAACTAAGTATCCGAGCCGATGCTTTTAGAATTCTGTCTCTGAGCTACCTTGTGTTAAAGGCTACCGAGATGCTTTGTTGAATCATGTTGCCGAGCCGAATATCTATGTCGCGGAGTCATTTTGTCGGTTCGGGTCGCTTTATGCTAGCAAATGTTTTTGATTCTTGGGGCTTGATGATGGTTTGGCGATTAATCAACCCTTATAACTTGCTGAGCCATTTCTTGGATCACTTTGCCGAGCAGTTAAGTAGGATGGGATGCCAAGCTGTTTCGTTGCCTGGATCGCCGGACTGTTTTGTTGTAAGAGTACTTGATGAGGTATTTTTCCGAGGAAAACGTGATGAGGCGTTGCTGTGCCATAATTGAAAAGAGTATTCACGTCGTTCTGACCCAGGTGTTATACTTAATACTCTTGCTTCGAACTCATAGTCAACGAGGTTTAGTACAATGTTTTCGAGATGTTGAAGACCAGTGTGTTAAAAAACGTGTGGTTGCTCGGTTTAGACCAAACATATTTATGTATCTCATACTAGACAATATACGTCTAGTACTATCTTTTTTGAGATGTTGCGACCAGCGATCGGTTGCTGGGTTTTGAGCGCTTTGTCAGTTTTAGGGCTTGCGGTGTTCCGACTTACATTCCCGTTTTTGACGATGAAACATGTTTAAAATCTCATACTAACTGGTGGGTTTAGTATTATGCTTCTGAGATGTCGATGACCAGTGTACCAAGAGGTGTTTACTGGGTTTAAGAGTTTACTTCGAGTTTTAAGACTTGCGAGTTTTCGACTTACGGGTCCATCTCGAAGGTAAACTTGTAAGAATATCGTTCAGGATATACCTTTCGGATATTAGACCAGGATATACCCAGTCTGAATTTATATAGCGTGCTTTTATACCCGTGAGAGGGTGTTGAGAACCCTATTCCATATAGAAATAGTGGTTAAAATCCATAAAGGATGCAGTAGTTCGTCTGTTGTGGCCAGCAACAGACGAGGTGGTAGAGTATCCGTGAAGGATTGTAAAGTTTTGACTTGCGTAGGTCGAGTGACACGAGTTGTGTTAGAAAAAATTTGAAGTTATTACCTTTAAAGAATGATGCGAGGTGTGGGAGTATACATGTATACGTACCCACTCCCCCCCCCCCTTTTTTGAGAAGGGGGACAACTGAACCCATCCGAAGATGAGCTGCCTACGTATCCTTTTCAGGGATCAAGTCGTCCCGTAGTTCATGTGAAGTGATTTAGTGGTAGTACCTCTTTAAGTGCATTGCGTTCCAAGATCTTGGTACTGGAATACTGGCCATGTTAGCGAGCTCGTACACTCCTGGGTGAATTGCAGTTGGCTAGTTCGTTCTCAGGTTCCCGATTCACCTTGACTTTCTTCTGCTTCGTCTTCGTGTTAAGTTCTGCTACGGGATTCCTAAGCTTATGCTCGGCCATAACACAAATTCGGGACTCCTTCTGATTTCCACGAATGGTTTTGATTCCTTTCAACGTCGGAAACTTTATGCATAGATGGTATGTTGATGGGACAGCTCTCATAGAATTTATCCAAGGGGTTCCCATGATTACATTGTATATCGCGGGATGGTCTGCCACCGAAAATTCTACAATTTTTGTTACTCCTTCGGCTCGGACGGGTAGTCTGATCGTTCCGAGGGTCATTGTTGTTTCTCCTGAAAAATCCGGTTAGTGCCTTCGGCGTTGCTGTAACTTCGGACAGACTGATCTCCATACGCCTTAATGTTTCTCGAAAAATAACATCAACAGAACTTCCTGTATCTATCAACACTCTGGCAACGTCGTGGTCTCCTACGATTAACTCGATAACGAGTGGATCGTTATGAGGCTGGTCAATGCCAGCAGTTTCATTTTGCTCGAATGAAATCACGTCATTTGGTAAATTGGCGGGCACCGACCAGTTGGTGCTAACATCCGCCTTGCGCTGGAAAACCTTGATTGCGGATACCGTATCCATGCCAAGGGACTATCCCACGATCGGCACCTACTTGATAGTTATGGGTGCCTCCAAAAATGGGTTCTTCGTAATGTTCATATCCGGTTCCTTGATTACTCTTCTTGGGAGGCTGGGGGTTCTGAGTTTGGAAAGAACGGCTCATCGTCTTGGTCGCTCCGTATTTCTGGGACAACACCTTCACCTCTTCTTCATTGACTATAAAATCTGAGGCTCGGTGCAGCGCGTCTTGGATTGATAGTGGCGCATTCAAAGCGATTTCTTTTCGGAATTCTGATTCGTAGCACAGTGCCCTTTTTAATGCAAGCATGGCGGCCTTGTCGCTTACGTCCTCGACTTTTGACATTACTGCTTTGAATCTTCCCATGAAACTGCGTAGTGTCTCCGTAGGCCCTTGAGTTAATGTCCAGAGGTCGGCATCAGAGGCTCCTCGATCCATAAACATAGAGTAATGTTTCAGGAAGGCGGCAGACAACTGCTGGAAATCATTGATGGAGTTTCGCTCGAGTCTGGAAAATCATTGGAGGGCTGCACCCTTTAAATGCTCCACAAACAGTAGGCAAAAACCGGCATCTCTCTCCTTTTCTCTGAAATTGGCTCGGCCCATTGCTATGATGAACGCCGTTATGTGCTCCTTTGGGTCAGTTGTCCCGTCGTAAACCGGAACTTTGATTTTTCCTGGGTCGGAGATCCTTTCCTTGGTAATCCGGGCTGTAAACGGTGTATTGTGTGCCTCTTCCAGTACGCAGTCAATCTCTCGGACTTTGCTGGTTGGCTTGTGAACCTGGGATCGGACAGCTTTCATCTCAACAGCGGCACGATCCAAAGAGGCTCGGATTTCATCCAGCTCTTCTCCCTGGGCTCGGCTCGTCGCTCTTGGTTCGTCAGCGTACTGCGCCTGTTGGACCCAGAGGAGATTTTCTTCCTCTGCCAAATTCCTGGCTCGGTTTAGGTTAGTATCACCTTCGCTGGCTCGAGCTCCCGTTATTGCTGGTGCGAATCCCTCGTCAGCAAGATTTTCTGCGTTGTGGTCTCCTTCTTCGTCAAGAACGATTGTTGCAGCCGATCCAACGTCGGTGCGTAGGTCATATCCATCACTGGTTCCTCTTGCACCTCGGATCAGCCGAGGTGGCTCGGTGATATTCGATCTTGTCACCGCGGGTGTTTGCTCGTTTGTTGGATGTGGCGGTGGTAATCCTCCCAAAGTCCTTGGTGCGTCGCGTGGTGTTGAAAAATCCAGGGCCGTCGGGTTTAAGCCAAGTCGTCTGGTGATTCCACTGACAGGTGGGTTCACCGCCGAACCCATGCCTCCGAATCGCGTGTTTCTGGCTCGGCTCTCCGTTGCCAGTGTCTCAATTCTCTCCGTCAGCGAGCTGTTCAACTTTTCCTGCTCCTCGGCCCTCTTCAGTAATGTGGTCATCATGTTTCTCAACTCTGTCAGAGTTTCGGACGTTCCTTCCGTATTCGCCGGAGGCAGATTGGTTCCTGTTCCAAGAAGATTGACGCCAGTGTTGCTTGCATCGTCACCACTCCGATCTCCGTCGGTAGTCATCATTTTAGATCTCGTATTCGGTGGTTCTTTGGTGTCAGAAAGTTTTAAGTTCCCCTCAGACGGCGCCAAATTGTGGGAGTCGAAACTCGCACAATCAAAAACTTGTAAGGAGAATTTAGGGATTCGACAAACTTCTATGTAAAGAAACCAAGAAACTGAGATCCAAAGATGGAGATTTTATTCAAGCTGTTTCGAAAGCTGTTTGTAAAGTAATAAGTATTTTGCTAGGTCAATTTTCGGATCCCCTTTTCAAAGAGGTACATTGTCTATTTATATACGAATAAGTCGGCTAGGCCTTTCACTAAACGAGAAAGGAAAACTTCCTTATTCTTCGGAATTTCCTTTCTCTGATTCAGATGCGGGCTTCTTCCTTTGCCTCGTTGCCTCGACCCGAAAAGGTATTGGGCTGGTTACTTTGCCGGGTCATCGATGGGCCGGCTCGTCGCCTATCTCGCTTGCTCCTCCCAATGCCGAACCAGAAGGAGTTGTTGTCGTCGGCTCGTCATATTACCACCTTATATGACACACAAATAATAATATATGATACATTTAACGTCATAACATATCAAATATATGAATAATATTTGTATTAACGTGATAAGATAGTAAATGTACAGATAATATTTATATTAAAATTTCATTTATAAAGTTTATATGATATATTGAATATTTTAATACGCTATAAGTAAATTTAACTTATTATTAATTTTATTTCTCGTTATCCTTCTATATATCTCGATATTATATTAAAACATTAATTTACATATTTATATTTTATTTATATTTTGTATGTAATAATTGATTTGACACGAGAAAATGGTTTTAATACATATTATGTAAATGTATCGATATATAATATTATTTACCATGTTAATCCAATAGGTAACCATCAAAATCACATATTGTTCATTGTTAGATATCTGATGCAGTGTTGACGGAAACTGATGAACAATGTTTTTTGGTGTCTGGTGAACAGTGTCGTCCGCATCCTAACATCAAAAAGAATTTTGTGATCAATGGCATTTTTTCTAATTAATCCAAATAAGAAAGATAATTATGGTATATATATATATTCTCTTTTTTAGTTTCTTAATTTTTAAATTAGCAATGTCATAAAACTAATAAACTCATCTTCTATGTATATTCATTAAATTCACCCTTTAAATAATTGATATATATCATATAATAATATAAAATTAGAAATTGAATAATACACACAAACTTAATCTTAATTTCCTACTTTTCTAATATGTAATCAAAGTTATTAATGATTATATATCATATTATGTAAAATAATAATTAATTTCATATGATTTTTATGATTGTCATATTCATTAATTTTTTTGTAATATTGTTCCGCTCCGTTCCGAATTTTAAATGGTACTTAAATTCTCGTTTACCCATCCCTACCTAAACAGAAAGATGACTACTTCTCCTCTTCTTATTACAACTTAGACGAAATCATAAAAAATAAAAAGCAACCCCGGATTGAATCACTTATTAACATATTTGTGGTTTGAAACTCTGGTTCGGTTTGATGTCCTCGGGTATAGTTCTTCAGCTCCATCAGAACACTACAAAAAGTCAATTAGCGAAGAAAATTTGCGACGAAATTTTTTGTTGGAAAAATAGCGACAAATTGGCATCGGATTTGCGACGATTTATCATTTCATTGCAAACTTGTCGCTAACTTGCAACGAGTTTACGACATAATTAGCTACGATTTTCAGATGAATTAACGACAATTTTCTTAACCATCGCTAAATCATTGCAATATAGCGTCAGAATTAACATAGAAATCAAATGTTGCAATCATACGATGGAAATAGCAATGAATGTGGCGGTTGTTGAACACGTTTTATCAGTCGTGTATTGGTTTTTTACGGCAAAAATGTTTTACAGCTCAAGCTAAAATCGATGCAAATTCGCCGCAAAGAAATTTCAAAGCAAATTCGTCACAAATAATATGTTCCAAATCTGTTGCAAAATTTGGTAAAAATTCTATATAAATAGCTACCACCATATATGATCGATGTCTTTTGGTGGTGCCGACATATACGAACTACGTAGATGGATGTATACGCATAAATATTTGGAGGGAACGATGAGATAAGCATTCAAAGACACGCCACTGGATGGAGAAAAGAATATCAAAAAAGACGAATATTCTAGGAAATGGAAGTTCACCAACCAACCCAGATTGGTCCTGGTGGAACATGTTATATCGTACGCTTACGATAAAATATTAAGTCTCAAAGAGTGAAGGTGTACTCCCGAAAAATATGTATCTTCACATGACATTTTGAATGGGTATTTATTGACATACCTGAGTTGGACACGGGGCTTTCCCAGGTTGACCCAACCCATCCGTACAGTACTTGATATGCATAATAGATCATGACCTCTGACAGGATGCCTATCGGTACCTTGATTTTTGGTTCGGCGCATGCCTTGCCCACTTATGCTTGGGCAAGGTCAATCAGTATTTAATGACCTTCACCGTTGGTAGGTTTGGCATAATAAATGCCTCACAAAGCTTCGGTTGATCCGTATTGGGAGGAGCGATTGGGCCTTTATAGGCTCCGACAAATCTTCTCCCAATAGTTGCCCCCTCCATTCTTCCTTCCCGAGAGGGAAGGTGGAGCGGATCTCTCCTCAACGCAGTTTAACCCTGGTTCCTGAAAGCAAGGCTTTTGAACGCAATATTAACCCCGGTATGATCCTCTTCAGGACCCCCAAGTATCTAGCTAGAATAACATCCCTCCAAGGGTCACCTCAACAAGGCTCGCTAGTACGGAGGGAACCATTACTTTTTGTGCAGTATGTGCGTAGCAACTTGTGGCAAGAAGAGTGTTTCCCAAAGGTGTTACCCTGACCCTCAATTGTGGGAACAATCTTCACGCCGTGCTTACGTGGTGAAGATTGGAAGTTGTTTGGAACTGTGATATGCTTTCCCTCGGAAAAGAGCTATGTTTTTTTGTAAGATTTGAGGAAATGAGCTGGGGGCATTTCTTTAGGAAATCACGACATCGAGAGGAGATCCTCCGGGAAGGGATAGATTTCACCGCTGGGGCATGATCATTACTGGAGACTTATTAAAATGTGCGAGTATTTAATGCCATAAGAGAATGTGGGAACGAGGGAACTTTCATGGTATTTTCGCTTGGGTGATTGTACTTAAGAATGATTGTTGCATGTTAAAATTTGATGCGGGTGGTGATTGCAATTTTGAATTCAAACAAACTCTAAATGCAACTTAACCTAGCTTTAATCCTTAAGTGCAAACCACAAGTGCATGGTCCATATCATTGTAGAATTTAAGGATCATTCTTCCACAAGGAGTATGCAAAGGCAATAAGAATGCAAGATACTATAGAAGTTAAGCCAAATTCAAGAATTGTGTTTTGTAACCAATTCTAGTAACCTAAGTAAACCAACGCAAAGATGCCAGAAAAGTACCAAACAAGATTAAGAAACTAAGGTAGAAACATGCATAAGTAAATTAAACTTAAAGAAAGCAAATTCAAAAGCAATTTAAGAAAGTCAACAAAAAATCAACCGGACAAACAAAGATGACAAAATATGATAAAGGCATGGACTTTGGGTAGAGATCATAGACTAAGAATGTTGAACCTATAACTAGTGATGCAAGACCATATAACAAACCATTTCCAAGACATGGATCCTATATCTAGACTTAGTTCACTTTCGCAAATACTAATCCATTCTACTAATCACCTAAAATGACAACCTTTCGGTCCCTATCGAAGTGAGAAGAGATCATTAACGCATAAGCCCATCAAAGTCTACAAATCACCTTAGACATCAAGTGTTAATTGGCTAAGATATGAAAAGCATGAATTAGAGTTTGCCTAAACATTTTCACAAACACCTTTCGGGCATGAAAAGACCTTGATCTAAGAGTTGATTAATTACTTCAATCCTAGCAATGGCTTCTGTCTAATCAATGGAAATCATAAAAATCTAAACCTAAGCATCACTAATGACATATCAAACATCCTAATCTACTCCACCCATAATCCACTAAGAAGACTACTTACTCATGTTCAAACAAACCATCAAAGCATGAGTAATGAAAGACACAATGAAAGATTAAAAGAAAAGATAAAGAAAACTTCACTAATCAAACATAAAAAGTTGAAGCTTTTAACATCAAAATGCAAAGATGCAAAAGATTTTTTTTGCCCAAAGGATAAAGAAAAATCAGAAAAAGTTTAGGGTTTTAATGTGCTCAAACGTATTTATGGAAAAGAGATATGTATCCGGAACAAACCAGGTCAAACCCAGAATTGTGCTAAAAATATAGCTGGCATCGACCACTCTCAGCGACCTATGATGATGGAGTGGTCAATGCAGTGAGCATCAGATACTCCGGACTTTGACTGTTGCTGCTTCCATTGACCTGCTGCATCGACCTCCTGAGCTGGAGTGGTCGATGCAACCTATTCCAGTTGCACTGGTGCTGCTCCCATCGACCAGCCTCATCGACCTCCTAAGCTGGCTTGGTCGATGCAGTCTACACAAGTTGGTCTTTCGCTCCTCTTCATTCTCCTTTGTTCTTCTTCCTTCTCCAATTGATTCTCCTTGCTCCTAGGCCTGCATAGTACCTGAAATAGACTCAAAATGCAATGCAACATAATGGACCTAGGAATCTAAGACTAAATCTAAACTAAATGGAACCTAATATGAAGAGAAAGATGCATAATGTAATATAAATTAATGTAAAAGCTAAGGGAAATGCGTGCTAAGGATGCCAAAATACAGGTGCATCAACTTCCCCGGACTTGCTTTGCTTGTCCTCAAGTAAACAAGTAAGAACAAACCTGGAGAAGAGGTTTAAAAGTGAGAACTCAAAGGCAAATATTCTTTTCCAAAGCATCCATTGTCAATTCAAGAAATTATGATTCAAAGCTGAAGATAGACCATCTACTCAATCAAGTTCTCTACACTTATCGCAACTCCTATTCTTTTGCCTCTACAGCCAATGCCAAGTGATTAAATGTTTCACATCCACCAACTCCCTACATTCAATTAATCAATTCAAAAAGTGTAGTCTCACAAATGAAAAAATGATATAATCCAATCGGTTTGGTAAGAAAGAGGTTCAATGCGAAGTAATAGAGCTTAAACATTTGGTGACTTCTCTAAAAACAAGGCACAAGTCATTACACAAAAGCAAATGAGAAGGAAAATAATTTGAGCATACAAGATGCTTCTTCCATTCTTCTACCCAACTCACTCTCTTGTAACTCACTCACCTTTCCCAAAAACTTCTCTTGGTCACTTTTGTTTTCGACTCCAATTACTTCAACTTTTCTTTCTTTTGGGGTTACTCTAGGGAGTTATTTCTTATACTATACATCTACTCTTGATTTTCTTATTTCTACTCCTTTTTTATTCTTTTCTTTTTTATTTTCTTTTCTTAGCTAGGAGTTTCTTACTTAGACACTTTAGCTTAAGAGTAGTGTTTCTTTTTTTGTTTTCACTCCCTAGGCAACCTTCTCTTTTCTTATTAACAAACCTTTTGGTTTCACTCTTTTTCATTCTTTTTATCAATAACCATTTTGTTTCCTTTCTTCTTTTTCCCATTTTTCCACTTCTCAACAAACTCACACTCTCATAAACCCAACACCCATCTCAACCCTTCCCAAGACCCAAATGAAATGCTAAGACCCTCCCACCTAGACTAGCCAATGAGACTACTCCTAATGGAAGAAATAACCTTGTCATTTCTATCTCAAGAGATTTTATGCATGAGGGGAAAAATTAGAAGAGGCCTCACTCATCAAAGTAATGAAGGATTCAAAGAAAGGCTACAGGTTTCTAAGGTGTGGTACCATCCTCATTTAAAAGATGTGTTTGAACCGGGATTGACCATTCAAACCATTGGAGAGTGGTAAAAACGGATATAAAATGGTTTGAATGTGTATATGTGAACCATGGTTAAGATCTAGAACCCATAAGTGATGGTCAAATAAGGTGGAGTTGGCTTCAATTCAATAAAAAAATCAACAATAACTTAGAGGAACTAGAGTGGAGAGATCAAAGATGCAAAGAAACAGCTTTTCACGGTTTACTTAGCACAAGAAAAGCATTATCAAGATATTGACAAGTGATGCTATGTACTAAAGACCTTAACTAGGCAACTCTATCATTGTTCTCATATGTACAATGCAACCTAAAATAAGCATACAAGTGTATGCAATGCAACTAAATGAGAAAATCTTTTTGTATTTTCGAACTTTTTTCAAATTTTTAGGATTTTTGAGGTTTTTATCATATATACAGTGCAAATGATGAGACTCAATATGCAAATAAAACAACTCAAATGATCATTAGCAACCAATCTCCTCCCCCGGACTTGCTTCTCACCATCCCGGTGAGAAAGAAAAACCGAAGGTGGACGAAAAAAAAATAATGATATGCAAAAACTAAAATTAAAAACTAGGCGATAATTACAATGACAGCAATGGTACCTTGGAGCTAGTAGCGGTCGGGATTGAAGTCTTGTGGAGAAGGAGGCTAAAACGTGAGGCGCCTTGGTAAGATGAACTATAGGTCTCGGTTGAAACTTCTTTTGCAATACCTTGGTTGAGGCAAGGAGCAACACAATGGGGTTCCGTCTTCATTCATAAAGCATACACTAGAGCATTGGGGACAAATCTACCCGCTAGTGTGTGAGTGAGCATCATGTAGTTGAAGTCCATTTGTGGCTTCTCCAAAAGAGGAGTGTAGAGAGCTAGATTCACGTCAACGTGGTCAAAGAGTGGAGTGAGCATTCCTCATATGCGTATCTTGGGGTCATCCGTAGTAGACACTAAAGCGGATTTGAGAGAGGTGAATGAAAAACATGGAGCTAGGGTCCGCATGAAATTCTAGATCACGGTCGATTGGACGTCCATGGTAGTCTTGGAGGGAGCGTCTTATGGCTCCATACAACAATCTTAGCACAGTGGAAGTGGGGACAACCGGTCTTGTTTGTGCATAGATAGTGTTTGCTAGCTAGTAGACGGATAACATAATGGATTGTAGAGTTCCTAATCTTTGACATCCGGGAACCAATAGGTGAGTATGGTTTATTAACCGCTATGTTCCTCCACATCATGGATTCTTGATTGAACTCTTACACCATGTCGAAGTTGGTCTCGAAAAAACCATAAACTTCACAAAACGCCTAGAAAGGGATCAAATATTTCTTCGAACCAACCATGAATTCAATGTGCCCTCCACCATATGGTTCATCGTTAAAGTATTGAACCGTGGTTAGGAAGTCGTTGGTAGGTTCGGCGTATGTCGCGTAATCCATTGTAGCAAGACCTTCCAAGTGCATCCACACCAAAAGATCGTTCACTTGATCTTCTATTCCCATTTTCAATCATAGTACCGCGACAAGCAAAGTGTGTAAGGTAAAAGGTGGTACGGTCTAACTCAGTTAAGTAACCAATTGCTTCTTGAGACCATTCATTAAACGCGTGATCCCCTTGAAAAGAGTGGTGTCTTGGCCATGAAGAAGAATCCATGATTTGAGATCTTGATATTTGATCCTACAAAAGGCAATTCTCAAATGAGAAATGTTCACAATTTGAAAGCACAAAGTGTCTATCTGTTCTTTATGATAATTTCCAAAGCTCAAGTAGCATTAATAGATTGACACTTATGCTATCAACTCAAGAGTTAATACAAACCAATCAATTGAAAGAACAAGAACACCAATTCAACGTTCTTCCTTTTCATCAAACTAGCATTTTCATTCAAATCCAAAGCAAGCCAATTTGAGAGATTCTCAACAATATAGTGTTGTGTAAGTAATAAGCATACTTAATGGTAGAATGTGAATGACAAAACTCTAATTATTTTCCACTTTCTCTAAATTATCAAATTTCATACCCAATTTTGTCACTATTCACTCTAAAGACCCTAAAAGGTGAAATTTTCAAAATTGAACCATTGAATCATCTCAAACTCATAAAGAATTAACAACCCATATCATATAAACTTTATCCAAAGCAAAAGGAAGCAATCTTAGAATCCTAAGCTAACAACTCTATGAAAACCAAATGTAAGCTTCCATTAGCTTTAATGGAGGAGATGAGTAGAGAGAGAGAAAGCATACCTTGTGCTTGACAAGAGATGAGTTGAATAAGAGCTAATAGGAGTGAAAATCTCAAATTCCTTCATTTAAAAAAAATGAGTTTGAATGCTTGTGAAAGTGTGAAATGTATGAGCCTTGTTTGCATCCCAATTGACCCATGCTTGATCCTCTTGCTTCCTACAAATTTAAACACACGAAAACACAAAAAATAGCTAAAACATAAATAAAAGTATGTACAAGGGATTGTCTCCCTAGTGCGTTTGTTTAACGTCTCTAAGCTTGATGGTTTGAGGAGATTCTAGGCGGAGGAAGTATGAGAACCTTTCTTGGTGCATGGTTCCTAATCAGTCATCTCAACTTTAAAACACTCTTTCATAGCCCTCTTGGCTTTGTCAACTTCGTCTTTTCTCAATCTCGGGGTGATAATGATCTTTGCCATAGAGAAAGGCTTCAAACCGCCTTTACATTTCACCTTGCACTCAAGGGATCCATCAACCATCTTAATGGGATGTAAGGTGAGAGTGGGCTTCTTCTCCTTCTCACTTGAGGTTTCCTTAAGAATAATAGGTGCCATAGCTTTGGTCACCTTTCCTTCTTTCTCATTGAAGAGCAAACCTAGACCATCTCCATCAAAAGTCCCTTATTAACAAAGTCTTCAACATAAGGACATTCAAGTAGCTTAGCCAACTAATCTAAGTTGATATAAGACTTATAGAAAGCAGAATGGATGGCTTTATGGGATCAATAAGCTAGCTATCATGCGCTCTCTTACTGGTCAGGGGAATGATAAGACAAGTCTCATTTGCACCAGGCTTGAATCGATATGGAGTCCAACAAGTTGGCTTTAATGCTCTCCCTTGTTTGAACAGATGGATCGATGGCACCACAGAGATGATGAGAAGATCTCTGATACTGCAATATACTCGGCCTTGGTGAATCCACACGCAAGAACACAAGCAGAAAATTGTTCTAGACAAGCGGCGGCTTGAAGAGAAGAAAGTGCGATATTTTATTGATAGGGTTAAAAGTTGTGTTCTTACAACTGCTGCAGGGGAGCTTTATAATAGCTCATCAGCTATCCCTAAGGCTGAAAATACCAAAAAAGAAAGTACAAAACGCAGCACAAGGTAAAAACAAAAAAGGCAAAAATTGTTCTAAGTAAAAAGGAAACAAAATAACAAAAGAAAAGGAAACTATGCCTGATTTCTTTCAGACTTGCCGAGGCTCGAACTGGGGTCTCCTGGATTGCTAAATACCACTAGGATAACTCATATTACCTACACAAACTTGAAATAATGTAGATACCTTGTTTTGGAGTGATATAGGCCAGAAGTGAGCTTGGTCGGTCTGGGCTTGTTCTGATTCGTTTCTTGAGTAGTCTTTGGTGTAGTCTTCATCTTGAAGTCCCTCTAAGTCTTCACAGTTGATATCTTTGATTTCTTCCACGTTTTTGGCTGCTAAAACGTCTTCTCGCTCTATTTGGACTCTATCGACTAAGCTGCTTGTTTTGGTGATATCTTGATGCTCCGGCTCTGTCTTTGAGGCATTCCTGATGTTTTGGATGTCTTTTCCTGTCAAGTAAATATAATTACCTTGGTTGGTTCGAGGCTGATCTTCCTTGATGCTCCAACTTGCAAAATCCACCATTGGCTCTGATTCGGGTGCGTTGGAGTTTTCTTGGAGGTTGTCGACTTGGGGAGGGGTTCTGAACATGTCCCCAAGTTCCATGGTGTTTAAGAGGGTCTCTACAGCCATGTTGAATCCCTCTCTAAGTCTCTTGGTCTTGGAACGTGTCATTGGAGAGTCCTTGGCCACGGGTGCATGCTCTAAGTCCATGGTTGGGTCGATGTCCTCATCATTCCCTCCCTCTTCAGAAGGTTTTGTCCTCAAAACTGGATCATCTGCATCATAAGGAGATAAATCAGTAACATTAAAACTATGTGAAATGTTAAACTCACCTAGTAACTCCAAACGGTAGGCATTGCCATTGATCTTTTCTAACACTTTGAATGGACCGTCTCCTCTAGGTGGAAGTTTTGAACTCCTCTTATGTGGGAACCTTTCAGGTCTCATGTGCAACCACACCCACTCGCCTGGTTCAAAGATCAACTTCTTCCCCTTATCCGCTATCCTCTTGTACTCCTATGTTTTTCTTTAAGATGTTATCTCGGGCCTTTTGGTGAAGCTTCTTCACGAACTCTCCTTTCCTGAGACCATCTAGATTCACTTGCTCAACTTGAGGGATTGGTGACAGATCCAAAGGCGTTAGTGGATTAAAACCATATACAATTTCAAAAGAAGACATCTTAGTGGCAGAATGAGTAGAATGGTTATAAGCAAACTCTATAAAGGGTAAACAATCAACCCAAGTCTTTAAGTTTCTGCCAAGAGTGACTCTTAGTAAGGTGGATAAGGTACGGTTTACCACTTTAGTTTGTGCATCCGTTTGAGGATGACAAGTTGTAGAGAACAGGAGCTTGGTACCAAGCTTTCTCCACAAGGTTTTCCAAAAATGGCTTAGAAACTTAGTGTCTCGGTCAGACACAATGGTCCTAGGTACTACATGTAAACGTACCACTTCTTTAAGAAACAGGTCGGCTGTTTGCATTGCATCATTAGACTTGTCACATGGTATGAAGTGAGCCATCTTTGAAAATCGATCCACAACAACAAAAATAGAATCTTTGTGCCTGATCTTGGGCAAACCTAGCACAAAGTCCATAGAAATATCCACCCATGGTGCATTAGGGATAGGTAAGGGTAAGTAAAGACCATGAGGATGTAACATGGACTTGGCTTTGTGATAAGTAACACATCCGAGCAATGTTTCTCCACATCCTTCTTGAGATGCGGCCAAAAGAAGTGTTCAACCACCACTGCTAATGTCTTGTCCACGCCAAAGTGACCCATAAGACCACCACCGTGTGCTTCCTTAAGTATTAGTTCTCTCATTGAGCTTTGGGGAATGCACAAGCGCTTATCTCGGAAAACATGTATGTAGAATGAGCTGAATGCTCCCTTTCCACAAGCTTGGTAAGCTTCTCCTAGTTCTGGATCATCTTTGTATAACTCCTTGATGTGCTTGAACCCTAGAACTTTTGCTTCCATGGTAGAGATCAACGCATGTCTTCTTGATAATGCATATGCCACCACATTTTCTTTCCCTTTCGTGTACTTGATTACGTAGGAAAATGTCTCTATGAACTCCAGCCAATTAGCCACGTTTTTAAAGCGCGGACCAAGGCGTAGAGCTCTTTGTCATATGTTGAGTAATTCAGCATGGCTCCACTTAGATTTCCACTAAAGAACGCCACTGGAATCTTCCTCTGATGTAGCACAGCTCTGATGCCTAACCCAGAGGCATCGCACTCTACTTCAAACATTTCTTCAAAATCTAGTAAAGCTAGAACCGGTGCTTGTGTAAGCCTTTTTTTAAGTGTATTGAAGGATGCTTCTTGAGCTGCTCCCCATGAGAATGGCGTGTTCTTCTTTATCACAGCCATGAGTGGTGCAGCTAATGTGCTGAAATCTTTCACAAAGCGTCGATAGAAACTTGCCAGACCGTGAAAGCTCTTTACATGGTCGATTGTAGTTGGGGTTGGCCACTCTCGTATTGCTTTTATCTTCTCTTTATCCACTTGTAGTCCATGTTCACTTACTACAAAGCCTAAGAACACAAGTTGATTAGTACAAAAGGTGCACTTCTTAAGGTTAGCATAAAGGCCTTCCTTCCGAAGTGATTTAAGCACTAGTTCGAGATGCTTGAGATGATCAGATATGTTCTTACTATAAATAAGTATATCATCAAAATAAACAACTACAAATTTACTTATATAAGCATGAAGAACCTGGTTCATGAGGCGCATGAATGTGCTTGGAGCATTAGTCAAGCCGAAAGGCATACTAACCATTCATACAAGCCTTGCTTAGTTTTGAATATGGTTTTCCACTCATCTCCTTCACGCATTCTGACTTGATGGTAACCACTCTTCAAGACTACCTTTGAGAAAATGGTAGAGCCACTTAACTCATCCAACATGTCATCTAAACGTGGGATTGGATGCCTATACTTAATTGTTATGTTGTTGATAGCTCGGCAGTCCACACACATTCTCCACGTCCCATCTTTCTTTGGAACTAAGAGCACTAGTACAACACAAGGACTTAGGCTCTCTTGAATGTATCCTTTGTTCATTAAGTCTCGCACTTGCTTCTCTAGCTTCTTAGTCTCTTCCGGATTCATTATGTATGTTGGCTTGTTGAGTAAAGCTGAACCTGGAACAAGATCAATCTGATGCTCTATGCCTCGGATTGGTGGTAAGCCATGTGGTATCTCTTCAGGAAACACATCTTTGAATTTATTCAAGATGGCTTGAACCTCTGTTGGAAGCTGTAGATCACCTATACCTGAACTTAAACACTCTTTAAATAACATCAGTAGCACGATGCCCTTGGCACTCATGGTTTTATTAATAGCACCAGTAGATAAATAAAGACTAGACTTACTTACCCCAACCTCTTTGTTCATGTGTACTTGTAACTCATGTACTTCAGATGGATTAAGAGGGGCTAAGTTATACTTACGGTCTTTATGTGTGAAAGAGTAGTGATTGGTGCAGCCATTGTGGGTTGTAGCTCGGTCGAATTGCCATGGTCTTCCAAGTAAAAGATGCCCAGCTTGCATTGGTACTACGTTACAAGTGACTTGATCTTGGTACTTTCCCACGCTAAAAGGCACAGAAACTTGCTCGGAGATTTTTAGCTCGGTTTGATCATTGAGCCCCGTAGCTTGTATGGTCTAGAAAGCTTAGTCTTCTCAAGACCTAATCTGTCCACCATATACTTGCTAGCTACGTTAGTACAAGAACCATCATCTATGATAAGATTACATACCTTCTTCTGGATGGTACATCTCGTATGGAAGATGTTTTCTCTTTGTACTTTTTCCTCGGGATTAATGAGAACACTAAGTACTCTCCTGGTCACTAGTAGCTGACCGGTGTCAGGGTACTGAATCTCATCCTCCAGCTCATTAGGTTCAGCATCATGCTCATCTTGAGACTTATAATCTCCCCTAGGCGTGATGATTGTTGGGGTCAGGTTTCACCCCACTGAGATCAACAAGTGAAAATGGTTAAGTAAGAATTCTGCCTAGTTGAACCAAATACAACGGGCTCGGTAGAACCCGAGCCGGAGACTCGCATCAGCTCGGTATTGGACAAGATTTGGTGAAGAATAAGATACTTGAGTTAGCTTTCCAGTGGAGTTGGAATCATATCATTTGGAGTTGTGGTTAGCAAGATACACCCGAAATAATGAAGACATGCCGAGCTGCAGGAATGAACTCGTTTTTGCCGAGCTGGAGAGATGTGCTCGACAAGATGCCTTAAAGCCACTGGATTGAGCTGAAATTTGGATACAAAATAGATAATTGAGTTAGATTTCAAATGGAGTTTAAATCATATAATTTGGAGTTGTGGTTAGCAAGATACACCCAATTTAATGAAGACATGCCGAGATGCAGGAATGAACTCGTTCTTGCCGATCTGGAGAGATGAGCTCGGCAAGATGCCTTAAAGCCATTGTATTGAGCTGAAATTTGGATACAAGATAGATAATTGAGTAAGATTTCATCCAAAAGAAATTTGAAGTCATTTGGATCAACGGTCAGAAAGTTACATCAATTATCGTAATGACAGATCAATCTGGCCGAGCTCACTAGCTACGAAGCGACGAGTTTGGCGAGCTCAACAATACGGGCAAGCCGGCGAGCTTAGTAAAGATGGCGAACCGGGGAGCCCAACAACACAGGTGAGCTTGGCAAACAGGGAGCTCAACAACTTAGCAGCGAGCCCAAAAATACGGGCAAGCCGGCGAGCTTAGGAAAGATGGCGAGCCGGCGAAGTTCAACAATATAGGCGAGCTTAGCAAAGACGGAGAGCCGGCGAGCCCGGAAAATTGGCGAGCTCGACAACATAGCAGCGAGCTTAGCAAAGACGGCGAGCTCGGTAAGCCTAGCAAAAATGGCAAGCCTAGCAAAAACGGCGAGCTCGGCAAGCCTAGCAAAGACGGCGAGCCGGCGAGCTCGTGAATGCAACTAACCGGCGAGCCTGGCGACGAAGCAAACATCCGAGCAATCTTGGGCTTAGCCCCAGCCTACAACAACGAATGGGCCGAGCCCAAAAGTTATGAAGAAGGCCGAGCTCGCCACAAATAAACCTTGGTGGACCGAGCTCAAGCGAAGTCTTGTTGGAAGCTGAGCCCAGATGTAAAGCCCAAGATGTCGCAACCGACCTGCAAAAAGGAAAATCCCAAAGAATTAGAAAGTTTCCTTTATCGCTTAGGAGTTGAGCTAGCCGACTTAAACTAGTATATATATCTATGTATATCCCTGGAAAAGGGGATCCGGAATTTACTTAGCAAAAGAACCTAGACCTTTTGCTCTCAAACACTTGTACGAAACGCTTTTTCGAAACAGCTAAATAAAAACCATCTTTGGATCTTCGCTTTCGTGGTTCATACGCAGAAATTTTATCCCCCTTAATAAACCTCCGACAAATTTCAATTGGCATGGATTTACACTCCCACAATTTGGCGCTAGAAGGAGGGGGATTTGAAATTTTCTTACTCCAAGGACCACCGTACGAACGATACGAAGAAGATGACTAACGATAGATGAACTAACGACCCGCAGGACACGGGAGTTGATGGATCCGGAGTGACAGATACACCAACCCCTGCAGTCGTGGAGACAAGCCTAGAGGCACTGACTCAGATAAAGACGATGCTGGAGACACTGCTCAAAAAGGCGGAGGAGCAGGATAAGCTAAACACAACAATGACCGACAAGCTGGAAGTCCTCGCAACAGCAAGCTGAGCCCGAGGTAGGGGTTCTGGAGTTGACCTAATCAGGCGCCCTCTCCGCCGTCTCAACCCAACGGCCCTCGCTTTCTCTACGCCTCACCATGCGCCGAGAACCCCAAGTGGATTACCTCCTCCGATCCAACCAACCTAAACCGCCGAACGGAACGCGGCAGCACAAGAAACAAACACGCAGACTGTGGATGGAATGAACCCAGTGATCGACCTGGAAGACAACCCAGAGGGCGGACACGACACAGACAACCACCTCGTAGCTGAACTTGCAGGGGCGACCCAAATTCGAGTCGAACGAAGCAGTGCCAACCTCGACCATGATCAAGACCTTACGGAGGAAGAAGAGAACATCATATGGGCCCAACGAGCCCAGATCGAAGAAGAATGCAAAGCGATAATCCGAGCCCAGAAGGAGGAGATGGTCAAAATTCTAGCAAGCATGGAGCGAGCTGCCGCTGAGATGAAATTTGTTCGATCTCAGATGCATAGGGCCACTAGCAAGGCCCCCGAACTCGACCGAGTGCTTGAAGAAGCACAGAACACCCCATTCACGACTTGAATCACTAAGGCAATGGTTTCTGATCCGGGGAAGATGAAAATACCGGTTTACGAAGGAAAAGCTGATCCAAAGGAGTACTTGACCGCCTTCGCGATAGCGATGGGATGAGCAAACTTCAGAGAAGGAGAGGAAGACGCTGGTCAGTGTCTCTTGTTCGTTGAGCACCTTAAAGGTCCAGCTCTCCAATGGTTCTCCAGGCTGGGAAGAAATTCGATCGACAATTTTAATCAACTATCGTCGGCATTCCTCAAACATTATGCTATATTCATGGAATGTCGAACATCCGATGCGGATCTATGGACCATGGGGCAAGGACAAAATGAGATGTTACGAACATTCATCGAACGATTCAAGTCGGTACTGTCGAAGGTAGAAGGGATAAGTGACGAAGCCGCGTTGCAAGCATTAAAGAAAGCCCTGTGGTTCGACTCAGATTTTCGGAAGGAGATTGCGCTAAATGCTCCAACCACGATCCATGATGCATTGCATCGAGCAATAGACTTCGCCTCCAACGAAGAAGAAGTGAGGATCCTAACCCAGAAGCACGGAAAGGTGAAGTCTACGAACTATCCTCCCTTTGCTCCGAACCCACCAAACAACAAAAAGGGCAACCAAGATTCTGAATATGTCTAGCACGAAGGAGGTTTCAAAGGAGCCCATAATTACCAAGTTCACTCGTCAGGATACGGTCAAGGACGAGGCCAAGGCCAAGGAATAGGTACATGGAGTAGCACGTGGACCAGGGGCCAAGGAACTTACGATGAAATGGCTTATTGCGAACATCACCATATCTTCGGACATTCGCCTGCAAATTGCCGTATTCTAGGCTTAAAACTCGCTGCAAAGTTGGCAGCTGGCAAACTCAAAGGTGATATTAGCCTCAAGGATTTTGACATGGATACCAACGCGAACTTCTCCGAGCAGGTGAATGAAAACCTTCCTAAGCGAGGGAGGCAAGATGACGACACCCCGCAAGCTGGGATAAGAAGAAGAATAAATATGATAATGGGCGGATCTCACTATTGCTCAGACACCATCTCGTCGATTAAAGCTTTTCAACGACGAGCCGACGTCAGCGTTAATTGGTCTGAGCCTTCTAAGTTCCCAAATGACGTAATCACATCTGAAGAAAGGGAGACTACCGAAATCGACAAACCTCACGATGACCCTCTCGTAATTGAGCTAATCATCAACGATTGTGATGTGGCCAGAGTGTTGGTAGATACGGGAAGCACGGTGGACATAATCTTCAAAGAGACTCTCAGAAGAATGAACGTCGACCTATCCGAAGTAACGAAAACTCCAAAACAATTGACTGGATTCTCCGTAGAAACGATAATGACAATCAGAACAATCAAGCTACCTATTCGGGCTGGAGAGAAAACCAAAATCGTGGAGTTTTCGGTGGCCGATCACCCAGCAATCTACAACATTATTATGGGAACCCCTTGGTTAAATACAATGCGCGCCGTGGCCTCAACATACCATATGTGCATAAAGTTCTCAACGCCTAATGGAATCCAAACCATTCGTGGAAATCAAAAGGAGTCCCGAATTTGTGTTATGGCCGAGCATAAGCTCAGAAATCCCGTACCAGAGCTTAACACAAAGACGAAGGAAAAGAGAGCCAAGCTGGATCAGCAACCTAAGAACGAGATATCAAAGCAATGTCTTACGGATCACTTAGTCACTTCACACGAACTACGAGGCGGCTTGATCCCTGCAAAGGGTATGTAGGCAGCTCGTTTTCGGATGGGTTCAGCTACCCCCCCCATTTAAAAAAAATGGGGAGAGTGGGTACGTATACTCATATACTCCCATCTTTATAATAGACTCTACGTCTACTTAATGCAAGCTTTTCGAAGTTAAGATCTTCAAATCACATCCTTTATTGATTACTAAAGCCTTAACAAAACAGGCATCCCATTCACATCCTGTACGGATTACTCAAAGTCTTAACTAAACAGACATCTTATTTCACTCTCGTTGCTGCTGGCCACAGCAACGAACTATTACATCCTTTACGGATCTAACTATCACATCCTAGCGGATTAAAAGCGCATGCTATATAAATGTCTATGTCCATTGTCGGAACGGATAAGCTTATGGTAGCATATCCGTAAACCAAAATGTTCATCTTAAACCCAACAAACAAATCGTTGGTCACAACAGTACTACATGTTCATTGTTGGAGCGGATTTGTTGATGGCAACTCGTCTGTAAACCAAAATGATCATCAAAAAACCCAACAAACGAATTGTTGGTCGCAACAGTACTCTATGTGCATTGTCGGAGCGGATATGCTTACGGTAGCATATCCGTAAACCAAAATTTTCATCTTAAACCCAACAAACAAATCGTTGGTCGAAACACCTATGCTCATTATTGGAGCGGATATGTTTACAGTAACGTATCCGTAAACCGAGATGATCATCAAAAACCCAGCAAACGAATCGTTGGTCGCAACATCTTAGAAACATAACACTAATCGTATATCACACGTTTTTAACACGCTAGTCTTTAACATCTTAAAACCCAGTAAACATCACTTCATCGCACACTGGAACTTAGCCACTCTGCGCAGAGATGCGAGTTACCCTAACACGCTTCGGCTAACTAATGTACATCTTGTTATGACTAGTTAATTTTTGGCAAGGTGCCCCTTGGAACTTGGCCCTTGAAAATTCTCATGAAGCAACACGAGATTTTTTGTGAATCGCATCGTCACGATCATCTTGGCACAACATCTCAACAAAATGCCTTGTCATGTTCTCCTTGGCAAAACACCTCATCACGTTTTCTTCGGAAAAATGACTCGTCAAGTACTTACAACGTAACAGTTCAACAATCAAGGTAACGCATCGGGTCGGTAACATACCAACGGATTGGTCTAAATAGTCTCATCGACTGGTCAGCTCGGCCATATAACTAAAGCAGTTCGGCATCCCATCCTACTCAACTACTCAGAAATGTGATCAAAGAAATTACTTGACAAGTTTTAAATGCCAATTCCAGCTCGGCATCATCTTCATCAAGGATCGGCATTGCTACAGTTTGCTCACGTCCCAACTAAACAACAAGTTCAGAACGTTGATCTCAGCTTCGACTATCTTAAACTCGACACTATCATCACTAATACTATCGAGTTGGGGGGCTAACTATTGGGGTCAGGTTTCACCCCACTAAGATCAACAAGTGAAAATGGTTAAGTAAGAATTCTGCCTAGTTGAACCAAATACAACGGGCTCGGTAGAACCCGAGCCGGAGACTCGAATCAGCTCGGTATTGGACAAAATTTGGTGCCGAACAAGATACTTGAGTTAGCTTTCTAGTGGAGTTGGAATCATATCATTTGGAGTTGTGGTTAGCAAGATACACCCGATTTAATGAAGACATTCCGAGCTGCAGGAATGAACTCGTTCTTGCCGAGCTGGAGAGATGTGCTCGGCAAGATGCCTTAAAGCCACTGTATTGATTTGAAATTTGGAAAAAAGATAGATAATTGAGTTAGATTTCAAATGAAGTTGGAATCATATCATTTGGAGTTGTGGTTAGCAAGATCCACCCGATTTAATGAAGACATGCCGAGCTGCAGGAATGAACTCGTTCTTGCCGACTTGGAGATATGAGCTCGGAAAGATGCCTTAAAGCCATTGCATTGAGCTGAAATTTAGACACAGGATAGATAATTGAGTAAGATTTCATCCAAAAGAAATTTGAAGTCATTTGGATCAACGGTCAGAAAGTTACATCAATTATCGTAACGACAGATCAATCTGGCCGAGCTCACTAGCTACGAAGTGACGAGTTTGGCGAGCCCAACAATGCGGGCAAGCCGCCGAGCTTAGCAAAGATGGCAAACCGGGGAGCCCAACAACTTAGCAAAGATGGCAAACCGGGGAGCCCAACAAAACAGGCGAGCTTGGCAAACAGGGAGCTCAACAACTTAGCAGCGAGCCCAAAAATACGGGCAAGCCGGCGAGCTTAGGAAAGATGGCGAGCCGGCGAAGTTCAACAATACAGGCGAGCTTAGCAAAGACGGAGAGCCGGCGAGCCCGGCAAATAGGCGAGCTCGACAACATAGCGGCGAGCTCGATAAGCCTAGCAAAAATGGCGAGCTCGGCAAGCCTAGCAAAAACGGCGATCTCGGCAAGCCTAGCAAAGACGGCGAGCCGGCGAGCTCGTCAACGCAACTAACCGGCGAGCCTGGCGACAAAGAAAACATCCGAGAATTCTTGGGCTTAGCCCCAGCCTACAACAACGAATGGGCCGAGCCCAAAAGTTATGAAGAAGGCCAAGCTCGCCACAAATAAACCTTGGTGGACCGAGCTCAAGCGAAGTCTTGTTGGAAGCTAAGCCCATATGTAAAGCCCAAGATGTCACAACCGACCTGCAAAAAGGAAAATCCTGAAGAATTAGAAAGTTTCCCTTATCGCTTAGGAGTTGGGCTAGCCGACTTAAACTAGTATATATATCTATGTACATCCCTGGAAAAGGGGATCCGGAATTTACTTAGCAAAAGACCCTAGACCTTTTGCTCTCAAACACTTGTACGAAATGCTTTTTCGAAACAGCTAAATAAAAACCATCTTTGGATCTTCGCTTTCGTGGTTCATACGCAGAAATTTTATCCCCCTTAATAAACCTCCGACAAATTTCAATTGGCGTGAATTTACACTCCCACAATGATCATCACTCGTTGGTTTGGGCACACTCTTGACATGTGTCCCCTGCCTTGACACTTAAAACAGGTTATGTCACGAGTTCTTTGAGTATTGTTGGAGAACTTACCTTGCTCTGGTCGGTTGAACTTAGGAGCTTCGGTACTCTTCCCTTTGAACCTACAATCAATCTCTACGGACTTCCCTTTGTCTAAAGGTTTAGAACTATTTGATGCCCACGGTTGATAGGTTTTGTTGCGGCTGGTGAGAGATGTATTACCCTTGATTTGCTGCTCTACTTGTACAGCAAGATTTAACAATTCGTGCAAGCCACTATACTGAGCTCTCTCCACCTTTCTTGCAATTCTCTCTTGCAAGCCGTCTATGAACTGAGCCATTAAGGCTTCTTCGGATTCTTCTAACTCCAGCGAGTTCATTAGCTTTTCAAACTCCTCAAAATACTCATCTACGCTTCTGGTTCGCTGAGATAACTTACAAAAACATTTTTGTAATTATCTATGATAATGTTCAGGCACATACCTTAACCTTAGGAGGTACTTCATTTCACTCCATGTTGCTACTGGTCCAAAACGTTGCCTCCTTCTCACAGCTACGTTTCTGTCCCACCATACCAAAGCATTGTCCGTGAGCTGTGCTGCTGCAAGAGCCACTTTCCTGCGCTCTCCATAGCCGTAGCACTCGAATATGTGTTCAAGAAGTCTTTTCCAATCCATGTAAACTTCTGGATTTGATTTCCCTGCAAACGTAGGAGGTGTTAGTTTAATCTCATAATTCTGCTCACGTGTTTCTACCTCTCTAGCTTGGTTTCCCCTTAGAGGGTCTGATCTCCTTTGTTGTTGACGTATGAGAGGATCTGGTGGATCATCCTCTTCTTCAGCTTAATCTTCCTGTTGTATTGGAGCTCCTCTTTCAGCAGCACGCCTTGGGTGATGCTCTAGGCGTCCTATTCGGTCTCCAAACTCATGTCTCATGGTTCCTACTTGCTGACCAACATTCCTCATCTCTTCTCTCATTGCGTTTAGCATCTTCATGAGAGCATCTTGTGGAACTCCCTCTTCTTCAGCCATGATACTTCTCTGGTGCTTGTAGAACCTTGCAAAGACTTAACAAACAATGATGTGATCATGGAGCAGCATGAACCTGAAGATCCGCTTGAAACAGAGGAGGACACGGATAATGGAGCTAAGGAGCAGCTTGTACCCGAGGAATCAAAGGATCCCTTACATGTTCCACCTTGTCCAATGACTAGGTCAAGGACGAAACGTCTTAACCAAGCTATTAGCACGCTCCTACGTCAAGAAGAAGGCAACCTTAAACTCGATGCTTGTCCAACTACTCTGGTTGTGATTCAAGCCGTTTAAGGATTGACAATGGGAGGTGTGTGGCTTGTACTCTTTTTCCCTTGGTCTGGTTTTTTCCCATTGGGTTTTCTAGCTAAGATTTTTAATGAGGCAAGTTCACACACTTACACATTTTCCCCATTGTTAACAATGCCATTAAAGAAGAAGAAATCACGTTTTTTAGTTACATTAAAAACAGAGAGTTTTTCTTTGTTGGTCAAAACTGAGAGTTAATGTCTTAATTACTCTTTTTCATTTTTGAGAAGTCTTACCTTGTTTCCAAGGCTTCTCTCTTCTATATGTACTCTGATTTTCGTTCTAATAAAATTATCAAACTTTTTCTTATCAAAAATCTCTTTCTGAAATTTATTTGATCATCTCTTGTAATTGTTTCGGTGAATCCAAACAGAGTCAAGAGTTTCGATAGTCTAAGTGTCTCTCATCACACTTAGAAGTATCCGTTTCAACAAGACCAATCCCCCCAGCCATATCGCTCATCATTTCGTTCATCATCCCGTTCAAAAGATTACCATTCCGCAGCCTTTGAAATTTCTTACAAACCTTACGAATTATCACGTTCAGAAGATCAAGGGAATTCTGCAGCCTTTGAAATTTCTTACAAACCTTACGAATCATCACGTTCAGAAGATCAAGGGAATTCTGCAGCCTTTGAAATTTCTTACAAACATTACAAATCATCACCACCATTCAATCAACCACACGAAGTGTATTCAAGGGGGCTGTGATCTCTCTAACCAGGATCATATCAAACAAGTCAAAGGTACGACAGAAATAAAAAGAAAACAAATCCACACAAAACAGATCAAACTATCTTACTCAAACAATCAAACGAATGAACTGATTGCTTAAACAAACTAAATCGACCACACAATAACTTCAAACAAGCCTTTTATGCTTTTCTGATTAGCAAAAACGAAACAATAGCAAACTGAAACACTTTCTTTTTTAATGATTTATGGGTGCAGACAGAAGCAAACAAGACTAACAACTTAAGCAACAAACAAAACTAACAAATAAATCAGATGCAATTGTTTTGGGGTTGTCTCTTTTGATTAAACAAAAACTAAACAAACTAATAAAACAAGCAGACACAATTTTTAGGGATTTTAGGGTTTAATAAAAGCAAATAAATGAAACTAACAAATAAATCAGATGCAATTCTTTTGGGGTTTTCTTTTATGATTAAACAGAAACTAAACAAACTAATAAGACTAGCAGACACGATTTTTATGGCTTTTTGTAATGGATCAAAACAAAAAAAAATTCAAAACAGAAACAATAGATCAATGGACAGGGATAGAAAACCAAAGGTAGAACATTTGGCTCTGATACCATATGATATAAGACTCTGTTGAGACTTATAGCATGCAGGATGGATGGCTTGATGGGATCAATAAGCTGGCTATCACGCTCTCTCGTACTGGTCAGAGGATGGGAATGATTAGACAAGTCTCGTTTGCACTAGGCTTGAATCGATATGGAGTCCAACATGTTGGCTTTAACGCTCTCCCTTGTTTGAACAGATGGATGGAGGTTGAAGATGGATCGATGGCACCACAGAGATGATGAGGAGATCTCTGATACTGCAATATACTCGGCCTTGGTGAATCCACACGCAAGAACACAAGCAGAAAGTTGTTCTAGACAAGCGGCGGCTTGAAGAGAAGAAAGTGTGATATTTTATTGATAGGGTCAAAAGTTGTGTTCTTACAACTGCTGTAGAGGAGCTTTATAATAGCTCATCATCTAGCCCTAAGGCCGAAAATACTAAAAAGGAAAGTACAATATGCAGCACAAGGTAAAAACAAAAAAGGCAAAAATTGTTCTAAGTAAAAAGGAAACAAAATAACAAAAGAAAAGGAAACTATGCCTGATTTCTTTCAAACTTGCCGAGGCTCGAACTGGGATCTCCTGTATTGCTAAATACCACTAGGATAACTCATATTACCTGCACAAACTTGAAATAATGTAAATACCTTGTTTTGGAGTGATATAGGCCAGAAGTGAGCTTGGTCGGTCTGGGCTTGTTCTGGTTCCTTTCTTGAGTAGTCTTTGGTGTAGTCTTCATCTTGAAATCCCTCTAAGTCATCACAGTTGATATCTTGGATTGCTAAAAACCACTAGGATAACTCATATATACCTGCACAAATTTGAAATAATGTAAATACCTGGTTTTGGAGTTATATAGGCCAGAAGTGAGATTGGTTGGTCTGGGCTTGTTCTGGTTCATTTCTTGAGTAGTCTTTGGTGTAGTATTTATCTTGAAGTCCCTCTAAGTCTTCACAGTTGATATATTTGATTTCTTCCACGTCCTTAGCTGCTAAAACGTCTTCTCGCTCTATTTGGACTATATCGACTAAGATGTTTGTTTTGGTGATATCTTGATACTCCGGCTCTGTCTTTGAGGCATTATTGATGTTTTGGACATCTTTTCTTGTCAAGTAAATAGAATTACCTTGGTTGGTTTGAGGCTGGTCTTCCTTGATGCTCCAACTTGCAAAATCCACCATTGGCTCTGATTCGGGTGCGTTGGAGTTTTCTTGGAGGTTGTCGACTTGGGGAGGGGTTTTGAACATGTCTCCAAGTTCCATGGTATTTAGGAGGGTCTCTACAGCCATGTTTAATCCCTCTCTAAGTCTCATCTTGGATTGTGTCATTGGAGAGTCCTTGACCATGGGTGCATGCTCTAAGTCCATGGTTGGGTCGATTTCCTCATCACAAGTAGAGCTCATCTTCTTCAATTTCTTCCCTTGTCAATGGTCCATGAGAGCTTCCCAATGTTTTCATCATCCATTATCACAACATTGCAAAATGCCTTGGGGTTAGACTCGGATTTACCCGGTAGAGTGCCATTTGGAGCCTTAGAACTTGAAGCCATTTGCGCCATTTGTAGATCAATGGTCTTCACATGTGATGCCAAGCTTGTAATCTTACCATCCAACTCTTGGTACATGCTATCAATTCTATTGTTGACCTCTAGAAACTTCTTTCCAATATCCGCATTACTCTTGATTTGACCTTCCAAGATCATTTGTACCAAAGCTTTGATATCTTGGTCTTGTGATGGAGGTTGAGTAGAAGCACTAGCTTGTCCTTGGAAGTTTGGAGCAACTTGGTTAGGGAAAGTGTATTGTTGCTTAGGAGCAAAGCCTTGATGTTGTGGAACAAATCCTTAACCTTGTTGTTGTGTGACAAACCCTTGATGTGGTTTAAAACCTTGTGGTTTAGGTGGGTAGACTTAGTCTTGTGGGTTTTCCACATTAATGCTTCTATAAGACAAGTTGGATGATTCCTATAGTTGGGATTGAATCCTTTTTGATAGTACCCTTGACCTTGGATATATCAAACCTCTTCTTGTCCATCTTGACTACTTTCACCAACCCATTCTTGGTTTTGTTCAAAATAGCCAACAAAGTAAACTTGCTTCTTGTTAGCCAAAAGGATTTTGTCAAGCTTGTCACTCAATTTCTTGATCCTTGGATCTTCTCCCTTTGGTTCTCTCACACTTCTATCATACTACTTGTTATAGCATTGATTGCTTTGTGCAAGGTTTTCCATAAGTTACTCTCTTTACTCAACCGAGAAGCTAGCAAATCTCCATTACCCGCGGTGTTAAAGACCAATGTGGTATTTTTTCCTCAATTCCCCGGTGGAAGATTCCCAACAATGCTTCCATAGATATCCCATGGTGAGGGCATGAACACGTATATCCCTTCAATCTTTCCTAAGCCTCATACAAAGTCTCATTCGGCCCTTGTTGAAAGTTTTGAATACCATTCCTTATCTTGGCGGTTCGTTGATTGGAGAAGAACTTGACCAAAAATCATTTCTTACACTCCTCCCACGTGGTAATGGACGATTTAACTACACTCTTCTCCCATTGAGAGGCTTTTTTGCCTAGAGAGAGTGGGAAGAGTGTGAGCTTGATTACGTCTTCTAAAAAGCCATTCATCTTCACGGTGCCACACAAGCCATCAAAGTTATCCAAGTGCTCTATTGGATGTTCCATAGGCAATCCAAAGAATTGATTATTTTGCACCATGTTGATGAGGCTAGACTTTATCTCCCAATTATTATTGGCACATGGAGGAGGTCGAATGCCCGGTCTAGTCCCATTTGTGAGAGGTTCATCAAAGGTACCAATCCTTCTTTCTTCCCTAAGAATGGGAGCTCTAGGAAGGTTTTCTACTCCAACTCCATGTGCTTCTCTTTCTTGGTGGTTTCCACCACCTTGGTTAGCATGGTTTCCTTCCATGTTTAAACACCTTAACTGTTCTAACCGCTTATTTTCTCTCATTGTTTCTCTAACTTGCTTCTCTAATTGATTGATGTCAATCATAGGACCAAAATCACTTGGTGCTCCCTTGTTTTCTCGTGTTCATGCACCTTCAAAAAGGGAACAAGACAAGAACAAGAACGATTAAATATTGAAATAAATAAAAACGAACTTAGACTCCCAAGAATCCAAATCCTAGTGCCTAATACTCCTCGGCAACGGCACCAAAAACTTGATGTGGTTGGTGATTGCAATTTCAAATTAAAAAAAAACTCTAAATACAACTTCAACCTAGATTTAATCCTTAAGTTCAAACCACAAGTGCATGGTCAATATCATTGTAGCATTTAAGGGTCATTCTTCCACAATGAGCATGCAAAGGCAATAAGAATGCAAGATACTATAGAAGTTAAGCCGAATTCAAGAGATGTGTTTTGTAACCAATTCTAGCAACCTAAGTAAACCAATGGAAATATGCAAGAAAAGTACCAAACAAGATTAAGAAACTAAGGTAGAAACATGCATAAGAAAATTAAACTTAAAGAAAGAAAATTCAAAAGCAATTTAAGAAAGTCAACAAAAAGTCAACCGAACAAACAAAGATGATAGAATATGATAAAGTTATGGACTTTATGTAGAGATCATAGACTAAGAATGTTTAACCTATAACTAGTGATGAAAGACCATATAACAAACCATTTCCAGAACATGGATCCTATATCTAGACTTAGTTCACTTTTGCAAATACTAATCCATTCTAATAATCATCCAAAATGACAACCTTGCGGTCCCTGTCAAAGTGAGAAGAGATCATTAATGCATAAGCCCATAAAAGTCTACAAATCACCTTAGACATCAAGTGTTAATTGGCAAAGATATGAAAAGCATGAATTAGAGTTAGCCTAGACATTTTCACAAATAACTTTCGGGCAGAAAAAGACGTTGATCTAAGAGTTGATTAATTACTTCAATCCTAGTAATGGGTTCTCTCTAATCAATGTAAATCATAAAAATCTAGACCTAAGCATCATTAATTACACATCAAACATCCTAATCTACTCCACCCATAATCCACTAAGAAGACTACTCACTCATATTCAAACAAACCATTAAAGCATGAGTAATGAAATACATAATGAAAGATTAAAAGAAAAGATAAAAAAAACTTCACTAATCAAACATAAAAAGTTGAACTTTTTAACATCCAAATGCAAAGATCCAAAGGGTTTTGTTTTTGTCCAAAAGATAAAGAAAAATCAGAAAAAAATTTTGGGATTTTAATATGCTTAAAATTATTTATACGAAAGAGAGATGTACCCGAGAAAAACCGGGTCAAACCTGGAATTATGATGAAAATATAGCTGGCATCGTCCCCTCTCATCGACCTGTGATGATGGAGTGGTCGATGCAGTGAACATCAGTTACTCCAGACTTTGACTGTTTCTGCTCCCATCGACCTGCTGTATCGACCTCCTGAGCTGGAGTGGTCGATGCAGCCTATTCCAGTTGCACTGGTGCTGCTCCCATCGACCAGTCTCATCGACCTCCTGAGTTGGCTTGGTCGATGCAGTCTACACAAGTTGGTCTTATGCTCCTCTTCATTCTCCTTGGTTCTTCTTCCTTCTCCAATTGATTCTTCTTGTTCCTAGGCCTGCATAGTACCTGAATAGACTCAAAATGCAATGCAAATGCAACATAATAGACCTAGGACTCTAAGACTAAATCTAAACTAAATGGAACCTATTATGAAGAGAAAAATGAATAATGTAATCTAAATGAATGTAAAAACTAAGAGAAATACATGCTAAGGATGCCAAAATACAAGTGCATCAAAAGTTAAGTCCATAAGCGTTGTGCCTGTTCACTATTGCACATTTGGTCCCCCAATTCCTACCCTTCTTTGATAACTGTCAGCAAGTTATTCTGACTTTTGAGGGTTGCTCGGGCGCCTTTAAATTTGGAAAGAAGATTAAGGTTTCCAATTTCCTTTTTTGATAACTGTCGATCCTTGTTTGTTTCCGAAATTGCTTTTTCCTCACGCTCCAACCTTTGCACTTCCTCTTCTTTTCTTCTTGGTAAGTCTCTCGTCTATGCTTCTCATTATTTAATCGCGGTTTTGCCAATTCCTTAGGGAATGACCTGACAGACGCAGGGGAAGATGATGCGCTTCTGCCTTCATAGTGGTCGCAAAATTCATTCTCTGGCTGGATGGGTCAGGTTCATCATTGGTTATCCGTCGAGGTGTCTTTTAAAGAATGGACGACGACGATTCATCCTCATCCTCATCCTCATTCGTAGGCATCTCCCTTAAATTTTGACAGAGTTTTACAATTCGGCGGGCTTGTGCCCTAACCAGTTGGCTCCCTCTGCGTGGGGAGTGTTATCCATTATGCACGTGATTAGCGATTTTGCAGGCATCCTTTTCCCAGCGGATTTCGTCGGCTTCTTCTTCATTCCGAGGAAGAAATCGGTGGGTTTGCGTTAGGGAAATTTGCAGACGTGTATCAATGCTCCCATCATTTTAGGGTTAGCCCCTACAACACCAAGGGATGGACATCCGCGTACTGCTTCTGGCGTGTGCCGTCTGAGATTTCTATCAGGCTGAGATAGGACGAGCTGGGTAAGTCGTCGTTCCTCGTGCAAGGTCTCATTTTCTATCTGACTGATCATTTCTTGGTTTTGGGCATTGCAGGCAGCCTTCCTCGAAGGGATATTACTGATCTCGTGTCATGCTTCATGTCGATCACTCTCGAGTTGCGCGACGTGAGGTTCCTTTTAAGCGTATGTTGTCTTCACGCTAGTTCTTTAATCCTTCCTCCCATCACCTCTTTTACCATGCAAGGTACATATCATTATGTTTCTATTCCCAATATCTCTTTTAGGGCTTAGTTGAGAGGTGTGTCTGGCTATCCGCATGTTATATCTATTTCATGGCAAATATGCACTACCAGTCTCCATCGTAACACGAGAATCTGGTGGCCCCTACGAGCCTCTCAACGCTTATTTTTCAGGCTGGTCGGTGGAACCCCCCTCTGAAGAGGGCTCCAATTGACGCTCATGGAGAGTCCTCCCACCCAAAAAGGGCACAAGGTGTCTTCTGACTCACGATAGCAGTGACTGCTCTATCCATTCAGGAGCCCGCGAGTGGTGACCATTCTTCTTCCGGGGAAAAAGACCCCCCTCACCCATCATAGGGGTTGGGCAAAGGAAAAGGGGGTGCTCTACTCACATGATCATTTCCCCAACCAGGAGAACAACCACACTTCTCCTTCGAAGCTTTGATACACTCTGGAGGCCAATCTGGGATCTGGTCCTCGGGACCCCTTTGTTGGATTCTTCCCTCATTCATCGTGTTTAGGGGAAGAGACGGAGAAGTTTTTGGCCGTTGAGTCTTCTAGTGTGAAGGCGGTGGACAAGATCATGACCCTAATGTCATCGTCGCTTGAGCAGGAGGGTCACCGGAGAACGGCTAGCCGCGCCAACCATCTGCTTCTCATGGTAAGGATTTTCTGAGCCTTGATTTCTCTTTGCATTTAGCTGTATTCCTCTTATTCTTAGATTTGGGCCCTGCTCTAAGTTTCTCGTCCAGCTGCTCCATGGCGGAAGAGCAGGTGGAAGGACTATGTCAATCCCTTGGGCTCAGGGATGACTTGATGGCTCGGTTGGAGGCGAAAAATGCCTACATAAAGGAAGAGGTCGGGGAGAGGACTACCCTTTGTGTTTAGCGGAGTTGCTATCCAGAGGAGGCTACCCGGTTCTTCGAGAAACTTTTTAAGGTATGTCATGAGCTGGCTAAGGTTCAACGCAAGGCTGAAGTGGACCTGCAAGCGGAATGGGAGGGTCGTCTCGACGTTAAGGCTGATTGAAACCTTCTCATTGACTCCCAGGAGGTTTTTACAAGGACCTTCATCGTTTTGGGTGTGTTATTGGGGATATGGAGGCCTCGCGAATGGGGGTTCGACTACTGGAAGAACTTCGCCCTCAACAACCTTTATGAACAAACTCTAACTTTGGCTAAAGCAAAAGAGCTCCAGGTGTCCACCTTGCCAGATGTGGAGGCTTTTATGGCCCATTCGTGTTGCCTCTGACTAAAAATATAGCGTCGGCATTGGAGGAAGAGGTCGTCCTTTCTACCTATGTGTCTATCGTCAAAGATTCGGCCCCGCAAGAAGAAGATGTTAACCCCCATTGGAACTACCGTTTAAAACCATGTGTCATCCTCAGAGGTCGTGACAACATTGTCTCCTAGGAAGGCTGAAGGAATTCCGTTGGGGTCCGTGAAGACAATAGCCAGCTACCTCATTGAACTCTTTCTCCCTTTTTTTTTTTACTTTCTGGTATGTATTCCCGATGGTGGGGTTCATATCGAACTTGGTAACATGTGGGTCCCTCGACCAAAACTCTCTCGTTGCAATGCTTTTATGATTTAATTTCCCTTATGCACCCATACTCGAACAAAAGCCATTTTAATTAAATCCGAAAAGAGGTTACAATAGAAATGATACAACTTTAGATGTGTGGCATTCCATCTATGTTCTAGATGCTTCCATTTCTTTTCCTAAGTCGATATGTCCCCGAGCCCAGGACTTCGACAATCTCATATGGGCCTTTCCAATTTGCACTTAGCTTTCCATGATGATGCCTCGTGTTCGAGAACACCCTTCGAAGAACCCATTGCCCTTTCCGGAAAGTCCGTCTCCGCACCTTCTTGTAGTAGTTTTGGGGAACCTCTGCTTTGTAGCAGGCATTCCTAACGGTTGAGACCTCACTTTTCTCATCCAAGAGATTTAGCTCGGCGTAGAGAATTTATACATTTTATCTTTGCTTGGGAGAAATTCGACCCTTGGCGACTTTCTCTTAATTTCCACGAGGACAACTCCTTCGACCCTAAAGGTTAGGGAAAATGGGAATTCTCGGGTGGCATATTTCAAGGTGATCTGATACGCCCATAACACTCCCAGGAATTCTGTTTCCCATGCTCCATTAGTTTTTACCATTCGTTTCTTTAATGTTTTTATAATGGTTTTGTTTGTGGATTTCGCCTGCCTGTTCGACTGTAGATGCCTGGGGGTGGAGAAGCTGAGTTTGATTCCGTGTTCTTCGCAAAAGTTTTCAAACTTCCCTCCCGCAAACTGGTTGTTGTTATCCGTAACTATATTGTGTAGGATTTCGAATCAGGTGATAATGTTGACCCATACAAACTTCATGGTGTCTTCTTCTCGGATATGCTCGTAAAGTAGTCGGTGGCCACAAGGATGTACTTGTGCGCACTGGTAGAGGTGTGGAGTTTTCCAACGATGTCCACTCTCCATTTCACGAATGGCCAGGGAGAATTGATTGTCTTGAGCTTCTCAGGGGGTAGATGAAGGATATCCACGAAGTATTGATATTGATCGCATTGTTGAAAAAATCTGGTGACGTATGAGCTGAGGAAAGGCGAAAATTAACCAAGGCTTAAGATTCTTCGGGCAAGGCTTCTTCCTCCCGTGTGCACTCCACAATTCTCCCTCGTGTATAACCCGCATAATTGTTGTCCCTTGTGTGAGCTTACGCATTTGAGGAGTTGACCGCCAAGGGACTTCTTGTTTAAGTTTCCCTAGCTAAGGTAGTATCGGGTAGCCTAGCGCCGGATTTTATCATCTTCACGAGGGTTGTTGGGTAGTGTCCCTACCGGAGTTAATCCCAAATCTTCTGCATCCAGCCCCTATACTCTTATACATAGCTGACCCTCTCCTCTGTTGGAGCCATGTGGGTTAATGTCTGAGAGTTTTAGTCTAGAAGAAAAATTATAAGTGGCAGATATGCATCAACTTTTCCGATCTCAACAAGGTATGCCCGAAAGACTCCTTCCCATTACCACAAATTGACAAGCTTGTGGATGCCACAGCCGATCACAAACTACTCAGCTTCATGGACGCCTTATCTTTCTATAACCAAATACGTTTGAACCCAGCAAATGAGAAAACATCGTTCATCTTCCCGTGGGGCTACAACTGCTATACCTTGATGTCGTTCGGCCTGAAAATGCGGTGCAACATAACAGAGATTGGTGAACAAGATGCTCAGCGATCAGGTCGACAACACTATGGAGTATTTTGTGGACGACATGATTGTCAAATCCACCAAGAAAGAGCAGCACCTGGCCCACCTCACATGATGCTTCGAAACATTGTAACAATACAGGAAACTCAATCCTAAGAAATGTGCATTCAGCGTGGCCTCGGGGAAGTTCCTTAGATACATTATCACTAGCAGGGAAAGTTCAAAGGCACAAAAATTAACATGATATATGCAAATTCCATGAAAGAACCAAGCTCTCGAATCAACATCAATGTACTTCACCAAGTATCCTAAATCTCTACATTTGTAGTGACTGGAAAACTGTGTCGATCCTCTTTCTCTCTGAGGTTTTTACACATATCTGCACATATGACAAGGAAGACAAGAATGTGTTAGGTCTGAAAAGAGATAAGGGTTTAAGGTAGGGTACCAACTAAAGATGAGCTGGACATTCAGGATCAATAGATAGTGGTAAAAAGGAATAAGAAGTCCTGAATGTTTGGTTTGTTTCCCTGATCTAACACATTTAAAGAGAAAATTTAAGTCAGATTAGAAGTTCAATAATATAGAGTCAAAATCAGATCCATCAAAATTAATGCAAACTGAAATTTTCTGGGGGAAGTCCAGTCATGGGGTTTCTGGATAGTCTGTTTGGACAACTCTGATGCAATGGTCATTGGATCTCAAAATCAAGGCATTTATTCCTAGAAAAGGTCATAATTCCCTACAAATTTGACTCAATAAAAACAATTTATCCTAAGAATTTTTTTTAAATTACTCAATAAAAGCCAAAAACAAACCAAAAGAAAGTAAATATCGTCAGAGGAATCTTTTCGATCTTTCCTGAAACACTAAGTAATTTTTTCAAAGACCAAAGAAAATAAACTAAAATAAAACACTTACTAGTGGGTTGCCTCCCACTAAGAGCTTATATTTAAAGTCGTTTAACTCGACTTGTTTGCCATTTTTCTAGGCGAAAGATGGAGTATCGAAGGAAAACGGTGCTTCCTTAGATTCTTTGATGATGTTTCTTGCTCTCTTTCTTCCACCCTTCATCCTACTAGTGTAGATAATTGAATCACACATGGGGTGTTTCTTGGCCTGCTTGCTTAGAATGGCCTCGTAGAAGGTCTTACTGTCTACATAGGAGAATATGATTCGCCATTTTGTCATGTCAATAACCACACCTGCTGTGGCAAGGAATGGCCTCCCAAGTAGCACAGTCATGTCAACATTGCTGTCTATAATGAAAAGTCTGTAGGAATGAAAGAGTTCCCTATTTGTATGTCGAGATCATAGACGATTCCCAGGATTTTTGTCATAGACGCATCTTCCAATTTCACAGACATGTTTGCCGCTTTGATGTAAGACAATCCTAGCTTATCTGCACCACCTTTAGATATAACACTTATGCATGCTCCGGTATCACATATAGTATTCTCAACTGGAATTCCTTGAATCGAGAAAGAGATGAAAAACTTCCTTGGATCTTCCTTCTTTGTGAGTTTTTTCAAGGAAGGTTTTATTGATCGCCTTGTCTTATTGAACAGCTTTTTGACATCAGCCTTGGATTCTCTGCTTGAGTAAAAGAAATCCTCCGAAGGGTAATTGTCCCATGCTTTATCGAAATTGACATTAGGTGGAATTCTTCGCACCATTCTTTCAAAAATCTCCAGAGTCTCATTCTTGATGGGTCTCTTAAATCGCTTCTGGCAGAATGTGCCACATTCATCTGTACTAGATTCAGAGTCAGGAGATTCAAAGGTTAGTTCTTTGTTAGGAACCCAATTAATCATATTCAAGCAAGTTTCAGGTTTATGTTCTTCTTTTTGCAAAAAGATCAACGATTACGCCATCTATGTTATTTCTCAAGTGAAATCACCTGAAACACGCAAAAACAAGGAAAAATTTGGAGTTAGTAACCAAAGAAAATAAAACTTAGACGAAATTCATAATCTAAAACTAATGGCAATACAAAAGTCCCCGGCAACGGCGCCAAAAACTTGATGTGCTAGATAAGTTTTAATCAAACCTAACAATTCCTACACTGCAAGTGCACAGTAAATCAATTATAATATTTGAGGTATCGATCCCACAGAGACTTTGATTGCACAATAGAAATACAAATTAAGATTTAAGCTAAGTTGAAACAGATTTTTGGGTTTTTATGAGCAAGTAAATCAAAGCAATAACATAAAACGATATAAACAATAAGGAAAAAACGTTGGATTTTCAAGGATCCTTAGGGATTCATAGTTCGAAATATTTAGGTATTGATTCCTAGAGGCAATTGATCCTAATCTTATTTCATCCTAGAGCTCAAACACTATGATATGGTTAACCATACTCTCGCCGCGAAAACCATATATGATAACTTTATGCTATCAATCAACTCTCGCAGTCAATAACATAAATAGCATGCAATTATTTACAAGTTCAATTGTTCATCGAATGCAATAACTCAACTTTCGTAGGCTTAAAGGGTTAGACTCATCAAACACCATGTTCAAAACAATAAATCAAGTGATGTTCAATAAGATATTGTTCTAAGATCAGTTTTGAGATGATCAAACTAGAAACATGCAATAAAATCAAATCTAGATGAAGGGTTACTTGATTTATCAAAAATACCACTCTATTTATCAATCATATATATCGAACCATGAAATTCCCCTTGAATTATCCCTTAGAACCCAACAAAAGACTACTCAAACATAGACATGATAACCAAAGCAAAAGCAGTAGAAACATGTTTATATAAAGAGTAAGGGTTCAGAAACCTTCTCCAATGGAGTACAAGGAGGTGAGATCTTCTCTCTTTATCGAACAAATAGAAGAAAACTAGAAGATTTTGGTGTGAAAAGAACAAAGATCAATCTCCAAAAGAATGATGAAGACTTGGTATTTTTGTGGCTGCTAGAGGCTTTTTATAAGGTAGGGGTCGAGTTAGGACTTTTCCTTTGGTGTTTTGGAGATAAGAATGAGAAAAAAAGAAATTTCCTTTTCTTTTTTTCAGTAATGGCGATCGATCGATCCCTTGGGGCCGATCGATCTATCGCCTCACAAATCCTTTTCTACAGCCAAAGTTGCGGATGTTCGATCGATCGATCCCAGGGGGTGATCGATCGATCAGGCTTCATCACATGGGCTTGCTTCTCCTCGAACCTTCATCGACCATTCTTCAGTAAATCAAGCATAACTTGAGATCGCACCGTCGGATCTCCACGTTCTGTATCCAAATTGAAACTAACATCCCTATATATATATCTCGTGGTAAAATATGAGCTTAATCTATTGGTGAAAATATCTCTATATGATGAAAAACATTCGACGCTCAAGATCTCTCATATCTTCAAAATGCTTGTTTTCCATCCTTTTTGGTCCAAATTGTTCCAATTTCCTGTAAAAACTCTAAGATCCACAAAAACACTAAAAGCAACCATAAAATGCCAAAACCAATTAGTTTTTTTCATTAAAAACATAATTAAAAAGGTTAAATCTAAAGTATATCAAACGTGCCATCCACCATATGACCGGATATAATGATGCCGGATAGGTCCAACAAGACCCGAAGGGTGTTGATCAGACCTAGGAATGAAAACAGACATGGTAATCCGGTCTCCTCATCAAACCCTCCCATGACTCTAGATAACTGTTGTTGAAATACCGACAGAAAGCTAGAAGCAAATACGGAGGTATATCTGGGAGGTGGATACTCAGGGTTGTCACAATCTAGGGACGGATAAAATCAGTCGTCTCAACGTTGACCTCAATGTCTACCGATGGAAGAAGTGTCGTTGATGAAACTGGGAGACATCATAAATGGAGGGCACGAAGAAAAGACGAAGGACTGACTCAAAAGTCCTAAGATACGAAGGCGGAGATACCATCTAAAACCGTTAGCAAGAGGAGAAAAAATTGTGGGGCCTGTAGACAAGGACACAAAAGAGCGACATGAAAATCGATGTAGTGACATCACGAGAGGTCATTGGTGGAAAAGTTGTGACGTGGAGAGAAGAGATAAACCATATTAACAATGCTACCTACCCATCAAATCAGCGAACGAGGAAAAGAAGAAAGGGACTACTCTCCGAAGCACAACGACGATAATATAAAGAAACATTGATGAATTGGAAGAAGTATCGTTGATGGAACTGGGAGACATCAGAATCTAACGGAGGGCACGAAGAAAGACGAAGGGCTGACTCCAAAATCCCAAGATACGAAGGCGGAGATACCGTCTAAAACCGTTAGCATGAGGAGAAACGTTTGTGGGGCCCGTTAGAGAAGGATACAAAAGATCGACATGAAAATTGATGCAGTGACGTCACGAGAGGTCATTGGAGCATAAGCTGTGATTTGGAGAGAAGAGATAAACCGTATTAACGTTGCTACCTAACCATCAAAATCAGCGAACGAGGAAGAGAATAAAGAGACTGCTCTCCGAAGCACAACGACGACAATACAAAGAAATATTGATGAATTGGAAATACATTTTGACCTAAAAATGTGGGGATCGCTGACAAAAGAAAATACAAAAAGAGTAGCAGAGGAAGGATCATGTCAACCAAAGGAATCTTTACCTGTGAGACAAATGGTACCGGCTTTGAAAAGTCCAAATTAGATTCCTTTACTCTCATCACACCCATGTGCGTAACCGTCACGATGCAATCATTCTCGGAGGAAAAAGGCATTATTCAAAGGGGGTCAACACTCCAATGGGAATGGGATAAATCTATCGGAGACGATGTTAGAAAGAGGGAAAACTCTTTCTCCAAGTCCATCAATTCAAAAGAGGCCCAAGCCCAAAATGGTTACAAAAAGATTGGGGAGTGGCCTAGATCATGTTGTACAGGGCACAAGGCTAAGAACCTCTGAAACGTAAAAAATCTTCAGGGACAGGTTTTGAACTCTCTGATACCTCCCCAAAATATCGACTATTCATCTGGTTGTCTTTGTGGGGGGTAGGTCTCCGGACTCAGGCTATTTATCTTCAGGTCCCTCGCACCACGGATTCTTATATTTAGGTCTCTGGACTAAAGTCCATTGGCCTTCGAGGAGGTTCTCATGCATTTCCAGGTCTTCGGACTCAGGTCTATGGCCTTCTATGAGCTTTTCATGCCTTTCCAGGTCTATGGCTTTAGGCTTTTGGCCTTCAAGGATTCACATGCCTCCCAAAGTCTTCGATCAGGCTCCAGCCTTCAGGGGTTCTCAAATTCTCAGGTCTTCGGATTCAGGCTCTGGTCTTAATGAATTCATATGCCTCAGGTCTCTGGACTCAGGCTCCAGCCTTCACAGATTCTCATGCCCCAGGCACTCGTGCTCAATTTATTTAACCATGGTCGATGTTTCATGAAGCACATTCAGAAGATCATGCTAGCGATTCAAACTTCATTTAAATTTTGTCTCTAGAGGTCGAATATTATCCCTAAAGAGAACGATCTTCCACTTCACGAGCCTGTCATGCATAATCGTGCAGTGGGGAGGGGAGAACTGTTTGGGATAAATTTATTCTCTTAGGTTACGAATCTCTTAGTTTCATTTGCTTAGTTAGTCTTTTGGACCGGTCTTAGAGGTATTTGGGCTTGATCTATAATGGTCCAAATAACTTGACGGGTAAGACCACCTATCTTTATCCCTTACTCCCGAACGGTGTGGCCACACCGGTAGAGACGAATAGGAGACTGAGTGGTCAGAGGAACAGGGGCGAGCAGACGGAGATCTGAACACATGGCCCGAGTTTCTATATCTGAAACCCGGGCGAGGTATATTCTTTTATCTCTTCAATAACGTGAATCCTAATTATACAAATATATTCAAATCTCTCTTTTTTGGTCAACTGGTTAAATTTATTTATCTTGCGCATGTGATAGATAAAAAAATTAGCCTCGGCTCCACAGAACAATTTAAGCAACAAATATGATTCTGAGGAACCTCCAGACGTCTGACCCGTCGCATCATATGATGCACCACGTATGGCAGTGACATCAACCTAAGCCTCGGAACTAACTTATCGGCCATCTAGGAAATAAATACAAGTATGGTAGGTGAAAAGCACTCGAGTGCTTTGTACAAGTCCAAACAAATGGACCCGGACCGACCTGACGTTGGACGCGTGACCTTGTATGCTAACCCGGACATGTAAAAGTCTATAAGTATTCTTCTCTCCAACGAAAGAAAGAGAAATCAATTTTTTATTACCTTTCCTCTAGCATCCGCTAAACATTTTTCGTTCTTGTTTCTTCTTCCTTCGAGACTTACTCTCACTACCTTCTCGACCACCTCTGGTCACCTTCTCGACCATCGTTGGTCATTTTCACCTTAAACACTCGTCTTTATTCACTTCTTTCACCTTAAAGTGCTCACTAAATTTTCTGACACGCCGTTGATTTTTTCCTTCGACTTGGTATCAAAATACCTCTTTTCCCTCGTTTCCGACTTCTATTTCTAGATTTTCTACGTCTCACAAACGTTGCCTTTCTTCTTCTTTGTATATATTTCTGACTGAAACGTCGGAGAGCCGTCGAAAAATACTTCCATCTTCGTGTTTTCAGGACCTCGACGTGTTTGTTTTTCGCAGAGAAGACTTGCCCTTTTTGGTTACACCCACATACGAAAATCACTTAAAAAATAATCATCCTAAAATATATATGTATATAGTAGATATCAAATTAAAATGAATAATAATTTTAAAATTTAAAATAAATATTTATGTAATTTATTTATCCGGTGTGAAAAGTTATTTAGTTTTGACAAAAAGAGAAACATATAATTTTGTCCAAAAAATATTTAATTACAAATTTAAATTTAATGTATTACAAAATGAGATCAGACCACTGAGAGCTCAAGACGGGCTTTATAAGTACAAAGAGCCCATCCCTCCCAAAATTAGTCAAGCATTATTATTATGGGAGAGTTGCTAATATGGTGCGTTTTCTGACTTTAATGTCAAGCGGGGTACCTTCGTAGGAAAATTATAAACTAGTACATTTTTTTTGAAAATGTCTAAAATACCCTTACGCTTGGCAGAGTCTGCGTGAATTGTGTAGCCTTAAGGCTAAGGCTGGACAAATTCTGCTTAAACTCTGCTAATTATGTAGCCTTAAGGCAGATATAGTGTGTGAATTGTGTAGCCTTAAGGCTAAAGCTGGACAGACTCTGCTTAAACTCTGCTAATTCTGTAGCTTAAGGCAGATATAGTGTGTCGATTGTGTAGCCTTAAGGCTAAGGCTGGACAGACTCTTCTTAACCTCTGCTAACTGTGTAGCCTTAAGGCAGATATAGTGTGTCATTGTGGTAGCCTTAAGGCAGATATTGTGTGTGCTTTTTTTGTAGACTTAAGGCAGATATTGTGTGTGCTTTTTTGTAGACATAAGGCAAATTGCTCGACAGACTGTAGCTATGTTGCACGACAGTGTATATGCAGTTCTCGCACATGGCTTGACATTTGCAACGTAACTAAATTGTATAAACGGTCGGATTTTGAAGTACTCCTCTCTTTTCACAATAATAACAAGAATGCCATTACTTCTTACTTTTTTGAGTTTGCTATAAACCTTTTCAACCTCTCCACCTTTAACCTAGATCTACTATTTCGATTTCACCCTCAAAGGGAGATTTCATATTTTCAAAGAGACGGAAGCGAAATCCGAGTATAAGATTGTTTACAGACTTCGATTTTGAACGAAAGTACGTACATTCTTCGGAAAGACGATCTTCGTTTACATCTAACAATATCTCAAAGATATTCTAGGGGTTGAAGGCGAGCATATTTTCGGGAAGAACGAACACAGGTAACACTTCAAAACATTACACTAGTTATCTAAACCACCATCTTCTAAACTGCGTCTAGAGCTCTAGTACGTCTTTGGCAGAGCTATTTCTAAAAGACCCTGCCAAAGTGTAGAGCTCTGCGAAAAATCTTCTAAGATAGTGTGTTGCAGATCTTTTGAACATTCTTTTTTTGCAGATAATGTTGCATTTGTTGACTGTTTTTGGACAATGGAAGGTAAAAATGGGTTGGGATTTCGACGTTGATTCAAGCAAAGGAAGCAAGTTGTTTGCGGTTGAAGACCAAATCAAGTATGAGGAATTTCTCCGCATTGTTTGTGAAGATTACAACTTGGAAACGCAGATGAATGCAGTCGAGATTTCTTATAAGTTGCCTACACATATCATGGAGAAAATGCCTAGCGACACACCTCCTATCTTCTTGAATAACGATAGGCAACTTGCAAACTTTATCACAATGGCGGAAAAAGAGGTTATCCGGCTTTGCGTGTCATGGAAAAGAAACGATGGAATTAAAGCAGAAGCTGCGGGTAAAGATGAAGCTTGTGATGTCAAAGAGGATGGTGGTGTGGATTTTGATGATGTTGGTAATGTTAAAGACGAGCATATGATGCCCACCGAACAACAGCAGAGACTGCCGACAGTATGCGAAGAAACAGCAGATGCCGCCTTTATTCTGCGATATATTCGATGAGACGCCTACGAAGCCATTACCAATGAAGAAATCTGGATCCATTAAGGTTGGCGAAATATTTGATGACAAGGAAGCATTAATTATGCAATTACGCAAGATTGCAGTCATCGAGAAGTTTGATTTCAAAATCGCCACGTCGAGGAAGAAACTATTTATCGCGAAATGTTTTGTTCCTAATTGTTCTTGGAGGATTCGTGCGTCGACTCTGTCAGTTTCATCTGAATCTCCAGAATTTCTCGTTCGGATATATAAAGAAGCTCATACATGCTCTGCTGTCTGTAGGTATTCTCGTCAACGACAGGCTAATGCAAAATTTATTGGAAAGATGTATGTTGATAGGTTTAGTGGTGGTAATGATCTTAAAGGAATCACGCCTAAGCATGTAATGAACTGTATTAAGTCACTACATTGTCTTGACATAGACTATACGAAGGCGCATAAAGCGTTGGCATATGCACGAGAGCTGGTCAGAGGCACTTTTGAGAGGGGTTACCAGGACTTACCTTCCTATCTATACAAAATAGAGCAGGCCAATCCAGGTACGATTACAAAGCTTGAACGTGATGCTCAACAAAGGTTTAAGTATTTGTTCATTGCTTTTGGTGCTTCCATCAAAGGATTTGAGTTCTTGAGGAGGGTTGTTGTGGTAGATGGAGCACATCTAACTGGAAAGTACAGAGGTGTTATGCTGGTAGCTGCAGGTCAAGATGCAGATTCGAGTATATTTCCTATAGCTTTTGGGATTGTAGACTCAGAGAATGATGCTTCATGGGAATGGTTTTTTACACATTTGCGTGGTGTGATACTTTAATGATAAAAATTTGGCCATTATTTCTGACCGTCATCTATCAATCGCAAAGGCCATTGAGAAGGTTTTCCCCGTAGCTGATAGGGGAGTATGTTACTATCACCTCAAAAAAACCTCATCTTAAAGTTCAAAAGAATGCAATGCTCAGTTTGGTGTGTGTTGTCTTGCATATGCATATCGATCAGTAGATTTTGAAAATTTTTTTGGTGTGATTCGTCGTCAGAATAGTGAATTAGCAGTTTACTTGGAAGAGACAGAATTTCGATTATGGGCTTGTGCACATTTTTCAGGAGATAGATTTGGTATAATGACGAGCAACATTGCAGAATCCATTAATGCCGCGCTTAAGGAAGACAGATTTCCTGTTAAACATTTCGTGGAGGGTATTAGAAATTTGTTGTCAAGGTGGTTTGTGGATAGGCGAGACAAAGTTGCCTCATTAAAAACAAATTTCCCCCAAACGTTGAAAAGTTACTACATGAAAGACACGGTAGCTTGGAAATTTTTAATGTTCATCATACTGATTCAAATTGTAGCCATGTTACAGGTGGAGATTATGATTGTGTGGTTGATCTACAAAAGGTATGTAAGTTTTTTTTTTGCTATTTATCACTGCCAGTTTCAGGAAACGTATCCTGAGAAAGTCTGCCAGTCTCAGGAAATGTTTGCCTTGTTTATCTGCTCTGAGTTCGATTCCTTTTTAAATTTATGATTGCAGAGACTTTGTACTTGTAAACAATATGATGTCGAGAAGATTCCCTGTGAGCACGCGATTAAAGCAGCATTAAGTCGGAAAACTGATGAAGCTACCCTGGTGGATGATCATTTCACAAAGGGCTACTTGTATTCAACGTACTAAGAACCTATAAAACCTGTAGACAAAGATTTGATTCTACCACCACATGTAATTAGTGAACAATTTCTGCCACGAGTCATAAAAGTACCTTCCGGTAGACCGAAGACAAAGAGATACCTTTCTGCTATTGAAAAGGCTAAGCGGTTCAAGCGTAATCAATGGAAGAAAAAAAACAGAACCTTCGCAGAGTACTCCATCCACAACGAAGAAAATAAAGCAGAGGACTCCATCCGTTACGAAGAAAACGAAGCAGAGTACTCCATTCAGTGATAATATTTCACCACTACTCCATCCCCAAAGGTGAGAAGGAAACGATCTCGTAATTCTCCGACTACTCAACACCAAATAAGAAAGCTAAACTTTCGCAGAGTACTCCACCCCACAGATGAAAAAGAGTCTTTTCCAGAGTAGCCCCAAAAATTCATCACAGGTGATCAAAATGCCATAATGCAGGACACAATCGAAAAATATGCCATTTTCTTGACTCTGGCTCCACTCTGGCTTCACTCTATCTTCACTCTGGCTTCACTCTGTCTTCACTCTGGCTTCACTCTGGCTTCACTCTGGCTTCACTCTGGCTTCACTCTGGCTTCACTCTGGCTTCACTCTGGCTTCACTATGGCTTCACTTTGGCTTCAAGTTTATTTAAACAAGGAAACAAATCTTGGTTTATAACTTTATTTATTTGTCCTTATTTATGGTGCTCCGTTGTTTTATGTAGTCTTTAGTTTGATGTGGGTATCATAAAATAGTCGGTATCGCAGAGTGTGCATCTGGTATCGCAGAGTCTGCATCTGTTATCGTAGAGTCTGCATCTGCATCAAGTATCGCGAAGTCTGCGTCTGATATCTGCATGAATCATCCATTAATCTGCTATTAATCTTCCTGTACTCTACTATAGATTTTACTTTTATTTTCATTTAAAAAATATATATGCTCAACAAATCCGAGGGTAAAACATGTTATTCAATTAATCCACCACATCTTGAATTACGGAATCATAACTTTTCAAGGATTTATAAATACAGAAACAAATAAAATTAGAAGAAATAGTTCAAATCTCCTATGTAATACGGCAAAGCTGTCTTGCGAACCAAACAGATAGCAGTTTTCGCATCCAGGTTGATATTCGTGCTCAGTGGCACAATTTGGAAAAGGCAAATCTGGACAGTCAGGGTATTGCCACGTTGATGCAAAAAATGGTTTATGGGTGGATAGAAAGCTACAACCGCATCCAGAACCTCATCCCCAAGCCTGGTGAGTTTATCAAAATCACCTTCAGCGTGTATGTCGATACATAATTTGAGAAGTTTGCAGCCCTTTTCGTACGTCCAGCACATACACACAGCATTCCACAAGATAAGTTGTGTTAGCACTGAAAGGGACAAGCCGTTCCAAAAGCTCCATGGCTGCGCTGATGTCTTGTTCTGCGGTCACGAGTCTTGTAGCCTCATAATAAATAGCAGTTGGGTTTCCGGTGTTTAAGCATCTTACAAAAAGTTGCGATTCGCCCCGTCTAGGAGAATTTTATCTGTGTCCTCACATAGATCGTCGAGACTAAGTTCCTTGAGGAATTCATCACTATACACTACATCTCTACCGATCCGCCCTATTCGGAGGATGTGTCCTAGTCTCCACAAGGTGAGGCGGCCAAGTTTTCGTGCAATGATAGAGATAATGTCTGAAGGTAGCTCTGGTATTTGCATGTTAACCTACGATGTGATGCGGTATTTGGATTTTGAAAATATTAACAGGCATCTGGTCGTAAACAATCTACTATTTTTATAGATAAAAAGAAATGAAAGGGGTCGATCTTCCTTTAAATTGTCAAACATTTAGTACAGTCATTGCACGCGCCTCATTTAATGGCTCGACATGAGAGGCATGCGGGATGATTACTGTGCAACCGCTCAACTATCATAACGTAAGATACTCTGCCTTCGAAAAGACAACTCAATTTAATAAGAAATGGCAGAGAAGGCGCGTAAATTTGCGCATTAAATGGCGCGAACACCCATAAGAAAAAGGACAAGTCATTTTTTACACATGAGGAGATGAATGACAACTCATTTAAAAAGTATACATCCCGTCGCATTTGACAGAAATTTGGGAAAGGGTTAAAAAATCAATGAACATGTTTTTATTGCAGTAGTTGAAAACACATTCCCTAGTCTGCCAAAACCCTAGAGTTTATCAAAATAGTAACACTTCGTGTTCATATAGGAGAAAGTCGTGTCTGTTTGTCTCTACATCTATTTGTTTACCAAAGACACAACATTCATCATCTTCGTCTCTCTTACCAACTTTGTGACCATGGTTATATGTAAGGCGAATTAAAATGGAACTTAAGCGGATCCAGAAGGATGTTCCTACACAGTTCATCAGGGCAGGTATAAAATCTAGAACTCCCAAGTCTTTTATGCAGTTAGAGGTAGTATTATTTACGGATGATAATAGGAACTTTACAGATGTAGTATTATTTAGATTAAATGTCTGAGTTGAGTCTTATATGTTTTAGGTCCCGTTGGTGATTGTGTTTACGAATGGGAAGCAGCTATCAATGGACCCTTCGACAGTCCCTATGCCGGAGAGATTTTCTTGCTTACCATCCATTTTCCTCCGGATTATCCGATAAAGGCGCCAAAGGTTTGCTTTTTGCTTTTTCAGTTAATTGTTATTTGTTGCAGGATGAAACTTCACTCTTGATATCTTGCTTTTCATCTTGCTTTTAATTGATATTCTCTTTCTCTTTGCATGCAGGTGGCTTTCAAAACAAAGATTTACCACCCAAACATCAACGCAAATGGAGCGATTGACTATGATATCTTGAGGGAAAAATGGTCTCCTGCTTTAACCGTGTCCCAGGTTTGGAATTTTTTCAGATTTAACAAAGTTTTGTCGAAAAAAATACTTCAGCCAAACATGTGTGTTAATGGGATGGATTTTTGTTATGGAATTAGGTTTTGATGTCAATTTGCGCTGATGACTGACCCAATCCTAGATGATCCTTTTGTGCCGGAGGTAGCCCATATTTACAAGACTGACAAATCCAGGTTCGAGTCAACTGTGCGAAGCTGGAGAAGTATGCCATGGGATCAGAGTGAGGTGGTGGAGGCAAAGAAAGGAGCTGTCTCACCTGTGTGTTCTTTAGTATTTTTCTATGTTTGCTTTAGTATCTTCTGAAGACTGGTTTGCTATAAGTGTTTCATTTTGAACTCGCGGATCAATTCGGTTATTTTGAGCGAAGGCGCAGTATCTCTTGTACTCTGCATCTTAAAGCAGATGATGGGCGGACTCTGCATTTAGGCTGCATCTACATCGCTTACACTGCGCATAAACTGCATCTTCTCAACTTGTTTTCATCCACAAAGGTCTAACAAAACAAAATAAAGTATACATAAATTACTGAACTATTATAACGAGACATACATAAGTGTTACTCCGAGTCTCAAAAGATCGAGTGCAATAACATTAAACAACACAGTTGACGAGGTTTATTCTAGGTGGTATTGTTACGATGAATAGGTCATCAATGTATGCATCTTCAACCATTGAGAAACCACCGGTCTTAACAACCCTTAGTTGCTGGATTGCTTCTTCAACGGCAGGAATTGCTGGATTTATGAGGAGTTCAGGAATGGGTAGAGAGCCGAGACACGTATCTCACCTGCAATGCCAAAGAGTCA